>OZ009949.1:2362692-2902692 GCA_963932025.1 Erebia epiphron | reverse complement strand
AAGGTACAACAGACATCACCACAGATCAAACGTCAAATAAAGTTATACCGATAAACGGCGCATATTGGTCAGTTAAGATAAACTAAGTTTAAGCGCAGTTTAACTTGCATAGCGTTGTTCAGAAACGCATTTTCATGAGTTATCGAACCAATAGCGCTAATGAATACATAAACCTTCGTTAAAAGTACCTCAGAAACTGGGCATAAATCATTCAATCGGTAGTAGCGACGGGCGGTGTGTACAAAGGGCAGGGACGTAATCAACGCGAGCTTATGACTCGCGCTTACTAGGAATTTCGTGTTTATTGAAAAAAACCCACCGACAGCGCGACGCACAAACCAACTACAAGCTTCTTAACCGCAACAATTTAAGTATGTGCTGTTGCTGCTGGCACCAGACTTGCCATCTATTTGTTCCTCGCTGTAATAATTAAGTGTAATCATTAGTCAATTATTTTTCGTCACTACCTCTCCGTGCCGGGGTTGGTAATTTACGCACCGGCTGCCTTCCTTGGATGTGGTAGCCGTTTCTCAGGCGCCCTTTGTCAGAATAGAACCATGATTCCCCATTACACGTCATGACCATGGTACCAACCATCGAACCATGGCCAGACCAACTATCGAAAGCTGATAAGGCAGACATTTGGAAGATGCGTCGCCGGTACTGGACCGTGCGATCCGCAAAAGTTATCCAGATTCATCAAAAGTAACGACTTTGGACGCGAGGCCCTCCGTCGATTGGTTTTGATCTAATAAAAGCGCTCGTCCCATCACTGGTCAGAGTTCTGATTGCATGTATTAGCTCTAGAATTACCACAGTTATCCAAGTAACTGAGTAAGATCTAAGGAACCAAAACTGATATATTGAGCCATTCGCGGTATCGCCTTAATACGGCTTGCACTGAGACATGCATGGCTTAATCTTTGAGACAAGCATATAACTACTGGCAGGATCGACCAGGGAGCTACTTCGTTTAAAACATACCTCTAGCCTCCGTGTCGTCGTCACGTGACCCGGTCGTGACGACGAGGACGGAGGTCGAAGCGACTCGCGTGCGCCTCCAGCCGGCGGAAGCGACGCGGTGCCCGAGCAAACCTGTCGCACCCAGGTTCAGGTGGCGGCGGTCGTCGGTGAGCGAAGTTCCTTTAAAACGCCGCTTACACAAACTAGGCCTCAACTTGCACGGACACAGGTGGTCTGAAGTTTAAATGTTCACAAACGAGATGGTCTCAAAATACACGCACGCGCACGCGCACGATTCGCGCTACAAATCGCGTTTCGTCGAAGCAACAGAAGCGGGAACGATGTAAAGATCTCCGGCCGGTGTCTGTGAGCGCGCCAGCAGAGACCCCGCGCGCTGGACGCCACCGGACCAGTGTACACAACAAAATTGTGTACATGAAGAAAACTACGAAAAATAGGCTAAAAGAGAGGAAATCTCCCGCCCGCCGTTAGAACGCCTCGTTAACCAGTCGTAGAGCAACCACAGTGACCCCGTATATACCTACAGGTTTGTACGGAACCCTCGGTGTGCGAGTTCGACTCGCTCTTGGCCGGTTTTTTTTAAGTATTTTAAATATTCGTTTTCACTTCTATCGGTAGTCCCTATGACTGCCAATTTTTCGGGCTCTGACTTTCACACGGATAAAGTCCCTAAGATAAAAATGACGTTCTGTTACGAGGTCCGGGGCGACAGTCTTTTAAAAAAAACCGGCCAAGTGCGAGTCGGACTCGCGCACCGAGGGTCCCGTACAAACCTGTAGGTATATAAGTAAAAGTTATATGTAGTATTTTTATTCCACTTATCTATTTTAATTTCAATTTAATACTCTACGCGTTCAGGCGGAAAGGGGTAGTAAGTTTAAAATTATCAAAAATATTTGTATTATATGATGTAACTGAAGATTTATGCTTTTCGCAATTTTTCCTTTATCTATGCTATAAGACGTTGCTTCGTACCAAGTTTCAAGATTCTGCGTTCACGGGAAGTACCCTGTAGGTTTTGATTCCCTTGCGAGCCTGGAAATTTGCATAAAAATATTTTTATTATATGACTAGCTGATGCCCGCGACTTCGTCCGCGTGGTTTAAGGTTTTTGTTATTCCCGCGGGAAATCCTTAATTTTCCGGGACAAAAAGTAGCCTATGTCACTCTCCAGGTCCTCACCTATATCCATGCCAAAAATCACGTCAATCCGTTGCTCCGTTGCGGCGTGATTGAAGGACAAACCAACAAACAAACACACTTTCGCATTTATAATATTAGTATGATGTAAATAAAAATTTATGTTTTTCGCAATTCATATATACAAAAAAACTTGAGAGGTGTCAAGGGACATCCGGCTGGAACGAAGTACCAGAAGTTGTAACGACACTTATTGATATAGTTTTAAGCCGTGCGACGTGCGCGTGTTTCTCTGTGTATATTTTTTACAATTCCTTCACTAATTAATCGAAAGGAACTTCGTTCCATCCTGTTCCTTGGACACCCGGATTGAACGAATAACTAGCCTATGTAACTATTGAAAACATAATTCCTTAGAATTATTTCGCCTTTTTATTTTCAACAACTTGAAGTCAACAACACAAGTAGTCATAGCAACCAAAATCATCTTTTCATAAATAGTGTCGTTACAACTTTTGGTCTTAATTTTTTCCGTCTAGCCCCCTTTCGTAACGCGCGATAAGGAACTTCGTTCCAATAAAGATACTAAATAATACTTGTTATATAATACATTTTAGGTTCCCCCATAAAAATAATTGATAAAGAGTTGCTCCCCTGATACAAAGGACAAATATTCATTATATTGTCTAACAAACCATGATTTAAATAAATTCGATTTGATTGGTCTTAAAATTATATTCTGCCAATTAAATTTACAGGACATTTTTAAATTTTTTGATAATAACATTATAAAATTACTTAGTGTAAACCGTGTGCTAAGTAAATGTAATATAATAATGTGGTGCTAAATTAACATAAATCATGTCTTTATTATACAATTAATAAAAATGCATTAATTAATTGTTACATAATTTAATATTAAGTACTTAATGATTCATTTTATTTCCTCTAATATAATTGTATCAATAAATTGTAAATCGTATTTTTAGTATACAATACAAGCTACATACAGGAAGAAACATGTTTTTGAAATATTAAAGCTTGTGACAATTTGCAATAGGTGATAATATAAAATTTAAAATTAAGTGAATACTATACGAGTACTATAACATTGGTAAGTAAATAATATGCCACTGGTAAAGAACGCTACTGCTATAATTGTACGGCAAGCTTACGTTTGGTCGTTGACCGAATGCGTCGGCCGTATTCGGTTTTCGGCCAACAACGAGCTTCTATAAGTCGGTTATGACCGAATACGGCCAACAGAAACAACTTTTACCCTATATCGGTCCCCGCTAACGGGCCGCGAACGAATGCGGCCAACCAAATTACAGTTTACATTAGGCGGTGACCGAAAACGGCTGCACTCGAACACGGTCAAAGCGACCTAAACGACCACTGACCACTGACCACTGACCACTGACCACTGACCACTGACCACTGACCAGTGATGGCCGAGACACTAACAGACTATATTAATATTTCGGAAGATTCATAACAGCTTATTACGTAAATAAGTTTTAAAGTTTAATTGTGATAATGGCAATACGTTTAGTCCTTTTAATTTCGTTAAAGTTCATAAATTCATTATTATTAGGGTAATTTATTAATTTCTTATCCTAATGTTTTATTATAAATATTATTGTAGTTATGTATAGCATCTTTTTGGACCGAAAATTTTGCAAGTAGATAATAATTTTTTGTTTGATTAATAGTTTTTATCATATTGTGAGTGGGAGCAGAAATTGAGAAAATTATTTTAGTTTACTTTAGGTTTACTTAAGTAGTTGAAATAGAAGGAGGAAATTGTTAAAAACTACAATTGAGTGTTCGATCCAAGAGAGTCAATTTAAATAGATGACATTATAATTATTATTATTATCACTTGTTTAGTCCATAGTGTAGCAACTCGCGTGTTTAAAGCACATTAGATTTTGATCCCTATCACTTGTAACTTAAAGTCGGGTTTCATCGAGCAGACGTGCGGCTCGTGCGTCGTTTCGCTTTCCGAGATGGCACTTCTGTTACCTGTAACGAAAGGAGTGCTTCAGTAATTAATTTTATCAATTTATTATTATTTATTTATTTTATTACTAGCCTATGCCCGCGACTACGTCCGTGTGGATTGAGGTTTTTTGGTTCCCGCGGGAACTCCTTAATTTTCCGGGATAAAAAGTAGCCTATGTGCTATTCCAGACTGTATTCTATCTCTGTGCCAAATTTCAGCCAGATCCGTTTAGCCGGTGGCGCTTGCTTGAGTAACAAACATCCATCCATCCATCCATCCATCCATCCATCCATCCATCCATCCATCCATCCATCCATCCAAACTTTCGCATTTATAATATTTATTTGATTTATATTATACACTACCTAGTTGATGCCCGCGACTTCGTTCGTGTGGATTGAGGTGTTTCGATTTCCGCGGGAACTCTTTTTGATTTTCCGGAATAAAAAGTAGCCTTCGTGATATCCCAGACTGCAATCTATCTCTATGGCGGGGGCGGGGGGCGGGGGCGGGGGCGGGGGCGGGGGCGGGGGCGGGGGCGGGGGCGGGGGCGGGGGCGGCGCTCCTGCACAATACACACTTTATTACGATGTCATCTAAGACCATCATCTCAACCGATCCTTTCGTAATGAGAAGCGTTGAAGCCACAGTCCACCACACTGGCTAAGTTGGCACTGGCACTTTGGTAGACTTCTTAAGCCCACGAGAACATTATGGAGAAAACTAGCAGTCTCCGTCTGATGAAAGGCCGTAGATGTTGCTTCTCCGTTTTAAATTGGAACCGCTGGGTCTTTGGTACTTGTCACAAAGTCTGATTTTAGACAAGTATCTTACTAATATTATAAATGCGAAAGTTTGGATGGATGTATGGATGTTTGTTACTCAATCACGCCCGAACGGCTGAACGGATTTGGATGAAATTTGGCACAGGCCCACATTCTCATATAGGAGAGAGGGAATTAGAGCTTACACCCACCACGCTGCTCCAATGCGGGTGGACCGTGTTTAACGACTATACTCGTACCTAACTATGTAAAAATTCATTCATGAGTTCAACCCCTAAGGGAGGAAATAAGAGTTTGAAATTTGTATGAAAATGTAACTTATGCGAAGCTATGGGCAAAAGCTAGTGTTTTATTCCCTACAAGTTAGCCCTTGGCTGCGATCTAACCTGACGGTAAGTGATGATGCAGTCTAAGATGGTAGCGGGCTAACTAACCTGTTAGGGGCATGGCAGTTATCAAATGCCACTAACCTCCTCGTGCCCCGGGGCGGCGGCGGCGGCGGCGCGCTCCCGGTGCTGCGGCTCAGCAGCGCGGAGGCGCCCACCGGCACGGCCACCCCCCTGGGCGACGGCTGCATGCTGGCCACCAGCCGCCCGCTAGCCACCTGCCGCCCGCTAGCCACCTGCCGCCCGCTAGCCACCTGCCGCCCGCTAGCCACCTGCCGCCCGCTAGCCACCTGCCGCCCGCTAGCCACCTGCCGCCCGCTAGCCACCAGCCGCCCGCTAGCCACCGAGCACTCGCCCGACACATCCGATCTCACGTCACACCTGTCCGATCTCCCGTCAGATCTATCCGTATCAGATTTGAGGATCGATTTCATAGAATTGGTTATATTTAGATCTGTAGCGGAACTGTGTATCGTGTCGCCCGATTGGGTTGAATCGCGAGTGGTAGCGTGGTCGAAGATTCTGGGGCAGGTGTAGTTGTGTGCTCTGGGGTAGTGTTTGTGTGGTTCGGGGCCGGGGTCCGGAGTGGGGGAGCAGGACGGCTGCGTGTCCGGTGTGGTGGGGGTGTGCCCGGGGTCGAGGGTGGTGGAGCGCGTGCGCAGCGCGTCGGGGGTGGAGGGGGGAGCGCGAGGGGGAGCGGCTGGGGGAGGGGGAGGATCACAACACGGTGTCGAGCGTGTCGAGCGAGCGCAGCAGCGCGGGGTCGCGCGCGCACCAGCGCGCCAGCTCGTCCGGAGTCACCACGCCGTCCGCGTTCGTGTCCATCAGCTGGAATGGAATACATGGAGAATGTTATTGTAGCGACATATGTTGAAGCTCATACCTACGATCGCATTTCGCTGACCGCGAGAATGCATCGTATGAAGCCAGTAGGGTTGCATCAGTTACCACCCGAGTGTCGTGCGAATTAGACCTTTAATAGATCTCTTGTCGATTATCCAGAGTTTTACTGTGTCCATAGCGACTAGTGGTGGTAACACACACTCGGTACATACTACTACATACTTACCTATAGTGTGGTATCAGCAAATTACCATTTTTATTACGATGACCAAAAATAATTATTTCCTAAATAGAGAGTCTTCCACAAGACCTACAATAGCCATGATGACTGATTTTGAAAAATGGTCAGATTATGTTCGGAAGTATCTTCTATTTCGAAAAAATATCTTATTTCAGCAGAAAAATAAAGTTTAGTAGATAAAATTAGCACAAAATTAGCACGCCAAAACGTTCGGCGGTGTCATGGCGTCGTTGTGATGTCACTATTGTTTTTACCAATGTACTCTGTGCACTGTGCAGTAAGCAATAGTGTGATTTTCAAAGCTTGAAACAAACTATTGTGACGTCATTCGCTTCTTTGTGTTTTATGCAATATGGCGGATTGCTGTATTTTATAGTTTTATTTTATCAAAATAAATAGCAATCTCACTCGATATTGAAAAATAAATACGTTTTTTATAATCCATGAATCCTATTTCATTAGATAAATTCATAATTGCATTGATTCTTGGTTACTGTCATCAGGCCTATTCACATCCTCAGTTAGTTTTAAGTTCGATGAGCGTTTTAGACTTTAGTTTGAAGAGAAAGAGTACGTTGAAATTTGATGGCATCACAACTAGAAGCGACCAGCCTCGAATCCAGTGACCGACACGTCAGTGTAATACTTGTAACGTTCGTCCGCGTGGACCAAGTTTTTTCGATTCCCGCGGGAACTCTTGAATTTTCCGGGATAAAGAGTAGCCTATGTCCTTCCACGGGATACAACCTATCCCCATGCCAAATTTCATCAAAATCGGTTGAACAGATGGACCGTGAAAGCGTAGCAGACAGACAGACAGACACACTTTCGCATTTATAATATTAGTATGGATATGGATTTTCCTTTTTAAGAAAAGAGCAACTGCTGAGCTTTTTGCCGGCTCTTCTCAGTAGAAACTCCTCTCTGAACCGGTGGTAAAGTCAAAACATGACGTAATATAAAGTAAAAAATTAAAAGTAAAATATATATTATTGTACACAAAAAAAATGAAAAAGACAAAAACAATCATGTTAATGGATACAGCACAACAGGCGGCCTTATCGCTTAAACAGCGATCTCTTCCAGGCAACCTTAGGGCAGAGGAAACTTTTAAAAGAAAGCGGGAGGGGTGTACTGAGACAATATAAATAAATAAATATCATATACATTTAGAAACAATGTAACATATATATAGGATAAATACACAGTATAGAAGTCACAGGTAATAGACGAAAGATGAATAAATAGATTATAATGATAGATAATGTTGTTTCAATTTAGTTTTGAATATAGGAAGAGATTGGGATAGCTTAATATCCAAAGGGAGAACGTTCCAAAGCCGTATAGCAGTTACCGTAAAGGAATTTTGATAGAAGGAAGTTGAGTGACTGTACTTAATAAAAGATTATTTTGAGAACGAAGGGAAAAAGAATGTAAATTACATATTATGTACTTAAATCGATCTTTTAAGTAGTGAGGGGTAATGGGATTGAACAGAATGCAGTAAAGAAGGTGAAGTATGTGAGTATTCCTGCGAAGGCGAATCGGGAGCCACTTTAGCTTACGGCGGAACTCGGAAACGTGGTCATACTTTCGCAAGCCAAATATGAACTTTATGCAGTAATTTTGAAGCCGCTCAAGTTTATTAAGTTGCTCCTCAGTGAGATCAAGATAACAAGTGTCCGCATAGTCAAGGATCGGTAGGAGAAGAGACTGAGCCAGCGCTACTTTAGTAGGAATGGGAAGGACATTACGCAATCTACGTAGAGAACCAATTGCACCAAACATCTTTCTACTTAGCTCACTCATTTGCGGCATCCAAGATAATGTTTGGTCAAAGATAATGCCCAAATTTTTCACTTTGTCACTGTAGGGGATAAGAGTCCCATCGAATATGACTGGTGGAAGCTGTGACAAAGTTATACGTGAAATCAATTTTGAACTCCCAATGATTATTACTTGGGTCTTCTTTGCCCAAGATTAACTTTAAGCCCAAACGAGTAACTCCAAGTAGAAATTCGTAAAAGATTTTCATTGAACAACCTAATTGTATCAGGTAGATCCGCCACCTTACACTGGGAGTAGATTTGTAAATCGTCTGCATACAGGTGGTAGGGAGAAGTAATGTGTCAGCAAATCGAGTTGATGAAGATAGAGAACAATAGAGGAGACAACACGCCACCTTGCGGGACACCAGCCTTAACAGTCGACCATTCAGAAAAATAATCTTGAACTCGTACACGCTGCCGGCGCCCATGCAAGTAACTATGAAACCAGCCAATTACCCCAGGAGAAATGTTAAGAGAACTTAGCACGGCGAGCAGAACATCAAAATCCACAGTATTGAAAGCATTACTAAAGTCAAGCAATGTCAATACTGTAACTTGTTGATTATCCATACCCTGCCGTATGTCATCGCTTATTTTAACTAAAGCAGTAGTCGTACTATGACTAGGACGGAAACCAGACTGGAAAGGGTTTAGTATGTTATGATTAGAAAAATATTTACTAAGCTGTTGATGCACAAGACGTTCGAGTGCTTTAGATAAAAAGGGAAGGGTGGATATGGGTCGGTAGTCCGCATACGTCGGATTAGATTTCTTAGGGAGAGGAATTATTTGTGCTTCTTTCCAGAATGAGGGGAAATCACTGGAGTCAATGGAATAGTTAAAGATGTTAGTAATGATGGGAGCTAAGATATCAAGGATAGGGAGGATCATTTTACGACTAATGCAATCAGATCCAATTGCATCAGATGTGATGGCTTTAATATTCTACATAACATCACTGATGGTAAATTGGCTAAAGAAAAAAGAAGGAAAGTCTGGGGTTGGCTCAGCAGAAAGTTGATTAATATTATTATGTTTCGCATTAATATCCAAAGTAGCGGATATTATTAGCGTATATTCGTAATGCCATACGTATGTATGTCGCATTCGTATCTATCAGCGTATGCAGGGTGCTGCGCGCGGTGGTGTGGTGTGGCCTCGGGGCGGGTGGCAGCACTCACGTGGAAGATGCGGTCGACGTGCTCCTCGGCGGCGGCGGCGGCGGAGGCGGCGGCGTGCGGGGCGGCGGCGGCGGCGGCGGCGGCGGCGGGCGGGGCGGCGGCGGCGCGGCCCAGCAGCTCGTACACGGCGCGCACGACGGCGAGCATGTCGGGGCGCGAGATGCGGCCGTCGCCGTCCGCGTCGTACAGCGCGAACACCCACGCCAGCTTCTCCTGCCGCGAGCCGCGCCCCACGCGCGACAGCGCGCACAGGTACTCCTGACGCGCACGCCGCGGGGGAGGGGGGGACATTAGTGGGGGATTAAACGGTAAACCAGAACATCAACAAACAAACACACTTTCGCATTTATCGACCGAGCGAAGCGAAGATCTCTGAGTCTACTTGAGTGAATTTGCACTTGTCCGTCCGTCTGTCAGAGCCTTATAACTTCTGAAATACTGAACGTAATTACTTCAAATTTAAATATTATATACATAAACCGATGGCCTCCAGCCGAATATGGCGTAAAAAGTTATAAAAATCTTTATTTCAGGGGGGCTCTCATTAGTCTTGAGTGTGGCGTTCGACAGGGTGGCTTAACATCTCCTGCTCTATTTAACATTTACATAAACCAGCTGATTGATGAGCTTAGCGGGACTGGGATCGGCTGCTCGATTGATGGTACTTTACTCAATAATCTGAGCTATGCAGACGATATGGTCTTGCTGAGCCCATCAATTAGCGCACTCAGAAAGCTCCTCAAGATATGCGAGTCCTATGCTGTGTCACATGGACTCGTATATAATGTGAAGAAAAGGGAGCTCTTGGTATTTAAAAGCAAAGGGTACAATGTTAATGACATTCCACCCGTTACCCTCAACAGTATCGCACTTGAGAGAGTGACTGAATTTAAATATTTGGGGCACATCGTAACAGAGGATATGTCGGATGTTGAAGACATGGAGAGGGAGCATAGGGCATTGGCAGTCCGAAGTAATATGCTGGCCCGCAGGTTTTCTCGTTGCAATAGAGACGTAAAGCTTACTCTATTTAAAGCATACTGTCAAACTCTCTATACGTGCAGCCTGTGGGTTTCGTATACGCAGAGGGCTTACAATGACCTACGCATACAATATAATAATAGTTTCAGAATACTGATGGGGTTGCCGCGCTACTGCAGTGCATCACAGATTTTTACGGAGGCTCACACCGACGATTTTTATGGTATAATATCATTATCATTATCATATCATTATTAGAATTTAGAGTATTATTTTAAAAATCAAAATCAAAGTTTAAATTAAAAAGTCAAATTACACTACAAATATATACTTATTATAATTATAATTTTATTATATTACAAAATTCGTATGCCTTCCAACTGCATATTCTGTATATTCTGCAACAGTGATTGATAATTGCAGACAGGCCCTAGTATTTCCTCTCCGGCATTGGTACTCCAACATGCCTCTCGCAGCAATGCCGAAGGTAGAAACAGTCAAACCGGTCCGCAATCATCTTCATAACGGCATTGGAGCTGCCCCGTACTCTGCGCACTAAAGACGCGCACCGCTTGCGCATAGTGGTGTGAAAGCAGTCGGTGCGTGCATCTGCAAACATGCCTGAGGCACTGCAGAATCGGGGCAGCCCCAACAACGTTCGGAAAGCATTATTATAGAGGACACGGAGATCACTGTACGTTTTCTTTGTGTACTTAATAATGAGAAAAGAGCGGCATCTGTGATGAATAGTGTGCGTGGAAGCTCCATATTCTGAAAACACTAGTAGGAAAGTGGGAAAACCATTTTATGAGGTACTGGGTGGGTTTGCATGTGAACTCCAGGTATCCAAGAAAGGTAGGTACATGATTTAAAAAAAAACAGTTAAATTAAATGATTATAAATAGTTTAATAATGTTGTAATATTATCAATTATGTATTAATCAATTATGAATGTGTGAATTTTTTTTATTACTAACACAGTTTTTAGGATACATTGTTACTAATAAATTATATGGATTCTATGATGTGAAATAAAAGTTTATCTACATATTTATAATTGGATAGCTAAGCAGGCGTTACTATGCCATGACAATGAAAAAAAACGGCCAAGTGCGAGTCGGACTCGCGCACCGAGGGTTCCGTACAAACCTGTAGTAAGTTTTAAATTATAAAAAATATTTTTATTTTAAATATTTGAGTTGATTGAATGAAAGGTAAATTGCGGTTTACGATTTATGACGTATTAAAAAAAACTACTTACTAGATCTCGTTCAAACTAATTTTCGGTGGAGGTTTGCATGGTAATGTACATCATATATTTTTTTTAGTTTTATCATTCTCTTATTTTAGAAGTTACACACATTTTACCACTTTGGAAGTGTCTCTCGCGCAAACTATTCAGTTTAGAGAAAAATGATATTACAAACCTCAATATCATTTTTGAAGACCTATCCATAGATGGGTTAGATGAAAATAAAATTTTTGAGTTTCAGTTCTAAGTATGGGGAACCCCAAATTTTATTGTTTTTTTTCTATTTTTGTAAGAAAATCTTAATGCAGTTCACAGAATACATCTACTTACCAAGTTTCAACAGTATAGTTCTTATAGTTTCGGAAAAAAGTGGCTGTGACATACGGACGGACAGACAGACAGACAGACATGACGAATCTATAAGGGTTCCGTTTTTGCCAAATTTGGCTACGGAACCCTAAAAACTAGAATTTCAATTCGCTATAATCCGACACAGAACACAAACCTATGTGCGTGCAGTGCGTGTCTCGAACCTGATGTTCGACATTCACCGCACCACATACACCACATACACCCTCCCCGTACCAGTACGCTTCACTCCGATACCGGAGCATCTTCAGGAGAGGTTGCCTTTACAGAATTTTCATCGCATGTTTGTTACTCAATCACGCCAGAACGACTGAACGGATCTGGATGAAATTTGACACATAGGTAGATTATAGTCTGGAATGAGAAACAGGATACTTTTTACCCCAGAAAATTAAAGAGTTCCCTCGGGAACCAAAAAACCTCAATCCACGCAGACAAAGTCGCGGGCATCGTCTAGTACCTAGATGTGATAAAGTCGGTAATTTTCTCCGAAACTGGCAACAAATCATAATAAAACCATTAAGTGATGGTTTGACTGATCGAGGCTTCATGCCTGACCTGAGACCTCTATGCGACCTTCACCCTTAAGTCTAGACATATAACGAGCATTGTTCCGCTCTACATCTTATACTAGCTGATGCCCGCGACTTCGCCCGCATGGTTGAGGTTTTTTGGTTTTCGCGGGAACTCTAATTGTCCGGGATAAAAGTAGCCTATGTCACTTTCCAGGTCCTCAGCTAGACCCATGCGAAAAAACACGTCAATCCGTTGCTCTGTTGCGACGTGATTGAAGGACAAACCAATAGACCAACGAACAAACACACTTTCGCACATATAATAATAGATGATGCCCGCAACTTCGTCTGCGTGGATTGTAATTTTTTAATTCCCGCGGGAACTCTTCAATTTTCCGGGATAAAAAATTGCAGATGTCCTTCCCGGGACATATGCAACTATCTCTATACCAAATTTCATTAAAATCGGTTCAGTAGTTGGGCCGTAAAAGCGTAGCAGACAAACACTTTCGCATTTATAATATTTGTATGGATTATGGATTTGTATGATGCGGTATAGACATGTAAATAAGAACCGCAAGCCTTCGACAATCAAACTCGACTTCGATTTGGGATGACTGTATGTATTCAGCATTCAGTATTCAGTATTCATACAACAGATGACTGGCAGGCTCGGATGCTGCGGTTAAACAAGATTTAACCCAAATTGAGATGAATAGGTAGGGAGGTTTTATTAGCTCCGTCGATTCAAATCCAAGGCCCGTATTGATTATTTTTAAATAAGCAACCGCCGTGAACGGCATTCCGAGCCGAGTGAAGAGACAGGTTCTAAAGTATCACTTATCTGACCTGAGGTGAGGTGAGCTAATTAGGTCTATTATAATCCAGCCTCGATCGAGACCAATGCTTAGCGTATCAAACAAATCTTTCCTCTTTATAATATAAGTTACCTAACATTTGGGTACAGGCTCATTATTCTAAAATCTAAATTATAATAATTTCACCGTAACGACATGCAATATATTTTAAATCGAAATCATTAATAAATTAACCAAGTTAATAGAATTAATCAATAAAATATTTGTTGAGCGTGTTCAATTAATTTCAAAAAACATATCTAATATTCAATTATGTACAAATATTCACAAAAATTTGCTTCTTTGCATCCAATAAACATATTTTACTGCCGCGAAGTCGTAAAGCAGCGGTCTATAGGCTGTATAGAGGCTGTATAGAGGCTGTATAGAGGTGTTGTGGCTGTATAGGGCGCGTTTTGGTCACACATAAAACCTCCTCAAAGCTATCGAGCTCCCGTCTCGACGCCAGGTTTATGAGTTCACCTGAAGATGGGCGGGAAATGAAAACACTGACGACCTCTATGGCGTATTGTTAAGCCTATGCTCTTACCGATGGGAATAGAATATAGAATCACACTAATAAGGCCACGGCGGCCTATCTCCAGAGAGATTAGCCATCTGCGCGGGAGATATTATGGTATACAGGAGCACTCTTTGTCCTTTTCTCTCATAGCCCGATGGGACGGAATCACCAACTTCCTAACTCCGGGCTAGTACTGACAATTTCTTGTCAGAAAAATACAATACTCGTTATGACCCGACCCGGGACTCGAACCCGGGACCTCGTCAGCCGCAGTCGAACATGCTAACCACTAGACCAACGAGGCAGTTAATCATATTCATCATACTTATATTATAAATGCGAAAGTGTATTTGTTTGTTGGTTTGTTGGTTTGTTGTTATGTCCTGCAATCACGCCGCAACAGAGCAACGGATCGACTTGATTTTTGGCATGGATAAAGTTGAGGACCTGGAGAGTGACATAGGCTACTTTTCCCGCGGGAATAAAAACACTTGAACCACCCGGACGAAGTTGCGGGCATCAGCTAACATATTATGCGGGGAGCGCTACACTGATGATGATGGCGGTGATGGCGGTGATGGCGGTGATGGCGGTGATGGCGGTGATGGCGGTGATGGCGGTGATGGCGGTGATGGCGGTGATGGCGGTGATGGCGGTGATGGCGGTGATAACATGTGGCGGCTCACCTCGAAGTTCAGCTTGCCGCTCTGCTTGTGCTTCACCGTGTTGAACACGAAGCGCGCGTACTGAGACGCGTCTGCGGACACACACACACACACAACACCGACACGTGTTACAGTTACATCGATAGGGGCTTAGTAGGTATGCAGGCACATAGCTTACTAAAAATACATATTATATCCTTACTGATATTTATTTTTTTAATTTACCTCCTTCAGAATCGATTTTCATAAGAAACTCTTGATTTTCCGGGATAAAAAGAGATGAAACTTCTTCTGAGGGTTCTTTTATTTACAACGAAACCCTGAGAAACTACGCAGCAGCAATAACAATAGCCGTTAATTATGTTCCTTATCTCATAATAAAAGTTTATTTTCCTCAATTCCATACAAAATATTTTTTAACTCCTTTGCGCGATACGGCTTTACAAAGTTACCTTCACAAGTTTTACCCGTAAATTAAATAAAATACGTCCCAAGTAATATCACACCTTACGATAGGAGGATATAAGAATTATATTCGTGTGAATTAAAGGGTCAAATGCAGTTAAAACTTGTAATGGAGTCAGGCGCGCGGTTTGGTTCAAGTATTTTGTTTAATTAAGTTTAGTAGCGAAACAATATATTCAAGGGGCTTTTGTATTTTACTATTTATTTTTTGAAGTAGCACAATTTCCTTTGAGAGCGGCGCCGCGTGCCGTCACATACATTATATTACTAACTGATGCCCGCCACTTCGTCCGCGTGGATTGAGGATTTTTATATCCCGCGGGAATTTCTTTCCGGGATAAAAAGTAGCCTATGTGTCATCTATCTCTGCCAAATTTAATCCATATCCGTTCAACCGCTCTGGCGTGATTGAGTAATATAATATGGATGTTCAACCATCCAAACTTTCACATTTACAATATTAGTATAGACTCTACCACCGCGTTCGGAAAACAATTCCACTGAGAAGAGCTGGCAAGGAACTAAGCGGTTTCGCTTTTTTGACTTTTTTATAAAATTAATAACAAGGCTAATAATCTGTCGAAGAATAAAACGTGTGACCACTCACCGCCAAGTGGGAAGAACTGCGAGAATATATTCTTGAAGGCCTCCTCGTCCACCACGCCCGTCGGACACTCCTGCACAACATGATCCAGTGTTAGTTGTTACACGTTCAATGTATGTGTTCCGCACTGTTGCCTACGGAACTTATACAAGTATATGCTTGGATCTCGGGAAGGATTTGCTCAACAATAAAACAGTTCTCTATGTACAAAACATGACACATTTATTCTTCATAAGCATATACAACAAGCAGTTTTGATTTTACAACAGACTGACTCACGGGTAGGTTTAGACACGACCTACTCGTGGCCAAACACAACAAAAGTTATACACAAGAACATAACACACAAGAACATAACACATAAGAATCTAAAAGCTACAACATATTACACGAGTCAATTATAAACAATAATAAAGTACACAACGGGTTATTGCGCGAGTAGGTATCGACACGACCTACTCGCGGACATACACACAAAGGGAGTTTATAAATGACAACATTATAGGAATACACATACCTATATTATGACCTAAATATGGAAAAACATATGATTATAATAAGTACACATCAATAAAGGCTAGTACCTATTATACACAGAAAAGGTATATATCAGCTAAGATTAACACCTATACATTAAACAAGAAGGAATTTAACTATCCAATGAATAACTGTTAGAACAATAATAAGAATTTAATTTAAGAGCTTATCAATACGGATTAATAAACAAACATACCAAATACCAACTTGTACAGTAACATTAAGGTTAGGGAAAATAATGAAAATTTCTGTTAAGGGGCCGTATTCAGCAAAATGTGCAACTAGTTTTACGTTAAAATAATTACAAGTTAATTTATTAAAGTCATTTACTTACGGCCTCACTGATCACTAACGGTGTGTTCACTAGCACTACCGAACCATTATCGCAGACGTCTGCGCTGCGAGCGTAACCGCATGGGATGACGCAGCCTTCTTATCGTTGTACGTCGCGATGCACTATGAGAAGCTACCGTCAAGGATCGTCGTCGACGGTTCCACGTTACTACACGTTGCCTACGGCGCTGTATACGCCGCCGCACTGCAACCACTCGGCGTTCCAGCTGGCCTGGATCGAAGGAGATACGTAGCTCGGGAGCTCGCACTCGATGACTCGTGGACGGTATTCGCACGGTTCGGGCATATGGGTCAGCTGTTCGTGTTAGCAATGCCACGTTCCGTCTGGGCCGGCCGACGAAGGCTGCTAGTCTTAGCCTAGGTACTGGTTGGGGCAGGTTATTGACCCCAACCCGGCCAGTAGGTATGAATCGAACCCATCGCGGAGGGCGGTGACCCCTACGTAGTTGATGCCCGACCGCGGGCCGTTGACCCGATGATGACGACAGCTTGGATAGAGTGTAGTGACCCCAGAGCATATACCTATAAGGCGATATAAATATCACAGCCTTCCTCAGCCAGGGATCTGGCTTCGGAGAGGTACTCGGCTAGCAGCCGCTCTGTTATTCAGGTCACTTACCCTGAGCTGTTTTTCACTGAATTTAATCACTGAGCTATGGGAGGTACTTTTGCCCTATACTGCCCTATTTACTATTTCACTGTTATAATTTCACTTCAAAGCACTGGAACGATTTCTCCTTGCTTTTTGGCCGGTTATATTCCCATATCTGAACCGGCACATGAATGTCGGCGCCAGCGAGCAATGCCAATTTTTCTCCAATCAGGAGCCAGGGGGTGGAGCCACCGGTCCAAAGTGCACCAACGGTCTCGACATATACACTTTCCTTGTCTTGCCCTGACGCCTGTTCTGGCTCCATATATGCTCTCTCTGTCTTATATATGGTCACTCGCTCACTCCTACGTTCATATACTCAAAACGCGGCGTACGCGCTTCTCATTTTGTTTTAGACCGCTCAGCTGTCCGCAACATCCTCCCCCCGGCGCAGGCTCCCTCTCAAGGAGACGCAGCCTCTTCCTCAACCGGGAGGACAGCTAGCTTCCTAGTTGGTCTTCGAAACACACCTCCTTGTGTTCGTACATCTGCACATCGTATCTCGCCGTCTGGTCCCTCATAAGTCCTTTCTACAATTCCTCGTGGCCATACATTGCGAGGTAGGTTAGGGTCGACTACGACGACGAGATCTCCCTGCTGTAATTGTCGTGATGCTTGGGCGGCGCTGCCACGAGGCACCAAATTGGGTAGGTATTCTCTCACCCATCGCCTCCAAAATTCGTCGGCAAGCGCCTGTGCCGCTCGCCAGGTTCTCTTATCTGCCGGGTGGCACGGTCCTACCACGGGCAGTCCTGATGATGATCCTATCAGGAAGTGGTTCGGAGTCAGTGCTTCAGGGTCCTCAAGGGTCACGGAAACATGCGTTAAAGGACGGGCGTTGATCGCATGCTCGGCCTCTACCAGCAGGGTATGCAGTGTTTCTTCCTTGGGATGCTTCTGCTCCAAGGTGGCGCTCAGTGCGTTCTTCACTGAGCGAACCAGTCTTTCCCATGCGCCTCCTTGATTTGGCGCGCCAGGAGGTATGTACTTCCAGCTTATCATTTTGTTCATACAGAATTCTCGCAGAGGTTCGGCCCACTCCTTCCAAGCTGCTCTCATCTCCACGTCAGCTCCTCGGAAATTGGTCGCATTGTCCGAGTACATTACACTTGGCCAGCCTCTTCTCGCAGCCATCCTTCTAATGGCCTGAATCGCTGAATCAGTGGAGAGGCTTGTTACCAACTCTATGTGTATTGCTCGTGTGGTTAAGCAAGTGAAGAGGGCACCCCACCTTTTCTCGTGGCGCCTGCCGATGGTTACGCTCATGGGCCCGAAGTAGTCCACACCCGTATTCTTGAAGGGGCGGCTGAAGGGCGCCAGTCTTGCTTTCGGCAAGTCACCAAAGGCTGGTACTTTTGGAACCGTCTTGTGAATCTGACATCGCTGGCATGTCCTGGCTACGGCTCGTACGGATGGGCGCAGGTGCAGGATCCAATACCTTTGGCGTAGGTCATTTACAACACGTTCATTTCCTGCATGTCCTGCGGCTTCATGTTCCTTTTGAATCATCATCCGTACTAGCTTATGTCGTCCATCCAATATGATTGGCCGCTTCTGGTCGTTATTTACTGGTGCGGCGTCAATTCGTCCATGCACTCGCAGTAGGCGATCCGTCCCATATATTGGATCTAATTTATACAGTCGGCTAGAGCGAGGCACTGGCTGCCCTCGCTTTAATAACCGAATCTCCTCGTCGAAGCTTTCTTCCTGGGCTCGTTCTAGCCACAGCTTCTCAGCCATTTGGAGATGTTGTACCTCTAGTTGCGTGCTTTTACGTATCCATTTCGACGCAATGTAGAGGACTCGTGCCGTTGCTCGTATCAGCACGTCCCATTTACGTATTCGGTTAATGTCAGGCATCGCTTCCCAATGTTTCGGCGGTCCCTGAGTTACGTGATGCACGAGAACTTCTTCCTCGGGCTCCCCCCGTTCTTGGACCGTCTCCGCGGGCCAGTCAGAATTCGGTCGCCGCAGAAAGCCTGGTCCCTCCAGCCACTCTGTTCGTGGACCAGATATGTACGAGGAGCGCGTTGCATCGTCCGCTGGGTTCTCCTTGGTTGGCACCCAGCGCCACTGTGATGGGTTTGTTCGCTCGGCAATCTCTCCTAGCCGATGCGCCACAAAGGGTGTATACTTTTTGGCATTCGTTCTTACCCATATAAGAACTGTTCGGGAGTCTGACCAAAATGTCGTACTCGTTACCTCCCAACGATGTTCCTTTTTTACTGCATCTGCAAGTCTTGACCCGATGACTGCTGCCTGAAGTTCCAGTCGAGGGATGCTGGTACTCTTCAGCGGAGCTACCTTAGCCTTAGATGCCGCCAATCGAACGGTGACGGTCCCATCTGGCTTTTCAATACGCCAATATGCCACGGCTGCATAGGCTAGCTCACTCGCATCGCAGAACACATGCAGCTGTTTCTCACTGTCATCGTCCATTGTTTCATAGCACCGAGGTAGTCGAAGCTGCCCGATGTTGTTCAATCCTTGCATCCAGGTGAAGAACTGCTTCGCCTGTTCGTTGGGTATGGGCTCGTCCCATCCAACGTCCAATCGCCATAGCGATTGTAACATAATTTTGGCCACTATTGTGTAAGGTCCTAGAAAACCGAGCGGGTCATAGATCGACATTACCGCACTCAATGTTTCTCTTTTGGTAGGTGCACGTTCCATGTCTTTCACCTCCTTCCTTACTCGTGGCATTGACGTGTTGAATCCCAATTCATCCTTTTGGGAATCCCATATAAGACCCAATGTCTTTTCCTCATTGTTCATTCCTGCCATGAGAAGCGTTTGCGTCTTGCAGCAAAGCTCTGGGGGAATGTGGCTCAGTATGCTTCTCTCGTTGGAGTTCCATCCACGAAGCATAAAACTTGCTTGCTTATGCACGAAGTCTACATCCATCACCACCTTTTGAGCTTCTTCTATCGTCCTGAAGCTATCCACGAAGTCGTCCATATAGTGACTCTTGGTGATTGCGTCCAATGCCGCTGGATGAGAGAGTTCAAATTCCTTCGCGTTCTTGTTGCGTACGCTGTGTGCCAGAAACGGAGAACACGTTGCCCCGAAGATCATGGAAGTCATCTTATACTTCTTGGGGGGCTGTTGCCGGTCATTCCCTCGCCATAGGAACATCTGAGATGGTTGATCCTCTTCTCGGATTTTGACCTGCAAAAACATTTCTTGTATATCCGCCGTCACTGCTATCGGTTGTTCACGGAACCGATACAATATGCCAGGCAGTGACTGCAAGAGGTCCGGTCCCTCTAACAGTTTCTGGTTGAGACTTGTTCCATTGCACACTGCAGCAGCATCGAAGACTAGCCGTATCTTTCCTGGCTTGTTTGGGTTTCTAACCGCGAAGTGCGGGAGAAACCACGCTCTGTCTTCATTTTCTTCCTGGCCGCTGCATTCTACTGCATACGTCTTGTCCAACAAGTTTTCTATCTGAGCCGTATAACTTTCGGCGAACGCTGCATCACGGTCCATCTTCCGTTCCATAGTCTTCAGTCGACGGAAGGCATTTTCGAAGCTAGGTGGCATCTTTACATCATCATAACGCCACGGCAATCCAACTTCGAATCGTTGACCAGTCCTCCGGGTTGTATTCTCAAAAACCCGAACAGCACGTTCGTCTTCTGGCTTCACCTTTTGTGCCATACTCACTCCCAATGCATCGATATGGAAGTGTGTCTTTACCATTTCATGCAACCGCTCGTCTGGGTCCTCGAACAGACGCGACGGCTGCAACCGCTCACCTGGGTCCTCGAACAGGTGCGACGGTTTCTGAGCTTCAAATCCATGCTCAGTACATAGGTTCGGCTCCTTCCTATCAGGAGCTTTCCCCTCTTTATGCTCTTTTTTCTTCAGGCCATCACTTTTTTGATGCCTCATGTGAAGATGATGAAGCCCACTTTCTAGCCGTTCATCCAAGAGCATCCTAGGCAGGGGTCCCATAATCATCCAACCTAGGCTTGTGCGGACGGCCACCGGCTCTTTCCGTGCGCCCGCACGAATTTGTCGTGAGACAATTAGGTGCCAATTATCAACACCTATTAGGATCCGCGGTTCTGCCCCCATGTAGCACACGTCTTCTGCATTAAATTCCTGAAGGTGCGTGTACCGTCTGACACTTGCGGGAACGGTTTGCGGATGCAACTTCATATTCCGAACCGTACTTGCAGTTATTGTTTCAAACTGTCCAGATCCTCTAAGGAGCAGCTTAACGTTCCTGCTACCCCTTGCTTCAACTACCGAATTCACTCCATGGATTCTGAGGTTTCCTACCGGTCCTTCTGCTCCCACGGCGGCCGCAACTCCTTCGTCTACCAGTGTCACTGTAGAGCCCTCATCCAACAGGGCGTAGGTCTGTACTTCACCCTGCGGGCCCTTGATAGTGACTGGACAGATTTTCAGCAGGATCCGATCGCGCGCTCGGACCGCCGTTGTGTTCAAGACGCTTACGGTCGCGGCGCCCCCGTTGGCTGGTTCACAGTTGTGCAGAAGGGCGTGATGAGGTTGAATACATCCATCAACCCCACATAACTTCGCTTTACATCTATACCGGTAGTGCTTACTTGCCAGGCACCTGAAACATACCCTTGCTCCCTTAACTAATTCCCATCGAGTTTTCTGGTCCAATTTCAGGAATTTTGGACACTTTGGTAGTTGGTGGTTCCCGCCACACGAGCTACATAACTGCTTCTGATTCTGAGCATCGGCCGACATTGTGAAAGACTGCTTCTCAGCCCATGGTTGGCGTCTTGAAGGCACATTCTTTTGTCGTTCACGTGGTTGCTCTGCTGACGCCCATTTCATCTTATCGTTTGGCTTCAGGAATAGTATCCTCCGGTCAGCCTCCATCTCGATGAACTTGGCTAACGTTACGATTTCAGGTTCGCTGAAATCGCAGTACTCATATGCGTAGTCTACCCATTTTTCTTTAATCGCCGGAGGTAACTTGTCCAATACCTCGTCCACCAACTGTGGGTTGGTTAGATGATGTCGCTGTCCTTCTGTCTCCTGAAGGGTGCTCACTATATTTTGCAATGCGATGGCAAAGTCATCTAACTCAACTGGTGATTCTGGCTTTTTCATTTTCTGTATACTTGCGACTGCTTGCTTTGCTATTACTTCAGGCCTCCCGAATGTTCGGTCAAGAGCTTTCATTATTCGCTCGGGGTCTGGTTGCCTAGCGTTCAGCAAACTTGACACGGCTTCTCTGGCTTTACCCTGTAGGCAGTTCCTTAATCTGGCTATGTTCTCTATCGGTGAGAATTGGAACTGTTCCGTACTGTGTATCATGGCCACTTTAAATCCGGTCCACTCGTTCGCTGCTCCTGAAAACTTGGGTAGCTGCGTCAGCTCTCTGAGCGGTGGTCGTCTGTTGACCACGTGGTTTAGTGTAGAGACGAGATGATCCATTTCTGATCTCGCTCCCTCATTGGCCGTTGTCGGTGGCGGGAAAAAGGTTGGTAGGATGTTCGCTTGTTCCCACTCAACCTTACGTACCGGTTTCATTCTAACCGGTCGATGCACTGCTGTACGTGTTTCTCTCGACTCCCTCAGTTGCTCTGCTTCGGTTCGAGGTTCCATTGCCCCTGTTGACGGCGCGTGCGTTTCACGTGTTCTTAACCAATCCTGAACCATGCGTAACACTGGGGCTTCAGTGTCTACCGTCTGGGCCTGTACATCCGGTGCATCTCCTCTCATGCTCGCTACATCTCGGGCCAAACGCCTCCTTACTAGCTCCTGTTTGTGAGCCAGATGCAGCGACATAAGTTGTTCTTCTGCCTCCTCTTCTGCCGCTCTTATCCTCTGCAGTACACTCCCTGACTGCTCGGCGGCATGTGGGGCAGGTTGTTGACGGGGTTGTGATATCTCTCCCCGTGGTTCCAGTGCTTTGGGTGTTGATGTGCTTCGTACCCCCCTCAAAATAGCTCGCTCCAATGGTCTTCTCGTAGTAGCTGGTTGTTCCGAAACAGGTTGACGGCTGGTTGACGGTTGGTCGTTTCTCCTTTGACCTTGGTCCTGTCCGTCGCCGTGCCTCGTTCTGGCATCCTGGGTTTCGGCTGGGGGCGCGTCTTCAGTACGCGCTTCAGAGAACTCCACATCAGTCTCTGGGTCATCCCCAGCTTGGCTACGAGTTACAACCATTGTACCTAATTAAACAAAATTAATTGACACAGATTAATTCACATAAAATTATAGAGAACTGTTTTAAATCCTTCTACTGTTCCAGAGATCCGGCTCGAAGGACCAAAATGTTCCGCACTGTTGCCTACGGAACTTATACAAGTATATGCTTGGATCTCGGGAAGGATTTGCTCAACAATAAAACAGTTCTCTATGTACAAAACATGACACATTTATTCTTCATAAGCATATACAACAAGCAGTTTTGATTTTACAACAGACTGACTCACGGGTAGGTTTAGACACGACCTACTCGTGGCCAAACACAACAAAAGTTATACACAAGAACATAACACACAAGAACATAACACATAAGAATCTAAAAGCTACAACATATTACACGAGTCAATTATAAACAATAATAAAGTACACAACGGGTTATTGCGCGAGTAGGTATCGACACGACCTACTCGCGGACATACACACAAAGGGAGTTTATAAATGACAACATTATAGGAATACACATACCTATATTATGACCTAAATATGGAAAAACATATGATTATAATAAGTACACATCAATAAAGGCTAGTACCTATTATACACAGAAAAGGTATATATCAGCTAAGATTAACACCTATACATTAAACAAGAAGGAATTTAACTATCCAATGAATAACTGTTAGAACAATAATAAGAATTTAATTTAAGAGCTTATCAATACGGATTAATAAACAAACATACCAAATACCAACTTGTACAGTAACATTAAGGTTAGGGAAAATAATGAAAATTTCTGTTAAGGGGCCGTATTCAGCAAAATGTGCAACTAGTTTTACGTTAAAATAATTACAAGTTAATTTATTAAAGTCATTTACTTACGGCCTCACTGATCACTAACGGTGTGTTCACTAGCACTACCGAACCATTATCGCAGACGTCTGCGCTGCGAGCGTAACCGCATGGGATGACGCAGCCTTCTTATCGTTGTACGTCGCGATGCACTATGAGAAGCTACCGTCAAGGATCGTCGTCGACGGTTCCACGTTACTACACGTTGCCTACGGCGCTGTATACGCCGCCGCACTGCAACCACTCGGCGTTCCAGCTGGCCTGGATCGAAGGAGATACGTAGCTCGGGAGCTCGCACTCGATGACTCGTGGACGGTATTCGCACGGTTCGGGCATATGGGTCAGCTGTTCGTGTTAGCAATGCCACGTTCCGTCTGGGCCGGCCGACGAAGGCTGCTAGTCTTAGCCTAGGTACTGGTTGGGGCAGGTTATTGACCCCAACCCGGCCAGTAGGTATGAATCGAACCCATCGCGGAGGGCGGTGACCCCTACGTAGTTGATGCCCGACCGCGGGCCGTTGACCCGATGATGACGACAGCTTGGATAGAGTGTAGTGACCCCAGAGCATATACCTATAAGGCGATATAAATATCACAGCCTTCCTCAGCCAGGGATCTGGCTTCGGAGAGGTACTCGGCTAGCAGCCGCTCTGTTATTCAGGTCACTTACCCTGAGCTGTTTTTCACTGAATTTAATCACTGAGCTATGGGAGGTACTTTTGCCCTATACTGCCCTATTTACTATTTCACTGTTATAATTTCACTTCAAAGCACTGGAACGATTTCTCCTTGCTTTTTGGCCGGTTATATTCCCATATCTGAACCGGCACATGAATGTCGGCGCCAGCGAGCAATGCCAATTTTTCTCCAATCAGGAGCCAGGGGGTGGAGCCACCGGTCCAAAGTGCACCAACGGTCTCGACATATACACTTTCCTTGTCTTGCCCTGACGCCTGTTCTGGCTCCATATATGCTCTCTCTGTCTTATATATGGTCACTCGCTCACTCCTACGTTCATATACTCAAAACGCGGCGTACGCGCTTCTCATTTTGTTTTAGACCGCTCAGCTGTCCGCAACAGTATGACTACATAATGCATCCCTAGGTTGTAAGCTACGAGAGTAATCTATAGTTTTAATATCAGTGAAGACTGAAGAGTATCGTTAGTCGTTACGATTAGTCATAATATTTCGTAGTCGGTATCTGTGGTGCAGTCTCCCCAGCGGCGATGACGTCACCGGCGGAGTGACGTCATCGCCTATTCCGTGACGTCGACGAGTGACGAGTGTCGAGCACCCTCCACTCCACCCGACAGGCACCCAGTCGGCTAGATTAACTGCTAATATTAACTGCTAATATTAACTGCTAATATTAACTGCTAATATTCACGAGTCCCACAAACTTATCTGACCCGGTGACAGCGTCGCTAGTGGCTATGAAGAATAGAATAAAAGCAAAAACTGAACAGGCATAAACATTAGTTCCAATTTTGTCCACCGTCAGATAAGTTAGCGTGACTGTAATGTTCTGTGGCTATGTTAGAGTGGGAAGCGTGCTGCGTTACGCAGCGGCTGGTGGTTGGTGGCTGGTGGTTGGTGGCTGGTGGCTGGTGGCTGGTGGCTACACACGCGCCGCTGGAACCATCTGTACGTGAGTTTGTGACTCAAAAGTATGCTCAACTGCGGCCGACGATATCCCGGGTTCGAGTCCCGGGATTTCGTCGGGTCATAACAAGTGTTGGGTTTTTCTGCCTAGGAATTCTCAGCACTAGCCCGGACGAAGATTGTTCTATTGGTGCGGACGAGTATATATCATTCACTTATCCAACAAGTTAGTGCCGCATGAAGTGTGGAACGCGACGCGACACGCGACGCGACACGTAGCGGCAAATATTCTTTACTATGAGTTTGTATGGACCATGGTATGGTTTGTATGCTGGCTTTTGGTCGAGTGACGCGGTGCGGACTACGGAGATGCACTGCGACACAAGTGACTGTACAGAGAACACTTGCCGCTCGGGGCGCACCTGGGGAGTGGGGCCACACTTCGAAGCTTCCGGTGCCGACAACTAGCAGGCTCACAAGTTACAACGCACAACGAGATATCTCGCGACGAGAGAGACAGATGTCGTCGTTGCCGACTAATTTTTCATTTACCCTAACACGCACAAAATGCGGCATATTACAAGAAAAATAAATAGTCGGCATGTAAAAGTTCGTAGAGAAAAATACCACAGCTAAGAAATATTACTTTTATCTCTACTTTTGACGTAACGAGACAAGTAATCGTGTTAGCTACGGTAGACAAAAAAGATAACGGGTAAACATAATGTTCCTCGTTGTGCGTATGCTAGCCGTACAGGCGTTACCTGCAGGCTGCAGCACACGCTGGTGTCTGGAATAATATCCGCGGCGTAAGTTGAACTCTTGGCGCGGAAAGTTCCGGGTGTCGAACGGAGTGCGGTATGAGGTGACGGGTCAACTCACATACGGTCGATTGTACCTGCTTGAACCCTCTGTACATGAGTTTGATCTCGTGCTGCGTGAAGTGCGACGCGCGCGCGAGTGCCGCCGGCGGCTCCGGCCGATAGCGCGCCGCCGAGCCCGCCTCGTCGAAGTCGTCCTCTGCAACACACACAACGGATTGTTTACGTGTTTTGGTCTAAGTCGTTACGAAAAATTATTGTAGATGGCGCTGTTTGTTAGTTACCTCGCGCTTGAAATTCTGTTCGATGAATGGTACTAAATGATGAGCAGGACGGTCACCGCGGTACAGTGTACCGGTCTCCTTGAAGTTATTCATCGGGACGACCGAAGTACCGCGGTAGATATCTTTAAGCCGTAATTGGCCACAGTATTGGTATCTAACTATCTATATACCGATACTGTGGCTAGGCCGCTGGTCGCTGGCCGCTGGTCGCTGGTCGGGTATCTGCCCAGTGCCCTCCGATTGTGTAACAATATCGTAATCATAAACATTTTTCGTTCTATTCGAACTGTTCAGTAACTTCACAATCATAAGTGGCTGCATGTCAAAACATTCCTCAGACAATTGCTATGCAGGCGTCATACTGCCAACGCTTAAAGCCCTACTGTTTCATTAATATTGACTTTCGCGTTTTGGAATTATAATCCTTATTTTAGGAACGTTAAGATGCGTGATATTAAACTGTCATTTTGAGTAATATTGCTTCAGTATTGCTTCAACCGTTGGCGGTATGGCCCCAGGTGCTGTGTTATCTTGTTACCGCGCACCGCGCTGCGTGCCAGGTGTTATTCAGTGAGAATTTCAATACCTAACAATTTATATTCCCGACCGGGAATCGAATCCAGCACCTGGTGATCCGCAGTCGACCATGCTAACCGCTTGACGAACGTGACAGTCACCTGTATATCGTAATAAACATTAATCTGCTCGCGCTCGTGAGGTCGCATAATCTGCACTCTCGCCCTCTCGTGTGCGCGGCGGCGAGTACATAGGACGCAGCCTGTCGTCAGGGGAGTGGGGACAGAGCCTCAGGGGCGAACTGACAGACGGCGGGACTGGGGACGGGGAGTCGCCGAATCATAAAAAGTACTTCGCTGAAATCTCTATCAATATAATCTTCAGTAAATTAGAGCAAAATCGGAAGGCTCCATAAAAATTTAAGACTACTAAAAAATTCACTCAAATCTAAAATAATAAAAATATTCGACAGTTTAATATTATTCGCTCGTAATAATATTATTTAGTAGCTACTAGCTAGGTAACCCGACCAGGCTTTGCACGGGTAGGTTTATGTTCCACCAAAAACGTTCAGAATCTACTTTTAACTAAGCTACTAACTGACCCGATCTCAGGTCAGTATCTTATTTGTTTACTGAGAGTACTTTAACAGTAAGTATGCCAAATGGCAATCAAATTTATCCGTCAGTAAATAACAGACAGACTAAATTTTACTTTTAAAAATTTTAATACTTACATAACGTCTATTTACACTATCATAATTACTAGTAGTTCGCCCCGAACTGACACCTCGCGGTATGGACCATAACTTAAGATAATTTATTATTTGTAAGCACAAACCAAAAAACTTTTACAGAGCGCCATCTATTGACATCATTGTGAAGTTCTGTAAAAAATACTGAAGCTCATTAAAAATTAAATAATTTTGTTTCCTTATAATATTTGTCTAATTTTAGTATTTGTTGTTCAAGTACAGGATATTAATATATAATCAGCCTTTCAGTAAATTGAGAATTCTGAGGTCAACTTTGGACAATAGAAAATCTGCAATTTGAAAGCCCCCCATTTCGTAAATTTTAGGGGAAAAATTAAAAAAAAAAATTTTGAACTCTATTCCTAATTCTTTAAAATGATATACCGCAACCCTATGTAACGCTATATACGCCAAGTATCACAGTGGGGCTCACAAAATATTGTTCACTTCAACCCCACCAAGACACAAGTATGCGCGTTTTCAACAAAGAAGACCCCCTTTAACACCTCTATTCTCTTCCCGAACACTCCCCTGCCTCCATCTAACAGCATCGGGATCCTCGGTGTTAGTATATCGAACGGAGTCCAGTTCCGCGAACATCTGGAAGGTAAAGCCAAACTAGCCTCAAAAAACTCGGGGTGCTCAACAGAGCGAAAAGATACTTTGCGCCTAAGCGCAGGCTTCTGCTGTACAAAGCGCAAGTTCGGCCCCACGTGGAGCACCGCTTTCACCTCTGGGCCGGAGCACCCCAGCACCCCAGCACCCCAGCACCCCAGTACCAGCTCCTTCCATTTGACCGGATTCAAAGGCGGGCAGTACTACCATCGCTTAAGCAGTATTATTTTATAATTACTTTTAGTAAATAATTAGTTTTATGTTACGTACCTTGACGTCCCTAAAGTAAGAATTATAATTATTCTGAAACAATAGCGTGTTATTAAAATAAAACTGCTTCGAGCGACGCTAGTGAGCAATCTGGGGGCTTACCGCTATCGCTTAGAGCAGTATTATTTTAATATTGTTCGCGCTCTTGTTTCAGAAATACATTTCGTTTTTTACGTCTCATAAAGTCTGACCTCTTTATATAATACTGCTATAAACGATGGTAGAGCCTGGATCAAGAAATAATCATCTTTCTAACATTACGACACCAGAGGGAAAAATATTTTCCTTTAGCTAGTTATTTGTAACAACAATACAGGGGTTCACAAAGGACCGTTTCCTTTACAAAACGGAATCCGGATTTATGTTTCCCGTTTTAATCTTTCGCAATTAGCGTAATAGATGTTGTGAATTGAAAATTGTTGTGTCCATACTCCATAAACTAGTACTTTTATATCCACACAGCTACTAATTTTATAATTGCTAAAATGTTTTTTTTTATTCAAATAAACTCTAAACTCTCAAATAAGCGTTAGATTACAATCTTACGGTTTTTACAATCTTACGGTGACAGATACATTAAGTAACCGCTGTCCTGAACATTGCTGGAGCGAGTCAAATCCGTGCTCTTTTATCATTTAGCTTTTTTCAGAAACATACTTTTAATGGATTTCTTAAACTTGTGTGATGGCAAGTTTAAAATAGGTTGTGGAATTTTGTTATAGAATAGAATACTCATTCCCGCGAATGACCTTCGTATGCGTATATAAGCTAGATGAATCCCGCGACTTGGTCCGCGTGGGTTCAGAATTTTATAAAAACCCTTAAGACCCTTCTGATTTTCCGGAATGCAACCTAACTTTGCCCAAATTCCGTCAAAATCTGTTGAATAAATGGGCCGTGAAAACGTAGTAGACAGACAGACAGACATTTGTATCATGCTAATATTATAAATGCGAAAGTGTGTTGGTTTGCTGGTTTGTCCTTCAATTACGCCGCAACGGAGCAACGGATCGATGTGATTTTTGGCATGGGTATAGTTGAGGATCTGGAAAGTGACATAGGATATTTTTATTCCAGAAAATTAAAAATTTCTGCAAAAATCAAAAAAGGTTAAACCACGTGGACGTGAAGTCGCGGGCTGATGCTAGAAAACTATACAGTTTGAGCGCCAAACGAAGAAATTATGAAATTTATGAAAAAATTGATCAAGCATTTTCTTGATGAACTTTAGTATTGATTGGTTTGAATTGTAAGTTGGTGGTTTCTACTTTCATTTCTATATTATAAGGTCACCTATACGCTACTTAATATGTTTAAGCATAGATAATTGTAAGTTTTCTCATGTGAGTGAACTTTTGTCCTTGTTTGGGAAAATACATCTCTGTTTAAAGCTAAAGACAACAAGCCCCCCCGGGGTGAAGCTAAACACAAATGTTTGGTCTCCAGCCAATGGTACAGAAATGTATTTCTTATTCGGCCGCAATGAATTTATCTAAGTTCGGCCGCTTACCGCAGAGAAACTGTTTTATTTTGTTAATACCTACTACGAGACCATCTCCCGGGAATAACAGTTATATCACAGCGTATAACTATACATTCATACAGTGGGTCCACGCCTTGGACGAACTGTGGCAGTTTCGCCATTAATTATGATATTGTGTTGTCATAGTGTCAGCTTTGCGTTTAAAATTGAATTGAAATTTTAGAAAAGATAAAAGATTGTTAATTAATTATTGATGAAGGTTTTATTTAAATTGGACGTTATAGTGATTAAATTTAGGTAAGTATTGAAAATAGGCATGATGACAATTCAATCAAATCAGCAACTCTAGGTCAAAGTTAAAAACGCGCTTCTATAGTATGGAAGTTGTATGAAGGTCATAGTTGTGACTTTATCAAATTTCAGCGCACTTTTTTCTATAATCTACTAGATGATGCCCACGACTTCGTCCGCGTAAATTGATGTTTTTTTAAGATTTAAACTATCCTATCTCTCAAGTTGGATCGAACTGCACATGGTGTGCGAATTTTATTATAATCGGTTAAGTGGTTTAGGAGTCCATTGAGGACAAACATTGTGACACGAGATTTATATATATTAAGATAGTATAAAATGGTTACTTTTAAAACTAACCGGTGATATAATTTTAGGTCTTTCGGAAGACCCTCTATTTAATATTCAGTAAGAAATAATTTATTTTTTACATAGGCCATCACCCCTTTTGTCAGTTTCCTCCGTCACGTCGCCCTCACCCCGCAGCGGCCGCTGCGTTGCGTTGCTCCGTGTAGACGCCTGCGTCGAACGACTGTTAGGAATGACCGTACTGCGGTACTGGTGTACACTGTACAGGCGCGTCCCTCGGGGAACAGTTTATGTTAAGCGACTTTGACACTTTGTACAACTGATATAAAGAAATTGGTTTTTTATGCTGCTTTAATAAATATGTAAAAATAATAGTTTTGTTTTTCTTTCTATACATAATATAGAGAACTAGCTGATGCCCCGGCTTCACCCCCTGGTGGTTTAAGATTATTTTAATTCCCGCGGGAACTCCTCAATTATCCGGGATAAAAAGTAGCTTTAAATGTCACTCTTTAGCAAGGACCTTTAACCTTGGTTTAAAGGTCCTGGCTCTCCAGGTCCTAAACTAACCCATGCAAAAAATCACGTCGATTAATTGCTCTGTTGTGGTGTGATTGCAGGACAAACCAAGAGATCAACAAACCAATAAACCAACAAACATAAAAACATTCGCATTTATAATATTAGTATGATTCTCTTTTATTAAATTTTTTTCCATACTAGGTATATATATCCATACCTACTAATATTATATATGCGAAAGTGTGTCTGTCTGTCTGTCTGCTACGCTTTCACGGCCCATCTATTCAACCGATTTTTATGAAATTTGATACAGGGATAGATTGTGTCCCGGGGAAGGACATAGGCTACATTTTATCCCGGAAAATTCGAGAGTTCCCGCGGGAAACAAAAAAGTTTATCTGTTCAACCGAATTTGATGAAATTCGGTACAGAGATAGATGGTATACCGGGGAAGGACATAGGCTACTTTTTATCCCGGAAAATTTAAGAGTTCCCACGGGAATCAAAAACATTTATCTACTCGGACGAAGTCGCGGGCACCATCTAGTTTTCTATAAGTTTACCCTTAACTGCGATCTCACCTGATAGTATAAGTGATGATGCAGTCTAAGATGTCAAATTTAGGTCACTCGGAAGACCCTCTATTTAATGATCAGTAAGAAATAATTTATATTTGTCATAGGCGTCATCCCCACCACTGGATGGATACAACAGAATCAAATCGTTATAATAATTATGCAGTACAGCTACACGTGAAGCCGTTGTGTTGCGGTGAGCGTGACGCGCGTCACGGCGGAGACGTGACCGGAATGTCATTCACTCTGGTCACGTGCGGCGTGACGCGTGACGCGTGACGCGTGACGCTGCTAAATTATATATTTAGACTTATTTTATTGTACTCATTCACTGACTCACTGACTGACTTATTACGATATCTCAGGAACTATAAAAATCAAAATCAAATTATTTTTATTCAAATAGACTTTTTACAAGTTCTTATGAATAGTCAAATGAATCTACCACTGGTTCGGAATGCCGTTCCTACCGAGAAGAACCAGCAAGAAACTCGGTGGTTGCTCTTTTGAAAAAAAAATAGTATATGGTATGTTTACAATAATCTACATACAACATATACAGATACATAAGTAACCACTGTCCTGAGCATTGCTGGAGCGAGTCAAATCCATGCGCCTTTATCATTAATATAATCTTCGACAGTATAATAAGCTTTTTTTAGGAGCATTTTTTTAATGGTTATCTTAAACTTGTGTAAAGGCAAGTTTATAATAGGTTGAGGAATTTTGTTAAAGAATAGTATGCTCATTCCCACGAACGACCTTCGGACTTTAGTGAGGCGGAGCGATGGAGTCACGAGCCTATGACGGTTTCTAGTTGGCCTATCGTGCAGATCGCATATTCTTTTGTAATTCTGGATGTGCTGTTTTACAAAGATTAGATTACTGTAAATATACTATGAGGCTACTGTAAGTATACCTATTTCCTTGAATTTCTCCCTAAGGGATTCACGTGGTTTTAAATTATAAATTGCACGTATTGCCCTTTTTAGGGTTCCGTAGCCAAATTTGGCAAAAACGGAACCCTTATAGATTCGTCATGTCTGTCTGTCTGTCTGTCTGTCTGTCCGTCCGTATGTCACAGCCACTTTTTTCCGAAACTATAAGAGCTATACTGTTGAAACTTGGTAAGTAGATGTATTCTGTAAACCGCATTAAGATTTTCTTACAAAAATAGAAAAAAAACAATAAATTTTGGGGTTCCCCATAAAAGAACTGAAACTCAAAAATTTTTTTTTCATCTAACCCATAGGTGTGGGGTATCTATGGATAGGTCTTCAAAAATGATATTGAGGTTTGTAATATAATTTTTTTCTAAACTGAATAGTTTGCGCGAGAGACACTTCCAAAGTGGTAAAATGTGTGTCCCCCCCCCCCCCCGTAACTTCTAAAATAAGAGAATGATAAAACTAAAAAAAATATATGTTGTACATTACCATGCAAACTACCACCGAAAATTGGTTTGAACGAGATCAAGTAAGTAGTTTTTTTTTAATACGTCATTAATCGTAAATCGCAATTTACCTTTCATTCAATCAACTCAAATTTTTAAAAAAAACATTTAATTTAAAACTTATTACAGGTTTGTACGGAACCCTCGGTGCGCGAGTCCGACTCGCACTTGGCCGGTTTTTTTGTAATACAAATATTTTTTGAATATCTGCCGCTTTACCCCACAGCAAGATTCCGTAAGACATAATACTATGAAAATAAGCAAAATATACAATCTTTGCAGTTTCAACGTCTGTTAACTGCCGAATCTTTCTGACAGCGTAAGCAGCAGAACTGAGTTTACCAGCTAGATTTGATATATGGGTGCCCCATTGAAGCTTAGCATCTAAGGTCACCCCCAAGAACACGGTGGCCTCTTCTATTTTTAACATATCATTATTTACCACTAGATTAATGTTACGTGTATTCTTGGTATTGGGCAGTGCGAAATCAACACACTTAGTTTTTTTTGCATTTAAAAGTAAGTTATTTACAGTAAACCAGTGAGTGACCTGAGAAATGGCACTATTTACGTCGTCAAAAAAAAAAAATATAGAGCATACAGACTTGAAAGGAAGGTAGGTTTCTTTCTATAGAGTAGACATCACCTAAAAAAAATTTTTTTCTTAGGTGAGAAATGTTTTGAGAAATGGGGGTTGGATATATATTTATAGGAAAGTCCTATTTTTTTTTAAGTTAAGGACCTGAAAATTGGCATTTAAGTTAATAATACATATAGATATGTCATGATTTTCTAGTTTTATATTCTGTGGTACGACATTCGCAATAAATATAAGGCCATAAAGGACATGAATCCAGGGCCGCAAAATAAAATAATTAAAAAAAGAGGGAATTCTGAGGGCCAATGAGGGCGCTTCCCGCCAATTGAGCGCGAAGGACAAAAAGAAAACGGATGATGAAAAGATTTCAGGATAATTAAATTAGGTACTCTAAGAATACTATATTATCGTGAGGAATAAAGCATTAAAACGAACATTGACTTTTGATTTATCAAAAGTCAGAAGTGGTACGTGATCCACCACCCACATAAATTATTATTGAGGTATGTATTCTAAATTCTAATTCTTGATTCATAATTTCTTTTGTGACTTCTCATGAATAACTAATAATAATAAAATGACGATACAGGATAACTTATTAGGCATGTTGATTAATGACAATTTCATATTTTGGCCTAGCTATTCTATGACAAAGTTAATCTGATTGATTGCGCATTTGATTAGAGCTACTACTCCTAATTATTCCATATATAGATAATTAAAATAAAATAGGAAATTTAAATACAAAAATTACTTTATTGTACACAATAAAAGAAATAAAATGACAAAATTAATCATGATGTTATTTTAACTAAAGTTATCATTTACATTTAGCCTCTACAAGTAATGTTTTTATTTTTTAAATTTTTATTAGTAAGTATCTTAACAACAAATAACTTAATAATTTCGCAAAATATAAAATAATAAATATAGATTGTTTAGCACTAGTTATATTATCATTTGTCATCTCTGATTATTGGGGCACACAATAAAATAAAATTTGCACTTGATATAATGAGATTTAGTATTTGATTGCATGATGAAAGGGTTGTGCAAACGAGTAAATTTTTAAACCGAATCGAACGCATTACGTCGTTAGTTGCTGTCTTAGGCAAGGGAGCCTTAGCACTATGTGTGCTTCGTGAACCTTGCTTGGAAAGCTTCCGATGATATTTGATCTGCCTCTGGTGGATTTCTGAACAAACTTCAAAATGGTTTTCTTGGTTTCTGTGAAGTGTGATTGTTTACTGTTAGTGATTGATACACATAATTCGATAAAAGTATTATTTTTCTTCTATATTATATTATATTATCTTGTTATTATTATATTGTCTTGTATTTTTTAAATTAAAATATACCCTTTATCCTAATAAGGAGTGCCTCGTTTTTAATAAGTTTAAAATCACCCTTTAACAGTTCGAAGCAGTTAACATTTACTTTTGCAGAAAGAGAATTACTTGTAGGGTCAGAATCAGAAATTTTTTATTGCATGCTTTAGGTACAATATTATAAAGGTGGTACAGAAGATAAAAAGACAAGTGGGCTACCATTATCGTGGCGTGCAATACTTAAAAATAGTCTATGTACCAAATCACTATAATCATATCAACTGAACCAATAAAATATATAAATTAAAAATTTATATTATCTAAGAATATATTGCAAAATACATAAAACGTCAATTCTTTAAGTAAATAAAATTAAACATCTTTCTCTCTAGAGAAGAAGCTTGGAAAATTTGGTTATCATTGACTGATCCGGATTGGTCTGCGGCAATGTTATATACATATTTGTAGGTCAGGCCTAGACACAATCTGTTCATTAATAGATAAATATTCTTTTTTTCTGTTTCTGTTCAACATCTCCGCATTAGAATCAGCAGGAAAGCATCCTGTGCTGTAGAATTGTTCTTCAATTGTCTCCAGAACTATTGTATTTGCAAACAAAACAAAAGTGAAACTCTTCTCACTATCCTTGATATGGTAGGTTGGCTTACTTTAAGGAGATCTCCAGTAATCATCTGATAATATTATAACTCAAAATAACTATATTATTACATAAGTAACATATAAATACATAAGTAAGAGTTTAATAGTTGTTAATTAATTTAGTCAGGTAGTAGGTGCATATTTTAGGTACTTTTTAATGTTAATTTTAATTACTGTATCTACATAGTGTGAAATTGAAACTATTATTCGGTAAATTAGCTAAGTTATAAGATGTAACTAACCTGGATACTCCTAGATGAATAAAATCTTAAGGCCACTAGTAATAAATAGCACTGGAAGGCCTCTACTGGTAACTTTCAAAAGATCTGCTTAAATTAAAGGCAAAAGTTTCAGAACGATATTCACAATCTATCTTTACAATATCCAGTCGAGATATAATACAGATCTTTAAAAAATATATATCGTCTTTTAAATTATTCATCAGCACTGTATTAATCGAAGGGATTTTGAAAGTTTTGTATCACTTTTCTTGTATTGATTATTCTGTGTAGGTTTATTCTCTTATGGATAATAAGTATCAAATTCTTCTTCGCTAATCGCTACTGTAAACCATTCACGTTTTCGATTTAAATCTGAAAACCAACGAAACAAACATAACCTAATACCCGATACTAAGTTTGACATTAGTATTGCAGGAGTGCTAGTTCGGGTATTACGAACGCGTCTCCGCCAAATTCAGAAGGAGTACACAGATCACTTTAAAACAAATATTTTTGGGAAAATACAGCTAGAACACACAACAATAATTACGACAGTGTTTAAAACGTATTGTTTGTTTTGTTATTGTTATTGAGATAAAAGTATAATGGCGGGCGCGATTACAGCGCTTTAGGTTAGGTACCGGCGAGCGGCGGAAATGCGAAACTCGCGTCGATAGGTACTTATGTAGTCTACTCGAGTCTTCCGATTTAAACCATATTATACTATCGTTTTTACCCATTTATAGGTACTTGTTGATTTATTAATTGTCTGTGTGTTGAAATTATAATAATTGATTTATGTGTGTATTAATGTTTATTATTTATATGCTCTTAAGTAAATATATATTTATGTATTTTATAAGTATATATTATAAGATTTTACTATTATAAAATAATATGAATACTTAAATAAATATGTAAAATATTGACATACCTTTATATTATAATAAGTATGGAATACAGTATGAATGTAATAAATAATAATTTATAAAATAAAATGAATAGTGTATAGTGTATTCGTCGCACTATGGTCATTGGTCTATGTGTGCCTCTCAATTAATGTTGTTTATGATTTCATTTTCTGGACCTTGTGCGCTTGTTCACCCCCGATTCGCCCTGTAAGACCTCATGGTAATGTTTTTGATGGGTGTTATTAAGTTAGACATTGAACATTAATCATTTTTATTGAGCTATTCATATACTAAGATTCTTCATCAATGGAGCTATTTTTGAAAATGGATGTGACTTATACTGAGTGAATGTAAGCAAAAAAGAAAAAGATTGTAATTTGGAAATGGAGCAGAAAGGCAAAGAAATTAGTTAAAAAGAAATTAATTAGGAGAAGTTATTTTATTTTTCGTTGAATGATTATGGCATAATATGAGAGAAATAACTCGTTTAGTCGTTGTCGAAATGGAATCTTCTATTATCATAGTTACCCACTTCTGCTATCCGAATTCTCAAGAGCTAAGTAATAATAATAATTATTATAATTAAAACAAAAGAAAAGTAAGTGAATATGTACATGAGTTGGATACGGTTAAGTAGGACGTACATAAATTGGATACGGTTAAGTGTGCCGTACAAGAATTGGATACGGTTAAGTGGGCCGTACATAAATTGGATACGGTTAAGTGGGCCGTACATGAGTTGGATACGGTTAAGTGGGCCGTACATAAATTGGATACGGTTAAGTGGGCCGTACCATCAGTTGGATACGGTTAAGTGGGCCGTACATAGGTTTGATACGGTTAAGTGGGCCGTACATAGGCTGGATACGGTTAAGTGGGCCGTACATAGGTTTGATACGGTTAAGTGGGCCGTACATAGGCTGGATACGGTTAAGTGGGCCGTACATAGGTTGGGTACGATAATGTGGCCCATACATAGGTTAAAGAGCAGTTATGTGTGCTATACGTTAAACTTCGGTTAGGTATCTAGGTATGTGTGCTGTAACTGAATTATTCTGGATTTAGCAACAAATTAAATACTGAAAGATCTGAATGAAAAATTATTTATTGTAAAATAACTAAAAACAAGAGATACACAAATATAAACCACAACGTTAACTTATTAAATGAAATGTATATACCTACTACTTACTTGTTATTATATAGATGTTTATATTGTTTAAAATTTAAATCAATTATTATAGGATAGGACTAGAATATACCCGCGGCTTCGCTCCCGTTACGTTCAATTTTCACACAAACTTTAAACCAATTAGGGATTGAATTTCCAAAGGGGATCATAATAGCTATCCCTAAGCCAAACTTCAGCCTGATCTGTCCAGTGATCTGAGCTGTGCGTTGATAGATCTGTCAGTCAGTCAGTCAGTTAACTTTTCCTTTTGTATCTTATACAATATATTCATGAAATAAAAGAATACTTTACTAATTTTTTTTCTTTTCTACTGCCGAGGACACGAAACAAGCCAATCGTGGACACACGTGGCGCAGAGACTAGAGTATTCAAGAATGCGATCTTTATGATAACCAGAAAGGTGTAGCACACAGATGCTCCTCTCAAGTCTCAGCCTTACGAACGATTGAAGAGATCAAGTCCAGCTACCAACGATTCACATAAGAGGTACCCATACCTTGATATTGTCCGCCCAACCATCGCGGCAGCCTGGACAGCAACCAAAAGCACCAGCAACGAGTTTCACAGCAGAGAAGTTATATTAAGAAAGCACACAAACTGTACTACTGAAGAATGACATTTACACCCCAATGGGCTAGGAACAACAAAAAAAAAATGAATACCTACCTACCTATGTTAGATCATGTAGACAAGCATAAATTTTGACTATAATTAATGAATTTATTATGTAAGTTTTGTGAACTTCATGGTATCTGAGACCTTTTATACACAGCAGCATGTTTAGATCCAACGGCTAAACTGAACGTTTAAATAAAAAATAAAAATAAAAATCATTGTCTTACTGTTAAAAGTAGTTCATGTAAGGATGAACGTAATTGGGATATGCAGCTGAGTCAGATACAGTGGGGTATTAACATTAACTGAGTTGGTAAATCGATGGGTATTGACAATACCATAAATGTGTCAACCGATACTTACAACCGACTGATGTCAAATTTTTAAGAAACTAAATTAATGCAAATATTATATACAGTCAGCAACAAAACAATATCATGATTCGAAAGTTAAGCTGCCGTTTTTAGTTTCAGTTTCAGTTTCTTTATTAGTTGCAATTCCATAGTTACATTATTTCTTAATTAACATATTATTATAGTCATTAGTGAATAAGGCATGCTATGGATACCCAGTTTGGGCGTGGCAACAGAACCGATTTTATTAGTGTTGGTCAGTATCATTTAAGAATTCATTAATATTGTAATAACATTATTCAATCAGATCTTCATTCTTCAGATCAGATTCAATCTTTTCCGATGTTCCTAATGTAGTCTGGCAGATTGTTAAATATTTTTATTGACATAGAATAGAGGCCTGAGCTGTGCAGTGCCAATTTCGACGGACCAATTTTAAAGAGGGACACCTGATTAATTTATTTAGAAGAAACTAGCTGTTGCCCGCGACTCCGTCCGCGTGGATTTTAGTTCTGTCAAACATTTTGTCAAACATTTGACACAATTGAGTCTTTGGATGACGTTAATGAAGATAACATTTCACTATGTATTGCAACGAAGGTTTCCAATGGTTACGTAAATAAAATTGCTAGAGTAATTCCAGAAAATATATTTATGGAGGAAACCGAATGTCATGATTTATATTTATAAGTATTTGTTTTTAAGAATATAATGTTTATAATTAATAATACGTAAGAATAGAATAAATATATATCGATAGTTATTTTTTTTATATTCAGTGACTAAGTTCAAAGTTTTATAAAACGTAAAGTAATTGAAAATTCCTATTACAGTGTAAAGGATTACCTATTTGAATGATAGGATTAGGAACGAATGGGTATGAATAATATTGTTCCAGCGGCGAATTATGTAATTGTTAAAATTATAAATCTAATTAAGTAATTTACGATATTTGTGAGATGGTGATACATAAAAAAAAAAACCGGCTGAGTTTGTTGTGGGTTCTTCTCAGACCAGGGCGCGTTTGGAACCCTCGTAGCTTTAGTTTTAAGATACCGTTATTGATTATCACCATCATGTTTTATAATATAGTAAGTGTAAAGTGTACCTAATTTGATTAAATATACTTTGAGTTTCGAAAATATACTTTGAGAACCTATAGTTACGTTCGTCAGACAAAAACGATAAAGTAAGTTGTACTGATTTGTTTAAGGAATTTAATTATAATTAAATTTATTAGTTATTTAGGTAAACAGCGATAAATTTTAAAGTGTTTTGTGCGTTAAATTATGAATTATATTATGTCGAGCTACGTTCCTAAAACTTGAATTGTAAATAGTCCACTTACTTTCATACATTTTAATTATTGTGCACCGGGAGGTTGCCCAAAAGTGGATGGCCGAATGTCATGATTTTCTAGTTTTATATTCTGTGGTACGACATTCGCAATAAATATAAGGCCATAAAGGACATGAATCCAGGGCCGCAAAATAAAATAATTAAAAAAAGAGGGAATTCTGAGGGCCAATGAGGGCGCTTCCCGCCAATTGAGCGCGAAGGACAAAAAGAAAACGGATGATGAAAAGATTTCAGGATAATTAAATTAGGTACTCTAAGAATACTATATTATCGTGAGGAATAAAGCATTAAAACGAACATTGACTTTTGATTTATCAAAGATACATAGTACATATTATATGAACCCTACAAAACATCACACCCTTTTGAGGGTCCCGTAGCCAAATTTGGCAAAAACGGAACCCTTATAGATTCGTCATGTCTGTCTGTCTGTCTGTCCATCCGTATGTCACAGCCACTTTTTCCGAAACTAAATATAAGAACTATACTGTTGAAACTTGGTAAGTAGATGTATTCTGTGAACCGCATTAAGATTTTCTTACAAAAATAGAAAAAAAAACAATAAATTTTGGGGTTCTCCATACTTAGAACTGAAACTCAAAATTTATTTTCATCTAACCAATACGTGTGTGGTATCTATGGATAGGTCTTCAAAAATGATATTGAGGTTTTTAATATTATTTTTTTCTAAACTGTACACTACACTTCCAAAGTGGTAAAATGTGTGTCCCCCCCCCCTGTAACTTCTAAAATAAGAGAATGATAAGAGTAAAAAAATATATGATGTACATTACCATGCAAACTTCCACCGAAAATTGGTTTGAACGAGATCTAGTAAGTAGTTTTTTTTTAATACGTCATAAATCGTAAACCGCAATTTACCTTTCATTCAATCAACTCAAATATTTAAAATAAAAATATTTTTTATAATTTAAAACTTACTACAGGTTTGTACGGAACCCTCGGTGCGCGAGTTCGACTCGCACTTGGCCGGTTTTTTTTAGGCAGCCGTGTAATAATGATTGTAATTCTGAAACAATAGCGTCAACAATATTAAAACAACACTGCTTTGAGTGCTGGTAGTATACCCTCGCGGCATCATAATGGTGCATGCAGATTGCGGCGGCACAGATTCGCGTCGCGTCGCGTAATGGCCGCGACGTGCGCGGCGTGCGAGATGACGATAATTGATCTATTATTGTACACTGAGGTACAGTGTACGCTGTTTACAGTGGCACTGTTCGCTGAAACAAAGCATTTCCCGTGCTTGCAGCAGGCGGTTAATGGTGCCATTAAACTGTAATGGCTCGAAGCAAAGCGGACGTAATCTGAGCAAAAACTAGGTACTTTAGAGTTTAACGCATTCCTTCCAATACCTACTATTAGATGAAGTTGATGAGTTATTTTTAATCCAGGAACTCCTTATTTTGCCAGACAAAAAATGCAACCCTCTTTATACCAAAATTTCATCAAAGTCACTTGAAACAATTTGGCCCTGGATTAGTAACCTAATGCAGTGTGAACCGTGAAACACAAAGATCGTAACAATTGTTTTGTGTAGACTGTAGAGCGTGTGTGCAGTGTACGGCACACACAAGCCGCGTGTCCTCAGCGCTGTGTGTGTTCACAGCTCGCGTGTTGCGCACTGCCCGGGGCTAAGCCCCGCTAGTAAAGCTAAGCTAAACGGTGCAGCCCTACTAGAAGACTCCATACTCAATATTGTAAATGCGAAAGTGTTTTTGTTGTTTGGTATGTCCTTCGATCACGCCGCAATGGAGCAACGGATTAACGTGATTTTTGGCATGGGTATATTTGAGAACCTAGGAAATGACACAGGCTACTTGTTATCACGGAAAATGAAGAAAATCTTGCGGGAATTAAAAAAATCTTAATCCACACGGACGACGTCGCGGGCATCAGCCAGTCATGTAATAAATAATTTCTGATTCTGATACAAGTTAGATATTGTGTGTGCCAAGGATTCGAACCGCGGATCTCCGGAGCGGGAGGCTGAAGTGTTAACTACTGAGACATCCTAGGAATCGAACCCGGAACCTTTTTTTGCTTATCAACCGACTTCCAAAAAAGGAGGAGGTTCTCAATTCGGCGCGTACTCGTATATATGTATATATTTTTTTTAAATGTATGTTACCGCCATCGATTTATATTGGTAAGTCAATGGTTACCGCATATCTCCGTGGTTTCCAAACCAATTTGATAATTATTATTTTTCAGTGGTTAGAGGAAGCTCGCGAGGTGGTCCCATAAATTCTCAATGCTGATGCTGTAGGTATACCTACGACTCAAAACTAGGGAGTTAGGCAGTTTTGTTGGTGAATTCATATTATAATATCAAATCACGTGTATACGATTCAACTCTGAGTCCCAACTCCTCAACTCCTCAACTCTGATGCTGCAGGGTACTGCACTCCTTAGCCGTGGGGATTAAGACTACACTAAAAAGTTAAAAATAAAAATTCTTTCCAAAAAATCGACTTCCAAAGCCACTGTAAAGTAAATAGTACATTTCTAAAAAATGATATGAAATGTGCTGAGATCGAAAGTTAAACTTCCCGGCCTAGGCCAGTTAAGGCGCCTTATACAAATTTCATACTTTTCCAGGTACACTTTAAAGAAATAGGAATTCTAGCTGTGGGGATATCATGGTATCAAATTAAAGGTCATGTATTCAGCGTTCGTTTGACCATATAAAAAATGCACACTCCATACAAATTTTCTGCATAAATACGTAATATCGAACGCATGAATCGCTTAAAATGACGAAAAATGGGGTCTGTTCAGGAACCCTCATTTATGTATCCGCTACATATTTTAATTAGTAATTTATAAAAAAATGATGGCATATATAGTCCTCTATCTAAACTATGCCACATTGTGCGTCCAAGTGAAGTACGTAGTCATTTATGCGTCCCACCATATTTTTTTCATACTTTTTCTAAGGAAAATATCCGAGGACTTGATTTTTCGCCTCAGTTTGCGCTGAAACGCGCTCGTGAACGGACGGGTGTATCACTTTTTGTCAAAAATTTTATTACGATTTCGCGAGTGCAGTGTTTGTATACTGCGGATGGAAAAAATTGATATTTTTATTTGGAACCGAAATAAAAGTAATTACAACACCAAAATTTATTTGGAAAAGCTATATACAATTGAACAACTATTTTTGACCGACTTCAAAAAAGTAGGAGATCCTGAATTCGACGAGTTTTTTCTTTTTTCAAAGCAAGTTGGTAGGTATACCGATTTCAACGAGATTTCTAAACCAGTTTTCGTAAAAGATCGAGGTTCACGAAATGTTTCATAAATATTTCTGAACCAAAGTACTTAATCAACCGAGTTTCTCTGACCAACTCCCGATTCCATCATGAGACCCTGGACACCAACTACTTTCTAGGTCTTTAGTACCTACTTGGCAAGACAAATCCAATGAGCCCAAACACGAAGGAGTTAAGATGAGTATTTGAAGAGGTCCTGTGACGACCTCCCGATTTCATCATGACACCCTGGACGCCAAGTACATTCTTGGTCTTTAGTACCTACACGATAAGACAAATCCAATGAGCTCAAACACGAAGGAGTTACGATGAGTATTTGAGGAGTTCCCCACCATGAGTTCACCCGTGAAGTTGGTCATGTGTTCATATTTCAAATATCAGCTAAATCGGTTGAACTCTTCAAGTTCAATTCTTGAAAAATTCCTTTCACATTCATAGTAATTATAATATTATTACTAGCTGATGCCCGCGACTTCGTCCGCGTGGATTGAGGTTTTTGGTTCCCGCGGGAACTCCTTAGTTTTCCGGGATAAAAAGTAGCCTATGTGTTATTCCAGACTATAATCTATCTCTGTGACAAGTTTCATCCAGATCCGTTCAGCCGTTCGGGCGTGATTAACAAACATCCATCCATACATCCAAACTTTCGCATTTATAATATTTATTTGATTATTATTATATATTATATTATTATATTATTTGATTATTAAGACTAGCTAATGCCGGCAAGTTCGTCCGCGTGGTTTTAGCTTTTTTGATTCCCGCAGGAACTCCTTAATTTTCCGGGATAAAACGTAGCCTATGTCACTCTCCAGGTCCTCAACTATACCAATACCAAATATCACGTCGATCCCTTGCTCCGTTGCGGCGTGATTGAAAGACAAACCAACAAATCAACAAACCAAAAAACAGAAACACTCGCATTTATTTCATTAGTATGATTATGTTACTATAGTTACCTACTAGGTAGGTGCTTTCCGTAAGAAACGTTTTCGTTCGACCGTTTCTTAAAATTTCAGCTCTATTTCATACAGATAAGAACTTTTATAGCATACTAGCTGATGCCCGCGACTTCGTCCGCGTGGTTTAAGTTTTTTGTTATTCCCGAGGGAACTACTTAATTTTTTGTGGGATAAAAAGTAGATTATGTCACTCTCCAGGTCTTCGTCTATACCCATGCCAAAAATCACGTCGATCCGTTGCTCCGTTGCGGCGTGATTGAAGGACAAACCAACAAACCAACAAACCAACAAACCAACAAACCAACAAACCAACAAACCAACAAACCAACTGACTTTCGCATTTATAATATTAGTATGATTTCATTTATCATCATACTAATATTATAAATGCGAAAGTCAGTTGGTTTGTTGGTTTGTTGGTTTGTCCTTCAATCACGCTTCAACGGCGCAACGGATCGACGTGATTTTTGGCATGGGTATAGTTGAAGACATGGAGAGTGACATAATCTACTTTTTATCCCGGAAAATTAAGTAGTTCCCTCGGGAATAACAAAAAACTTAAACCACGCGGACGAAGTCGCGGGCATCATCTAGTTTATTATATAATATTTGAAACGCAAAAAAGAAGTAGGTATAGGTAAACGGTTTTAGGTTTTCATAAAAGGAACAGGTATTTAGATGGCGTGTATTATACAATTTTATGTGAAAAACTGTGTGTGACCCGGATAAATTTTTCAATTATTTCCGTACTAGATGATGCCCGCGATTTCGTCCACGTGGATTACGGTTTTTTGATTACCGCAGGAACTCTTTAATTTTCCAGGGTAAAAAGTAGGTACCTAGCTTATGTCCTTACACCTATACATACAACCTAACCTTTTACGAAATTTCATCAAAATCGGTTGAGTAGATGGGCCGTGAAAGCGTGGCAGACAGACAGACACACTTTCGCATTTATAATATTAGTATGGATGCCTAGAGACAGCTTTGATTATTTACTAATGGACTGTATCGAAAAATGCAAATATGAATTGTGTACGAGAGCCACGGGGGCGCGGGGCGGGTCTCTGATTTGGCGACGCTGGCAGCGACGCGCTAAGTTACCAACTTACCTACTTAGCGCGTCGCCGCCAGTGGTGCGCCCAGGGTTGCCAGGTGTTCGGTATTTTAGCAAGTATAACAAAAATGCCGAAGTATGAGTGGTTCGGTTTATTCAGTTTGATGCATAATGAAGTATAAGATTTGCCGCAATATATTAAGTGACGTTGCCGGTTCGTACACGCGCAGATCGTGACGTTTTCCATTTCTTTCTTTCGAATCGTGTCGAAACGTGAGCGAAGGTCAGTCATTTGTGATTTTTGATTTCAAATCAAGCGTAGACATGGTGAAGCCTAAATTATGCATACCTGTAACTTTTAATGCCTACTGCCATAATATGTGTAATTTTATAAAATAAATCTATACTAATACTATAAAGAGGTAAAGTTTGTGAGTGTCATAGGCTATATATTAACCCGAAAAATTTGGGAGTTCCCGTGGGAATTTAAAAAACTTCTTTCACGCGGACGAAGTCGCGGGCATCTGCTAGTATTGTGTAAAATAATTATTATCAATTGTGTTTGTTCCTATCAACGGTCTCGTCCTTGTTCGGTAGATTTCAAAACCAAATTTGGCAACCCTGGCCGTGCCGCGGTCACTCCGGCGGACTTTTCTATTTTTATATTTTACGATTATTCTTTTTTAGGGTACCGTACCCAGAGTGTGCCACCGGGACCCTATTACTAAGCCTGCGCTCTCTGTCCGTCTGTCTGTCAGCGGGCAGTAGGTATCACATGAATCGTATGAATGAGAATGAATGAAATACACTTTTATTGTAGGTAAACCACATAAAAATACACCAAATAAAAAAAAATACACCACAATGAAAACCTGTCATGTGCGAGTCGGACACGAAGGGTTCCGTACCATTTAGTTTTACATTTGACATGTATAGTATGCGCGCGAGTTGAATGCATCGTGTGTCACCGTACAATATTAGCTCTGCATTCAACTCGCGCGCGTACTATAGGTACATAGAAGAACACTGTACCTAGCGTTTGTGAATGATCGGGCGCATACATACCTAATCTATCTATATTATTAAGTAGGTAGGATGTCAATCTTTTTTCTATCTATTCTATATATATAAAATCGTTTGTCCTGACTGGCTATCAACGCACAGCCTAAACCGCTGGGGTTAGAAACTTGAAATTTTGACAGTAGGTTCCTTCTAATATGATGTAGGCGCTCACTAAGGAAGGATTTTTCAAAATTCCACCCCTAAGGGGTTGAAATAGGGGTGAAAGTCCGTCATCTTTCAAGTTATATCCATGAAACTTGGGGTTTGAGCTTTTGGTAAAAAATAAAGAAGTACGTGTGTGTACATGACTGCCTCGTTGGTCTAGTGGTTAGCATAGTCGACTGCGGCTGACGAGGTCCCGGGTTCGAGTACCGGGTCGGGCCATAATTAGTGTTGGGTTTTTCTGACTAGAAATTCTCAGCACTAGCCCGGAATTAGGAAGTTGGCGGTGTTTCACCCCCGTGCCTCGGAGAGCACGTTAAGCCGTCGGTCCCGGTTATTATGACTAATATGATAATAGTCGTTAAAGCCCGCCAACCCACATTGGAGCAGCGTGGTGGGTCAAAGCTCTAATTCCCTCTCTCCTTTGAGAGTGGAGGCCTGTGCCCAGCAGTGGGACGTTATTGGGCTGTAGTGGGTACGTGTGTACTGTTTTTGGGAATTCCACCCCCAAAGGGGTAAAATAGTGGTTGAAAGCTTGTATGAAAGTCCTTCATTTTTCAAGTTTTAGGTAGCCATGAAACTTGGCATTTGGGCTTTCGGTTAAATATGAAGAAGTATGTGTGTTACTATTTTTGAAAATTCGACCCGCAAAGGGGTGAAATATAGGAGGAAAGTTTGTATGAAAGTTCTTTATTTTTCGGTTTACATTCATGAAAATTGGTATTTGGGCTTTCGATTAAATATAAAGAAACACGTGTTACAGGATTTTTGGATATTTCACCCCCAAGGAATTTTTAAAAATTTCACCCGAGCGAAGCAGGGGCACGTCCGCTAGTATATTACTGTAATAATGTGGCGCGGAGGCATAGATATTAGGTATGTAATGTAGTAAATAAATAATAATCAAATATTTCAAGTAACAAAATTGGTTAGTTGGCTGTAAAATCGAGCGTAGAGCGTAGTGCTATATATGCGTACAGATATATGCTGTAGTGTGGCGAGTTTTATACCTACAGTTGGTTGCCGCCTGATTGTATATCGGGCCTTAAGAATGTATGTATTTTCATTACATATCATAAGTTTGAATTTGGAATCTTTCCTCCTGAATATCTTGTAACTTGTTATAATTTTCTTTGGCCTAAATAGTTTAAATTTGGAACTGTACCGTATTACGCGATCGGTTGAAGCTTCAGCCGTGGCTAGTTACCAACCTATCGAAAAAGACGTACCGCCAAGCGATTTAGCGTTCCGGTACAACGCCGAATAGGAATATGGGTTCAATATGCCATGCCCCTAACAGATTAGCCCGCCACCATCTTAGATTTCATCATCACTTACTATCAGGTGAGATCGCTGTCAAGGGCTAACTTGTAGTGGATATAATAAAAAAGTAATTTAAAAAAACAAAAAACCCGACTGCTGAATATCAAAAAGTATAAAACAAGACATGAATTGAAGTATTTCATTATTATCAATTTAAATAGTATAATATGAATAAAATTTATCAAGGCGCAGTCGCACGTCCAATAGTGCGACGTCCAATAGTCCTTAACGTGCGACTGCGCCTTGATAAATTTAATTAATATTATACGATTTAAATTGATAATAATGAAATACTTCAATTCATGTCTTGTTTTATACTTTTTGATATTCAGCAGTCGGGTTTTTTGTTTTTTTAAATTACTTTTTTATTTCAAACTTTTTAGTGAAGCATTTACCGTAAACAGGTGACGTTTTATCTGCCCGAAGTAGCATCTATTATCTATTCTGTGGTAGCACCAAAGGTACTAATAAGTATTTTGTATAAGAAGTAGTAATAAGCAGCGGATTAATTTATTCGTAATGACGAGCGGTGATCACCATAACCATCATCAAATTTGCATATGTTATAATGCTAATATTAATTTGGTAAAGTTTGAAAATTATCAGCTATTTTTCCTCGCTCCACCTTCACCCTTACCTATCCGCTGCCGGCCGCGTCATTTTCGGTTGAAGGTTACTGTATTTCTACGATATCTCATAAGATATTCATCTAAATTGAATGGGGTAAAGGACAATTTTTTTTCTAAGTTAAATACTTGAGATGAGTAAGATATTTATTTTGATAAGGAATTAACGATTAATACTACGTTGGTAAAAACACCTTCGCAAGTAAAGCGCTGTTTAGACCAAATTTGAAAATCATAAAAATGGTTATTGTGAGTCAACCTTAAAAACTAGTTATAAATGCTATCACGGATTTTTTTTTAGAACTTTTTGAGAGGAACGTTTCCACCATACATTGTTGTCGTATAAGTTTAACGATTTAGGCAGCGCACGCCACGTAAGGTCTCAGATGAGATGATTTTTTCCGACTTTACTAACATTATTGCAATTTTCGTAAGGATCTCTAATTTGTTTGGAAATAAAATATAGCCTATTTTACTCTTCAATAATGTAGCTTTCTATAAGTGATATAAGTTTTAAAATCAGTTGAGTGGTTTTTGAGATAATCCATCTAGTTTGATAGATATAGATGATATGAGTAGGAACTTTAAACATTTCCTTTGAAACCTCGTAAATCCTACATTATCATTTAAACGGAAAAATGGTTTGAGGAACCTAGGTGTGATTTTAAAAGACCTATCTAACGATACCCCACTTGCTTATAGCCTATCGACTTTCATTTATTAATTGGCTTCTAGTCGACGCCATTTTGTTTTTCTCAAATTCGACCTCCGTTGTGACACTCAGAAGACTAAACCAAATCTATTACTGCAATTACTATCAAAATCGGTTCAGCCGTTTTTTCTGTAATGTGACACAAAGGAATACAACCTTTGAAACCTCATAAATCCTAAATGATCGTTAAAATGAGAAAATGATCAAGGAAACCTAACTATGATTTTGCAAGACCTTTTCATCGATACCCCACTTGCCATAGTCAATCGACTTTTATTTTTTAATTTGTTACATTATGGCTTCTAGAGGGCGCCGTTTTGTTTTTTCTCAAATTTGGCTTCCACAGTGACACTCTAATGATATATTCGGCACAAACTGGTGCAAGAATCATCAAAATCGGTCCACGCGTTTAGGCTGTAGCTGTCTTGCAAGGAACATACAAACATATATAGACTGATGAACACATAACCCTGTGCGTTCCGCAGTCGGGTAAAAAAGGCGTCAAATAAACAAATCATTAATGTTCATTACTAAAGCTCCTCTCTGAAGGCCGCCTCCAAAACTAAGTCAACGTCAGAAAGCAGCCGAAACAAAGGTGTTGTTCAGCTTCCAAAGAGCCTCTATACAGCCTGTATACAGCGATCATTATGACGTGTTTGTGTTTGCGTATCACTGACGCGTGACAAATGCAAACGCTTAAGCTTTTGAGCTCAAGTTGCAAGCGACAGCGAAACTGTCAATAGGCATGATGAGTGATTTTGAAAAATGGTCAGTTTATGTTCGAAAGTATCTACTACTTCGAAAAAATATCTTATTTAAGCAGAAAAATAAGATTTGGTAGATAAAATTGGCATTTGAAATTTAAATTTTAAAATTCACGCCAAAACGTTCGGCGGTGTCATGGCGTCGTTTGTGACGTCACTATTGTTTTTACCAATGTACTTCTGTGCAGTGTGCAGTAAACAATTGTGGATAGTCAAAGCTTGAAAACAAACAATTGTGACGTCATTAGCTTCCTGGTGTTTTATCCAATATGGCGGATTGCTGTATTTTATAGTTTTATTTTATCAAAATAAATAGCAATCTCACTCGAAATAGAAAAATAAATACGTTTTTTATAATCCATGAATCCTATTTCATTAGATAAATTCATAATTTCATTGATTCTTGGTTACTGTCATCATGCCTATTGAGCTATATATACTTGACTAATATAGAGCTACTATTACTACTGTTGAAGTATTATGAGTACAAATTACATTATGCGAAAGTTGTTACCTATTGTTTGTCTATCTGCGCATCTATCTGGAACCTATTTTGATGAAATTTGGTATAGAGATATTCATCCCAGGGAAGAACATAGGCTACTTTTTATCCCGGAAAATTAAGGAGTTCCCGTGTGAATTGAAAACAATTAAACGACGCTGACGAAGTGTCTCTTCTATTATTCCTAAATGATGTCCGCGACTTCGTCCGCGTAGATTGATGTTTTTTGGTTCTCGCGGGAACTCTTTAATTTGCCGGGATAAAAATTATGTCACTCTCCAAGCCTTTAACTTTACCGATGCAAAAAATCACGTCGGTCCGTTGCTTTGTTGCGGCGTGATTGAAGAACAAACCAATGAATGAATAAGCCAACTAACAAACACACTTTCGCATTTACAATATTAGTATAGATATACACTAGCGACCGCCTGCGGCTTCACTCACATTAGGTTCGATTTTCATACTTTCAAAGCCCTATTTTCAAAAATATTTCTTAGTTATTCTAATACACTACAATGTCCTTTATTTGCATGAATACAGGTACAGTGGGCCCATATTATAGTGCAGTCCATACTATAATCTATCTCTGTGCCATGCATCCAGATACGTTCAGCCGTTCTGGCGTGATTGAGTAACAAACATCCATCCATCCAAACTTTCGCATTTATAATATTAGTATAGAAGATAATAAGTGTAGCGTGCCATCGCTCCGCTCCCATGGCTCGCCCCACCGCACTCTGACTGAGCCCTCGTGTGTGTGTGTACTATACCTCGCGAACAGAACAAAGTAAATAAAAAGCAGTTCCGCTCTCAAGTGCGCCAGTTAACTGCTAACTCGAGCGAGGTGCTTCAATTGCCATAGCTGCTATAGCTGCTATAGCTGTTATAGCACTATAACGCTATAACCACTAACTGCTATAACGCTATAACTTATTTGTAACATGTAGGACATACAGGTATCTCTTATGTCATGTCATGTTCGACTCTACCACCGATTTGGACAGCTGTTTCTACTGAGAAGAGCCTTTACCCCCATGCCTTAACCCCTTAGGAGGTCGCGGGTTCGATTCCCGGCAGGGTCAATTTGGGAATTTAGAATTTTAACTCAGATTTAATATTAAATTATTTTATACCAGCTAATACCCGCGGCTTCGTCCGCGTGGATTGAGGTTTTTCGGTTCCCGCGGGAACTCTATAATTTTCCGGGATAAAAAGTAGCCTGTTTTATTCCAGACTATAATCTATCTCTGTGCCAAATTTCATCCAGATCCGTTCAGCCGTTGGAGCGTGATTGAGTAACAAACATCCATCCATACGTCCATCCATCCAAACTTTCGCATTTATAATATTTAATTGATATTTGATTGATATTTGATTTGATTTGATTATTTATTATTTTTGAATAATTACCCATTGCAATCTGTACTTCTATACTAATATTATAGATGCGAAAGTTTGGATGGATGTATGGATGGATGTTTGTTACTCAATCACGCCAGTACGGCTGAACGGGTCTGGATGAAATTTGGCACAGAGATAGATTATCTGGAATAGCACATAAGTTACTTTTTATCCCGGAAAATTAGAGTACCCCCAGGAACCAAAAACCTTAATCCACGTGGGCGGAGTCATCGTCTGTTTTATAATTTCGTCTTTTAAATATTATATAAAAGGAAAAACTGACTGACTAACTCTGTCTGATGCATCAGCGCACAGCTCACACCACTGGACGGATCGGGCTGAAATTTGGCAAACAGCTGATAGCTTATATGACGTAGGCGTCTACTATGAAAGGAATTTTGAAAATTCAATCCCTGAGGGGGTTTGAAATTTGTATGAAAAGTTAACGTTACGTGAGCGAACCCGCGAGTAGTGAGATACGATATAATAGAGTAGACGTATTAACAGGTTAGCAGATTAAGACTCTATTACGGTCATGAATATTAATAAATCCACTCTCTCCTGCATAATGAGGGGCCTTCAATGTGGGTATTATTATAATCCCGAGCACATCAACTATTCCTCCGTACCCTCACAGTTACTCCCAGCCCTCTAATGAGGGGATAAGCTGAACCCCTAGTTGACCCTTATAGGTAGTCACCTTCATCATCAGGGCACGTATAGTATTTATGTATTTATTTTATTTTTATTAATTTGGCAACCAAAGCAGATTGCAATAAATTTTGCTTTACTAATATAATAACTTTGATCTTATCATAATCCTAGAGGGTTGAACTACATGATATTACTAGTTAATGCCCGCGACTTCGTACGCGTGGATTTGGTTTTATTTTTAATTCACGGAGAAACTTCTTAATTTTTCGGTATAAAAATAATCATAATATGTCCTTCCCCGGTGTGAAACCTACCTGCATACTAATGTGACAGACACACTTTCGCATTTATATAATACTAGCTGATGCCCGCGACTTCGTCCGCGTGGTTTAAGTTTTTTGTTATTCCCGCGGCAACTCCTTAATTTTCCGGGATAAAAAGTAGCCTATGTCACTCTCCAGGTCCTCAACTATACCCATGCCAAAAATCACGTCAATCCGTTGCTCCGTTGCGGCGTGATTGAAGGACAAACCAACAAACCAACAAACCAACAAACAAAGTGACTTTCGCATTTATAATATTAGTATGATTAGTAGGGATATGGATTAGGTTCATAGAACATCGTTGGCAGAACTGACGGACCACGTGGAAATGGTTACTCAATGTTAAATGGTCCTATTGTCAATCAATCAATCAATCAATAATAAAGGCTTTTTCCTGAGTGACAACAACAGACAACAACAGATGACAGCAGACAAAAACAGACAACAACAGACAACAACAGACAACAACAGACAACAACAGACAACAACAGACGACAACAGACGACAACAGTCAACCTGCAGCGCAAACGCGGCTGAAAACATTTGAAACTTTGAGAGAATATTTCTTGAGCACCCTAGAGGTGTACTAAGGAAGGAATTTTCAAAATTGCACCCCCAAGGAGGTTCAAGTTATATCCATGAATCTTACACTATTTGTACTTTCGGTGAAAAATTAAGAATTTTATGTTTTTGGTTTTTTAAGAGCCTAATTCCACGCGGACGAAGTCGCATTCTTCATCTAGTTAGTTAATAAAGATACTCACCCACACTCATGTCGCTGCGCTGGTCCGCGTTCGGTCAACACCTGCGGTCTCGGTTCACCACGCTGACACAACAAAAGAGTACACTTTGCACACCGGAACAAATAAATACCTTTTTTATTCTCATGGGAAATTATTAAAACGTGGTGAATGAAATTATATAAATGAAAAACAGAAGTAAAAGAACAATAAAAATGTCTCTCTCTCTGCGTCGTATCTCGTATCCCTCAATGTGGAGGGTCCTGAACCCTTTATAATAATCACTTACCTAATGGTAGGAGTATTCTTGAGATAATAAATACGCTTGGATTTGGGTTTATTAAAAATTTCATGGGAACTACAGTATTTTCATAAGTTAACTATAACATTCTCCAGGTCCCCGACTATACCCATGTAAAAACAACACAAAAAACCTAGATCTGTTGCTCTGTTGCGGCGTGTTTGAAGGACAAACTAACAAAATCACACCCTTTACACACCCCTCCCATCGTATGATAATATAATATCCAATATGGTGTAACTAAAGGGCGTGTCACATCATCCCCCCGTACAGCCGCAGACTCGTCAAAGCAAATGGTACAAGGGCCATACTGCCAACGCAGCAATGAAACAGCAGCATGCAGACGCCTGGAGCAGCCGATCCTGACTGCTGCAGGCTGAACATTTGCTATGAAATAAAAATTTCATTTTTAGATGAATAAAACACAATTTTAGATAGCCGCTGTGTTGAACAATATTTTTAGTTGACAAATAGCTTCTTTTTTTGTACGAATGCAACGTATAAATCGTTCGCACGCCATCGCGCATTTATTTCGCTCGTATGTCAGCTCGCAGGTATAAAACTGCTTCGGAAGCGATACTCGTCTCCTCCCCCCCCCCCCCTCCCCCCTCCCCCCTCCCCTGCCGGTGCAATCCGGGGACGGGACAAATTGCATCCGGGATAAGATGGGAGTAAGTACTCTGTTATATGAACTATTACGCTTGGTGGCAATTCTGAAAATCCTTATAGTCCGAGAGCCGGATATACCACGACCTTCATCGATCTGTTTACCAGATGAAGCCTACTTTTATTTTTATTTAATAAAAGATAAATATTAAATACGCCTAAAATAGGTTGCCGATCAAAATCCTGACCAGGCTATTTTTAAATTAATTAATTTTAATTATATTTTTTTTTGACAAGTTTATTGTAGCCAATGTTATAAAATTACCTATATTTTGATATATAACTCAAGCGGTTAACAGATCCGTGAAGTTACCTATGGACTATGGTAACCTTACCATAGTTTATAGGTAACTTCACAAAGAGAACAGGCAGACTGACAGACAAACACACTTTCGCATAATTATAATATTGCTAGACCGCAACTCCGTCCGTGTGGTTTCAGGCATTGAAATATTCCGTGGTAACTTATTGATTTTCCGGGATAAAAACACTTTTTCCACCCAAATTTCAACAAAATTGGTTGAAAAGATGGACCGTGAAAGCATGAAAGACAGATACACTTTCGCATACACAATTGAACGAGCAAAGCGAAGGGCTCTGAGTCTACTTGAGTGAATTTGCTCTTGTCCGTCCGACCGTCCGTCCGTCTGTCAGAGCCTTATATCTTCTGACTTACTGAACGTAATTACTTCAAATTTAAACATAATATGTAAACCAATGGCCTCCAGCCGAATATGGCTTAAAAAGTTATAAAAATCTTTATTTCAGGGGGGCTCTCATAGAAGCGAATGCGAAGTAATATATTTTTATAGCGTTACATAGGGTTGCGGTATATCATTTTAAAGATAATTAGGAATAGAGTCCAAAATTTTTTTTAAGCTATTGCATAGCTTCTATCGCGGGCCTTGAGCGTGAAAACCGAATCCAGAAATTCCGTAACGAAAAAAACCTAACACTTTGGTTGCTATGACTACTTGTGTTGTTGACTTCAAGTTATTGAAAATAAAAAGGCTATTTTTATGAAAAGATGATTTTGGTTGCTATGACTACTTGTGTTGTTGACTTCAAGTTGTTAAAAATATAGTTGTCCAAGGGGAATCAAAAGGTTTTTTGATTCCCCTTGGACACCCGGACTATTGAAAACATAATTCTTTAAAATTCTTTCGCCTTTATATTTTCAACAACTTGAAGTCAACAACACAAGTAGTCATAGCAAGTTGATAAAAAATGCTATGCAATAGCTTTACCGCGGCAGTCTCCGAGTGCCACACGTCTTTTTTTTAAATTCTTTCCCCTAAAATTGACGAAATGAGGGGCTTTCAAAGTGGAGATTTTCTGACCTCAGAACTCTCAACTTTCTAAAAGGCTGAGCCTGAAACTTGATCAATTATTTGAATTATGTCCTGTACTTGAACAACAAATGCTAAAATTAGATAAATACTATAAGGAAACAAAATTATTTAATTTTTAATGAGCTTCAGTATTTTTAACAGAACTTCACAATAATGTCAATGGCGTCGCGAGGTCTCAGTTCGGGGCGAACCACTAGTAATATTAGTATGGATTAAATTCTAACCAAAAATATTCATCGAGGGACGACGTAACGGAGTGAGGGACGAGTGGTCTCTGAGTCGATTGCGATTATTAAGCAACGTTGACCCAAGTCGCGAACTGGATTGGTGACCGAATTAGGAAGTCCGAATTTGGCCTTTTCGTTTCCTCCGTGCCTCCGAGAGCACTTTAAGCCGTCCGTCCCGGGTTATCACTAACATCTCATAATAATCGTTACTAAAACCTAAAGAGTTTAATGCTCTTAGTCGAGTGGTATGCGGAAGGACGTGGGAACCCACCGCATTAATATCCCAAGAAAACTCCTACCATTATGTAATTAATGGATTGGGTCACGACCCTCAGCAATGAGGAATACGAGGCGGAGAGAGATTGTATTCATAGTAACTTAAAATAAAAGATAATATATTTTATGTTCCAGTAAATTTGGCGCGCTCGCGACCAGCGCGGCTTATCAGCGATGCTGTTTACCCCCCGCTACCCCCCCTTATCCCCCTTATATGATTGTACTCTCAACCAAATTGTTATAACAACTATATTGTTACAACGTGTAGAGGCAACGTGCGAAACTGTGTCTGTCTGTCTGCTGCGCTTTCCCGCAAAAACTACTAGACGGATTTGGCGGAAATTTGGAACGGAGATAGATAAAAGTCTGGCATAACACATAGGCTACATTGTATCCCGGACGAAGTCGCGGGCATCAGCTAATAATTATTAGATTATGCCCGCGACTTCGTCCGCGTGGATTGATGTTTTGTAATTCCCGCGGGAACTCTTCAATTTTCCGGGATAAAATGTAGCCTATGTGTTATGCCAGATTTTTATTTATCTCCATTCCAAATTTCCGCCAAATCCGTCTAGTAGTTTGCGCGTGAAAGAGTAACAAACATACACACCTACAAACTTTCGCCTTTAAAATATTAGTAGGTATAATAGTGTGATTTTCACCGACGGAACCCTATTAACTTGTCAGTTTTGCTTTTAAAATGAAATGAAATTTTCAGATAAGATAAAAGATAATTAATTTATTTACTGACGAAGGTTTAATTAAGTTGATATTTGACTCATTCGATGTAGTTATTTCACTCGGTTCGTTCTTTGGCGGGGATACGCCATATTGGAATAATGAACATAAAGTACGAGTATTTTGACGTTTGAATGTTGGTCTCCTGCCGGCAGACTCAGCGATTATTGAATACTTTTGTGTTTAGATCACAATTTGATTTAGAGCTTAGCAGTAGCAACTGCAGTCTGATTAAATGATTAATTTATCGTGTTGTGATGCTTTGGTCAAGTTTTATACTTAACATTTTACATTAAACCTCTCGTGAAACCGCTACACGTTGTGACCATTCGCTCGTGCAAGTTTTAGAGAGAGTACAAACATATTCTAAAAGTAATTTTAATCTATTGCATAGCTTCTATCGCGGGCCTTGAGCGTGGAGACCGAATCCAGAAATTCCGTAACGAAAAAAAACCTAACACTTTGGTTGCTATGACTACTTGTGTTGTTGACTTCAAGTTGTTGAAAATAAAAAGACTATTTTTATGAAAAGATGATTTTGGTTGCTATGACTACTTGTGTTGTTGACTTCAAGTTGTTGAAAATATAAAGGCGAAATAATTTTAAAGAATAGTTTTCAATAGTCCGGGTGTCCAAGGGGAATCAAAAAACCTTTTGATTTCCCTTGGACACCCTTTTCGCCTTTATATTTTTAACAACTTGAAGTCAACAACACAAGTAGTCATAGCAAGTTGATAAAAAATGCTATGCAATAGCTTTACCGCGGCTGTCTCCGAGTGCCACACCTCTTTTTTATTTATTCGCCCACTTCTGGAATTATCCTTACAAACTAAAAAAAGTACATAATTTTAAATAAGAATATAATTATTAATATTGATAAATAAATTTGCGCAAAGGATCAGCCTGGCTGTCCAGCGCGGAATTGCAGCCAGCTTTCCTGCCACCATTCCACGCGGGCATGTGTTACATAGGAAGCAAGTTAGACTAGTTAGCTTTAAGTTCTATTGAATTGTATTCAATAAATAATTTAAAAAAGTGTTAAATCTTGCACGATAGCACGGAAGCCAGTGTTACTCATTAATAAGTACAAGTCTTATCTCGGAACGAGAAGGGTTTGGCCATAGTCCACCACGCTGATCAAAAAACTACTGAGCCGTCAAAGATGCAGTTTTGTGTTTTAGATATTATGGTATATGCTTCTCCGAAGTTCTAATTGTTGTTTTAAAGTTATAAATTACAATGGAGAGCTGCAGCTCGTCGTGGGGTTTTTGTTTAAATTTTATTTTATTACTTGTCCTAAAAAACTCTTCTGAAACGCATATTAAATAAAAATTACTTTCATATTACGTTGGTTCCCTCTAAAACTTTTAAAACAGTTTCAAATTACGATGGCTTTAGCTCGTGCGTGGAATGTGTATGAGTTTAAATTCTTAAACCAACACCAAAATAATTCATCATTTGGCCAAATTATTATTATCAAAGCAATATTTGTGTTACAACAAACAAAGGGTTGTTCAATGAGGGTATTCATCCTTCAATATAAATCGACAGGCGTTTACAATGAAATTGTTCGTACGTTCAGATTTAAAGCCAAAGTTATTCATTAATCAACCGACTTCAAGAAAAGGAGGAGGTTCTCAATTCGACTGTTTTTAGGGTTCCGTACCCAAAGGGTAAAAACGGGACCCTATTACTAAGACTCCGCTGTCTGTCTGTCTGTCTGTCTGTCTGTCTGTCTGTCTGTCTGTCTGTCTGTCTCCAGGCTGTATCTCATAGACCGTGATAGCTAGAAAGCTGAAATTTTCACAAATGATGTATTTCCGTTGCCGCTATAACAACAAATACTAAAAATTAAAAAAATATATATATTAAGGGGGGTCCTATACAATAAACGTGTTTTTTTCGTATTTTTTTGCTCAATATTAAAAACGGTAACAGGTAGACGGTTCAAATTTTCACAGAATATTAACTTGTATATTACCTTTCAAAATAAATAATTAAATATCAATAAAGTAAATATTAAAGGGGGGCTCCCATACAACAAACGTAATTTTTTTGATATTAACAGTAAACCTCTACAAACAAAGTTAGTTTTGCGGTTCATTAACAAAGGTAGTTATACCTACTTCTTGAGTACGGAACCCTCGGTGCGCGAGTCCGACTCGCACTTGGCCGGTTTTTTTTTTTTTTTAATGTTTGTTACCTCATAACTTTTGACTGGGTGGACCGATTTGGATGATGCTTTTTTTATTTGAAAGGGCATACTTCCCATGTGGTTTCATATAAATTTTATCGAAATCGGTCGAGCGGTTTTTAAAATATCAACAATAAAATAAGTACTTTGTATAGCGTGTGCTTGTTGTTGTAAAGTTGGCGCGGGAGTTTGAAGTCGGTTGTTTAAAAAGTATTTTTTATATTCAATTATTATTCATTAACTTGTTGTTGCATGTGACTTCATCCGCATGGCTGGGTGACAATTCCCGTGGGAACGCGTTAATTTTCTAGGATTATAAGTAGGCTTTGTTTTCTCCTTGGAATGCAAAATATTTGATCGAATTCTATCAAAATCAGTTTAATTGTATTGTAACTGTTGGTCATGAAAAGGCAACAGACAGATAGATAGACAGACCGACGCACTTTTGCATTAAGATTCATATGGATCACCACATCTGGCAGTATAAGTTACCGCACGTAGCACGTCTATGAATCTCACAGCCAGCCTCTACAATCAAGACGTGTGGTATACGGTCCGAGTAAAACATACGAAAGCGCCAGAGAAATGCCACAATATATAGTGAGTGCCATTCTCTATGGAATTTCTGTTTCCAACAATTATTCAAAAACCTCAAATGGATGTTTGTTACTCAATCGCGCCGGAATCAATTCAAAGTAATAAAAATACTCTGATTCTGATTCTTACTGACTGACTGACTATCAAAGTTCAAAGCGCGGCTTGAAATGATGGATAGAACTGATAAGTATTATAATAAAACTGTATAAATACTAGATCAGCAATAATATGTAGTTATATTCGTACCGTTCCAGAAGCTGATACTGTACAGACTACAGACGGCATCGATCGCCTGCACTGTTAATATGAGCCGGTCACACTGTAACATAGCATTTGATAACGAACTGGACACATTTGTCTGGATGTGGACTCCTCACTTTTCCGGGACAAAAAGTAGCCTTCCCCGGGATGCAACTTATCTCTGTACTAAACGTTAAAATCGGTTGAACAGATTGGCCGTGAAAGCGTTGACTGACGGACAGACGGACAGACTTTCGTTTTTATATGAGTATGGAGTAAGCTTCTTGTTTCTTGACCTTTATAATATGTACGCATAATTGATATATTATCCAACACAGTACAGCATCGATAGCAGTACACCACAATGGGGCAGTATTGAGTATATTGCTTTATTCAGACAATTCACAATACGTGTTGTGTAGCAGAGACACACAATAGACGTGTATCATTGTGGTGTGTTCTGTGTGCGTGTGTGTGTGTATGTGTGTGTGTGTGTGTTGTCTTGAAATACATTTCAATAGAATTCAATAGCAATTAATGGAATGGCAGCAATGGTAGAGCATAAAATATGTATTATACTTCGTCGCTTCATTCTTCAGATATAATCATAGACAACGTAGTAGTTTCCTTTACGTAATAGCAACCAACCGCACAGACTTCAGAGGAGTTATAAAAAAGAACCCCCACTACCCGCCTCTGTGTCGCACGACAGAGTAGCGGCTTCGTTCGTCATTCCTTTTTCGTGCGTAGCAACGATCTCACGTTCCTACTTTCTACACACTTATAGATTAAAGATAATTTTCTCTTTAAATACTTACATATTTAATAATATTTAAAAAAAAAAAAAAAGTGCTTTTTGCAGGTGACTCTTTAATCTTTCATTTTCAGCAATTTATTTCAGCACCACGTGTTTGAGTAATCATTATTTCATGCAGTGTTTTTATTTTACACTAAAGGTTTTCCTGGCGGTTGTCCGAGGGTCAACACGAAGGAGAATAAACCTTTCAGCATGACGCGCCTAATAAATTATACTTTCATGCAGTGTTTGTTTACACTAAAGGTTTTCCTGGCGGTTGTCCGAGGGTCAACACGAAGGAGAATAAACCTTTCAGCATGACGCGCCTAATCAAGCATACTTTCATGCACAGTTTGTTTACACTAAAGGTTTTCCTTGCGGTTGTCCGAGGGTCAACACGAAGGAGAATAAACCTTTCAGCATGACGCGCCTAATCAAGCATACTTTCATGCACAGTTTGTTTACACTAAAGGTTTTCCTGGCGGTTGTCCGAGGGTCAACACGAAGGAGAATAAACCTTTCAGCATGACGCGCCTAATCAAGCATACTTTCATGCACAGTTTGTTTACACTAAAGGTTTTCCTGGCGGTTGTCCGAGGGTCAACACGAAGGAGAATAAACCTTTCAGCATGACGCACCTTACTTTCATGCAGTGTTTGTTTACACTAAAGGTTTTCCTGGCGGTTGTCCGAGGGTCAACACGAAGGAGAATAAACCTTCCAGCATGATGCGCTTAATCAATTATAGTTGCCGGAGAGTCAACATGAAGGAGAATAAACTTTTTAGCATGGCGCGCCTAATCAATTATATTTTCATACAGTGTTTATTTACACTAAAGTTTTTTCCTGGAGGTTGCCCGAGAGTCACTGCGATAGAGAATAAACCATTCAGTACGACGCGCCTGAGGAATTGTGGTACAATACTATTACTATGTAAAATGTATGATTTCCTAAAGAGGGTACTTAAAATAAAAGTTAGTATTGAATCATCTATACGCGCTCATTACCTACAGGAATTATACTTTCATGCAATGTTAAAATGCACTAAAGGATTTCTGGGAGGTTACCCGAGAGGTAACACGAAAGAATATAAACGTTTTTCAGCATGGAACGCACTTAAGAAATTACTCGTCCATGTAGTGTTTAATTGCACTAAAGGTCTTTCCGGCGGGTTTCCTAAAAGGTAACACGAAGGTTAAGCGTTTCAGCATCATTCACTTGAGTAAAATAGGTACTTAGACGAAGAAGTGCTAAGGTACGACAATGGTACACTGCGAGGTCACCCGCGAAGTAGCACGACGGAAATCAAACCTTTCAGCTAGACGCGCCTGGTGATGGCATCTGCTCAATTAGCAGTCCGGCGATGAAGAATTATTTGTCCACCAAATCAAGATAGCTGGCATTTAGCAAGCTGTTCACCGTTCTCTGAACAAGGGGGAAGGCGTTGAGGGTCAAAGTGGACCAACGATCGGATACGTCGCCAAGGCCCAGCTTAGTAAGCCTAACACAAATTGATTTCGACCAATACTTGAGAAGTAACCGGGACTCAGGTAAATACTATGTACTTACCATAAAGAAGGTTACCTTCTACTTTATTTATCCTCTGCTGTAAATTATTAACAATCTTCAGTATTTACTGGATCAAAGATTGTATGGATACTTACTTAATTCGAAATCAAAGCTAAAGCTTTAAAAGATCTTTCGTACCTAGGTGTTACCGCTAGTTATATCAAAATAGTGGACATGATTTATTCAATCACAAGTACCTATCATGTAATATAATACATTATATTATTAGTGTTTGCATCGCCTACCCTTTTTGCTTTGTCTTCATAGTTCATACACTATCACCGATAAGGCCAAGAAACCTTATACTAATGAGGTTCTGTTTTCAAGAATAAATCTATTAGCATGGGGGCACAATAAAAGTGTTTATTATTTACGGTGACAGATAAACAGAATACTTAGAAATATGTATGTATTTAATTTCTTTTAGCAAGTAAATGCAATTATTAATCTAATACCGTTACCACAAAGCCTTATTTTAAAATGTAAACCTATGGAACAGATTCCATGATATAATCTCTGGAGTACCGTCTTATAAAAAAGGTATGTCTAATCGACTATAAAGAAGACTAGTAAAATTCTATACCAGTGTTTTTACTTTCAATGAAACACTTGTGGTGGTTCTAGTCATTTCTGCAAACGTTACTTACATATTTGCCCGGATATAACATGAAAAGATCTAGCATTTCAGATTTTTATTTTTGAGACTGCAATATAGTAATATTGAAGCACTGTTACCTACTTGGTAAAAAATATACATATAATATATATATATATATATATATATATATATACAGCGTAACACCGCTTCTTAAGTTTTCAGCTTTTACAGGTTTCAGCGCCTTTCAGTCTATAGTGACTGCACTATATAGGTACCTAAAAGAAACATAAATGTTTCATTCAGTGTATGCAGACTCAAGATCTGGGGTTCAAAATGTTCAGATGTAATTGTTTGCAAGGCCTCTCGGTATCAAACTTACATACACCTGCGGAGTGGTAACGAAAGTTCAGAGAATTCTGAGGTAATAAATATCTTTATTTTTTTTTATCAGCTACTTCAGCAATAAATCAATTTGTTTGCAAATACTGTACATACAGATACGTCAAATTTGAAATAAAATACCTGCTAGTATTCTACCCTCAGCGTGGCAGGGGTATGCAAAGAACATTTACGAAGGAAATGTGTGGTAAGATTGCAAAAATTACCCACAAGTTTTATGTTTTGTCCCTAACAACGTAGGTACTCTCGAGTTTTACAACTTAATAGTGCCCGGGAAGCATATATCATACACCCGCTGACGTGTAATACGGTTGATTATGCTTAAAACAGTTCGGAAAACCAAAAACTAACAAAGAACCTTCTGCTTTTTGGAAGTCGGGTTTTAAATAAAGATAATCTAACGGCGAATATTTTGATGACCGGATGTAGATTATATAACATAACGTAATAGTGTAAAATCTCCATCGTATTATTGTTTTCTTCTTTAAAGATATTTCGTGGGCATTTGTTTCTGCAAACACAGTAAAACGCGCAGGTTGTCTTACCCGAAACGGGAATCCAAGCAGGATGCCAAGGGTCACTGGTAGCGATCTCGTTTAAAGATTAGTGCTTCCTTGTCCACTATGTTTCTGTTTTTCTAAGTATTTTCTAAGTTTTTGGTACAAAATAAAATAAAAAAGAATTTTAAGTTTAAGATCCATTCATATAATTATATTCATTATCCACATATTAGAAACAATCTTCGAAAACCCGTTATAAAACTTTCGTTATAATAATACGTACGATGTAGGCATCGTAATCATCGTGGCAAACATGGTAGGTACAATTTACTCGCGTAAACAATAATATGCTCCCGCAACACTTGCCTAGAGCAAAATTAAAATTCTTGTTTAGTCGATTCAGACCCTGAATGAGAGTAACCAATTAAGACATTAATGAAAAACAAAAATCGGCATGGAGCAGCGGCCGCAAATGTAACATTTGGATCACGCTTACCTCACATAGATCAGCCGTGTCATAAAATATCAGGGAATTAATACATCCATTCAAAAATTATTATGAATTGAATAGCATAAAATGATGTTTTAAAAAAAAAAAAAAAATTTAACAAAAATTCTACATTCAATGACCTGCACAGCTAGGTTATCCATCGTTGAAAAGTATAGAAAGACTCCTTAAATAACTTACTTCAAAGCACCTAACGTCAGTGGGGCTAAAAAGTTCAAACCAATTGATTAACCCTTCAAAGTCGATATTAGTAGTTTGTCACAATATCGACCGAATATTCATTCTTCACCTATAATTTAGGGCTAACTTTTACGCGGATAGGAATTTATTAAATTCCATAACCTTAATGACGATATAATTGTTCGACAAAAATAATGTAATTATTATGTATTTTAATATAAAATTTTACTTAAACATATAGCTAAAACAATACCCGAAATACCTTCACAACAGGACCAGAATATACCTGTTCTTTTCCCGCCGCACTTCCAAAAAACAAAATATGCCTTCTTCTGCTACTGGGCAGGATTTCGCACTTAAGCGTCCCATTGGACGTCTGTTGGGCTATTTGTGCAAATAAAATGAAGTATTGTCCCTGCTAATTTACTTTGTAGTAAATCTTGCAGTATTGACATCAATAACTAGTTCCATTCGCTTGCATCGAAACTATAATACGTTTAGGCTTGTTACTAGCAACTAAAGCAAAAAAGCGCAAGATTTTATTATTGGTAAATTGAAAGTTATTTAAATTTAAACTTAAGTACAATAAATACTTAAGAGAAATTTTAAAGTCATATTAAATGTACGTAGATAGACATCTCGGGAAATCGGTACATGATTCTAACCTTAAACATAAACTGTTTAAAACATTACAGCTCAAATAAGAGATAAGAAGAATAAATAAAATTATTGATAACAATAATTAGTATCTATTCAGCGTAGATATAGTTCTTGCAAAAATATATACCTATCTCTTAACATCTACGTTGTCTATGATTATATCTGAAGAATGAAGCGACGAAGTATAATTAATGATTAAACGAACTTACCTGTAAGTGAAGTTCTATCATAATTATATGAGTCGCTTCATTCGAAGATATAATATTAAGCTCCCAACCCACCCATCCCGAAACATATTTTCGCAAGAGCTTTAAGTATAAGTATATCTCTAAACTAAATGACGAACGAAGCCGCTACTCTGTCGTGCGACACAGAGGCGGGTAGTGGGGGTTCTTTTTTATAACTCCTCTGAAGTCTGTGCGGTTGGTTGCTATTACGTAAAGGAAACTACTACGTTGTCTATGATTATATCTTCGAATGAAGCGACTCATATAATTATGATAGAACTTCACTTACAGGTAAGTTCGTTTAATCATTAATTATTTTTGCATGTGTTTATACTCGTACTATACTAATATTATATAGTTTGGATGGAAGGATGGATGGATGTTTGTTACTCAATCACGCCAGAACGGTTGAAAGAATCTGGATCAAAGACACAGAGATAGATTATGGTGTGGTATAACACATAGGCTACTTTTTACCCCGGAAAATTAGAGAGTTCCCGCCCCGGGGACCGGAAGCCTTCACCGCGCCGCGCCGCACCGCGCCGCGCCGCACCGCGCCGCGCCGCAGAGTGTTGGCTGCTGGCTGCACGCGCGCTGCAGCAAAAGGTTCTTCTCATATACATTGCAGTACATTTGATTTACTATCAATTAACAAAATAAAGTGAAGTGTTCGCGTTTGAGGTGCGAATCAACTGTACATGAAAAGTAAGTATTCAGTTTGTCGATTTTATATTTTATTATAATTTATAACGTTGAAATGCGCGTTCATATGATTTGTGCAATAAGTTCATTACAGTTTATGATTTTTTAGTGGGCTCTTCTCAGACCAGGGCGCGTTTGGAACCCGTAGCTTTTCCGTGGTTAATTGTCACGTGACGTTCAGAAGGTTTACTGCTGTACCAATGTTGAATAAATATTAAATATACTTTTCTAAAAAATGATATGAAATGTGCACATTTCATACCCTGTAAATGAGTTCGAAAGTTAAACTTCCCGGCCTAGGCCAGTAAAGAATGTATGTATTTTCAGTACATATTCTTTCAGCTGGCGTGGCCTACTCGATCTGACAAACAAACGAAGTTCGTCTCAGTGGAATCTAGTGGGCCACGGCTTCGGTTTTCGAAAATCGAGTTGGCCGCGCCCGCTGAGAACATAGCATAAGTTTGAATTTGGAATCTTTCTTCCTGAATATCTTGTAACTTGTTTTAATGTTCTTTGGCCTAAATAGTTTAAATTTGGAACTCTATACATAATATAATATATTAAAAAAGTCACTTGTTTCATTTTTTAGAAAAGCACTATACCTACACACCTCGACCGGGAGAGCATTTCTGGTCTCGTGTATGGCCGCGTACTTCACGGTCTCGCGATATAATCTACTATAATTTGTAATATGCAAATTGCAAATATTTCTCATTTGCATTATATTGTTTTTCTGCATTGTTAGGTACAACTAAACGTGCCTCGATTTGCAATACCTACTTATAGTTTTCGATAGTTATGCTACTTGGTTCCCGCACTATTCCATTGTTCGTATGAACATCTTGTAAACTGCTGGTTCTGATATCGACGTCATCGTTTCAATACATTGAAGGCCTATTGAATGGGTCGTTGAATGAGAAGGCCTTAGTCCACCATGCTGGCCTCGAGCGGTATGCAGACTTCACACAACTATTGTTCAAAAAGCTAAATTATATTAGGATGTTAGTTTGCAAAATTGAATATTTTAATGTTGAAGCCACGTCAACTGCGGCCGGAAAATTCAAAATGGCGCCAATTTCCGGAACTCGTCCGAAAACAGATCATGGATTATATGATTGGGAAATGTTAAAATTAATACATTGAAAAGGCCGGATATATTTAATTTATTTGGATATCTGATTGCGCTCGGGTCGTGGGTTATGCGTAGGGTTGGGTATTTGGTAACTGGACAAATCATTATCTTTAAACACCGAACACGCACGCTGTGGGCATTGTACGAAATACTTGTTTGTGACGTCATCAAAATTCGACGCACAGTTTTACGTTTATCGATAGTATAAACTGCTGCTTTCGGTGATAGTGACAGATATATGAATTAAAATATTACTTGACAATATGTACTTAAATCTATTTAATCTTATTATTGTATTTCTAATGCTAATATGTTTGTAATAATGTTTAAAAGTAAACTTAACCTGCAATTGCATTAGCAGCATTACAACGCCCTGACGGACCCTCATGTTATGTTTATTAAATCCATACTAATATTATAAATGCGAAAGTGTGTATGTCTGTCTGCCCGTCTGTCTGACCCTGTCACGACCCATCTATTCAACCGATTTTGATGAAATTTTGTATAAGTAGGGATAGTTAGTATCCCGGGGAAAAAAGTAACTTAATCCACGCGGACGAAGTCACGGGCATCATATAGAAAAGAAATAAAGACATTTCGTTTCTATACCCTTCTTTTTAAAAATTAACAACCAAAGATACAAAAGAAAAAATAATACAAATTATGACACAGTTAACAGTTTATATAATTGATGGTACCTTATTGCCCGTGACCTCGTCAGCAACAACTTCCAAACATTGAAGGTTTCATGGCTGCTCCAACTATGAGCTGTGAATTGTTTCACGTTATCAGACGATCACGTTTGGAGTTGTATAATGTTGTAGATAACAGAATAACAGCTGTTCTGTCAGTTGTGATTAACTTTAGACTGTCACCGCTCGCGGCGTGGTGGACTATGGCCAAACTCTTCTCATTCCGAGAAGAGACCGTGCTCAGTAGTGACGACCTCCTTGGCGCAGCGTTGGGCGCTGTTGTCTTAACGTGCGGAGGAGCTGGGTTCGATTCCCGGCAGGGTCGATTTGAGAATTCATAATTTCTGAATGTTCTCTGGTCTGGCCTGGTGGGAGGCTTCGGCCGTGGCTAGTTAAAGATATGCCGGTAGCCGAGTAGAAACCGACTAATTAGGGGTATGGGTTTAATTTAACTGCCATGCCTCTAACAGGTTAGCCCGCTACCATCTTAGACTGCATCATCACTTACCATCAGGAGAGATCGCAGTCGAGGGCTAACTTGTAGTGGTTACAATGGGTTGAAGTGATGGTTATTTATATCAGTAAATAGGTACTAAAGTTTAGATGCAATTCTATAAACAGGTGCGCACTAGAAAAGTTAAGTACTTCACTTAACTTTTTTTATAGGTAATTTTGCGTCGCCGATTAATCCCCTTTCAAGTACATTTCCAACTTCACGTGGAAACTCAAACGAGTGGGAACATTCCAGCCTGCGTTCCCTCACTTTCAAACATATATTATACCCCTCTACTTGTCAACTCAGAGTGTGCAACTCGAGCGCACAAACTAAATAAACAACACTTTACTCTACCGGAAAAGGAACAAGGTGTCGAGAATGAGAGCAGATGGATGTTTTATACTAGCTGATGCCCGCGGCTTCGTGCGCATGGATTGAGGTTTGTGGTTCCCGCGGGAACTCTTTAATTATGTAGCCTATGTGTTAAACCAGACCATAATCTATCTCTGTGCCTTTAATTCAGATCCGTTCAACCGTTCCGGAGTGATTGAGTAACAAACATCCATCCATCCATTCAAATTTTCGCTTCCATACTAATATTATAAATGCGAAAGTGTGACTGTCTGTCAGTCTGCTACGCTGTCATGGCCCATCTGTTCAACCGAGTTTGATGAAATTTGGTATAGGGATAGGTTGCATCTCGGGGAAGGACATGGCTACTTTTTATCCCGGAAAATTAATTAATAACACTTAATCCACGCTTACGAAATCGCGGGCATCATCTAGTTTAATATTAGTATACATTATACGGGTTTCCTCGCAACATTCCTCGCAACAGTGAGTGACATTCCTCGCAGAGTCGAGTGTGTATCAACAACAAACGCACATAGCTCCTGAAAGTTCGAAGTTCGGTAATTAGTTAACATCGATCAATGTTAACAAGTCGTTAACGCGCCCCCGCCGTTACTGCCATCGCATTGAGTCGTATTGTTTTAATATTGTTGACGTTCGTGTTTTAGAATTACAATCCTTATATCAGGGACCTCAAGGTACGTGACATCAAACTGTCATTTTGAAATAATCCTGCTTCAAGCGCTGGCAGTAACCCCCTGATGTCGGTATGAAACGAGTTTTATTGTGCGCAATGAATGTGCAGGTCACGCTCCGGCGGTGAGCGGTTCACTTTGGATAGAAGCAGGCGTTACTGTGCGGAAGAAAATGACGAAATGATTTATTTCACGTAAGGCAACTTATAAATGTCACTTATGATTAGTCGCAAGAATCTACCACCGGTTCGGCAAGTTCTTCCACTGAGAAGAACTGGCAAGAAACTCAGCAATTGCTCTTTTCGTAAACAGAAAAATGTGACACTTTGTAAATAATACACAATGCATACGTCCATGATGACCAAGGAGCGAGCAGCTACTTTTGATTTTGGAGCGAATTTATTAATTTTTTAAATTCTATATTAACTCTACGAAAATTTAATTAATAACTAAAATAAAAAACATACGGCTCGTGTATTAATTAACTAGCGGACGCCCGCGACTTCGTTCGCGTTGCTTAAGTTTTTAATTCCCACAGGCACTCCTTAATTTTCCGGGATAAAATAAATATGTCACTCTCCAGGTCCTCATCTCACCCACCCATGAAAGAAATCACGTCAAACTGTTGCTCTGTTGCGGCTAACTCTCTATATAACGTCCTTGAGGATAAAATTTTCAAAAACTGTGAAACACGTATTTTTTTATTTTTAACCAGAAGCCCAAATACCAACTTTCATGGCTATAACTTGAAAAACGACGGACTTTCATACGAACTTTCAACCCCTTTTTTACCCCTTTGGGGGTGGAATTTCGAAAAACCCTTTCTTAGTGGATACCTAGTCATCACAAAGAATACACTCTCTAAATTTCATGTCTCTAGGACCAGCTGCTTAGGCTGTGCGTTGATATATAAGTCAGTCAGTCAGTCAGGACTTTGAATTTTATATATATATATAGAAGATTAATCATGAGAGAGTTACATTGCTCACGAGTCACGCGGTGTCCATATCTCGCTGAGCTGAGCTGCTCGTGCAGCTTCTTACAGTTAGGTACAGGCAGGTGTGATACTGTAATCTAGAGCTGACCTTAACTAGCTTTAATTCGCTAAAACCCGTCAAAACAGACAAATGTATGTGGTACAGCGATACCCGCGACATTCCCCGCGCAGGCGCACCGGCACAACACCACACACACACACACACACACACACACACACACACACACACACATCTTTCAGTTTACTCTCAACGTACGTTTCACTCCGGTCTCCGACACTATTAATAAAAGGTACTTTGTGGATCAGTGTTCAGGATAAAAGCCATTTCAGGTTGTTTGTCGCACGGAACTCTAAAATAGGTACATTTAAGTCATGAATATTGTATTAGTCATTCGCTTCACTGCACAGAGCCGGAGTCGGGGTCTACAACTGGTGCAATTGTATAAACTCACGTAAATCTTCATAAATCTGCATAAATACCGCTTCTGTGTCTCTGCTCTAGCTTGTAGCGACAACGGGGAGAATTTTAATATCCGTGAACAAAGGGGACATCGAATTCTGTAATGAAACGGACAATTTTGACGCCAAATTAATTATTTTACAATTGACTAGCTGATGCCCGCGACTCTGTCCGTGTGGTTCAAGTTTTTTTGATTAAATTTCCGAGATAAATAATATAAAAAATTCTTTTTGAACAACCGACTTCAAACTCCCGCGCCAACTTTACAACAACAAGCACACGCTATACAAAGTACTTATTTTATTGTTGATATTTTAAAAACCACTCGACCGATTTCGATAAAATTTATATGGAAAAGACCACATGGAAAGTATGCCCTTTCAAATAAAAAAGAATCATCCAAATCGGTCCACCCAGTCAAAAGTTCTGAGATAACAAACATAAAAAAAAAAAGGAATTAAGAACCTCCTCCTTTTTTTGAAGTCGGTTGAAAATAGCCTATGTCTCCAGGTTCTGAACTATACACATGCCAAAAATCACGTCGATCCGTTGCTCCGTTGCGGTGTGATTGAAGGACAAACCAACAAACAAACACACTTTCGCATTTACAATATTATAGTGTCATTGTTTACAAGATGGATGCTTGAAGCGAGTTACGTATTCCTGCGACTTCATGGCTAAAATCAGTTTCGGCCGACCGCGGTGAGGCGGCACCGTGGCACCGTGACGCCAGTGCACACTGCACACTGCACACTGCACAGTGCACACTGCACAGTGCACACTGCACAGTGCACACTGCACAGTGCACACTGCACAGTGCACACTGCACACTCAGCGCACTTGACGACGTGACGTCACACGTCACTTACATTTACGTACGAAAATGTAAGATATAAAACCTAACGAAATAATGAGAAGATCGTTCATTAATTCTGTCGTCTGACAGATGTGCTGTGTGCTGTGTGCCCTGCGCAGATCTGCCGGGACTCCGGAGGACACATTTTGAAAGCCAGTAAACCAAATAACCTTTCATCGAGTTCTCGTAGTTGCTCCTTCTCGGAAGTAGGTTAGATAACAAATGAGCAATCATTTGTATTTTCGCTCTGAATATTTTGTTCAAAGGAAACGTTCAGAGCGCTCAAACTCTCGGAACATTGCTCAATTTGCTCAATTGATGCTCCGTGCACGCCCTGTGAATGCAAACTATCAGGTAAACACAATACCTGATAGTTGCTGGCAATATTGAATAAATGTTACACGACATTTGAAGTTCGGTGAAAACATATTACTCACATAACTAGACGATGCCAGGAACTCTTTAATTTCCCGGGATATTAAAGCCTATGTACTTGCCCGTAATGCAGCCTCTGTACCAAATTTGGTCAAATTCAGTTGAAAAGATGGGCCGGGAAAGCGTAGCAGACAGACACACTTTCACATTTACATATTATAATATAATATTAGTAAGATGTATTTATATTATAGATAGTAGTTATGAGATCAGGCGCAGGACGGCTTAGCGTGCTCTCCGAGGCACGTAGGGCTCCACCTGACTAGTACTAAGAAATGAGAATATCCGTTGTTTATTCTATTATTATCATCGATATACGAGCTCGGAACAAGCTATCAATGCTCGGGCAGCCTTAACTGATGCTGCATCGGCGTAATTACTTAATTAAACTAATGCATTAAATTGTAGTTAATTGTTTTTTAATATGCGGCAGTCACAGCGATGTTCACTGTAAGTACACAGTTAACGATCAGTGCAGCAATAATGGGCTGTACACTACAACCCATTAACCTCCCACTAAAGCTTGTGGTGGTGGTGGTGGGGTTTAAAACCAATATCCACGCGTAGGCATCGCGGGCATTAGCTAGTTTGTAATATTAGTGGTTTTCTCACAACTGCGAAAAGATTGAATTTTTTTTCTAGTGCTCTATTCTGAGTGAAAAATCCAATTCAATCCGAAATAAAGTTCTCGATGCAAGAACTAAAACAAAAACGAACTGAAAAAAATTGAAAAATAGGGAATATTTTTTCAGCTGAAAATCGTGAAACGAACACCGAGCTGTATTTTTGGATGAAAACAGAAAATGTCGAAACTCGTCGACGACGCGGTTCTTACCACCATCGCTAAAAGGAGTCTTGTTTTAATATTGTTGGCGTTCGTGTTTTACAATTATAATGCTTACCAGCTGATGCCCGCGACTTCGTCCGCGTGGATTGAGGTTTTTGGGTTCCCGCGAGAACTATTTAATTTTACGGGATAAAAAGTAGCCTATTATTCCAGACTGTAAACTATCTCTGTACCCAATTTCATCCAGATCCGCTCTGGCGTGATTGAATAACAAACATCCAGCTACTATCCATCCATCCAAGCTTTCGCATTTTTAATATTAGTATATAGAGATTTTAGGGACGTCGAGGTACGCGACAATACTGTCATTTTGAAGTAGAGTCCAACAAACTGATCGGACCCGGTGATGTACAGCATCGCTAGTGTTGCTGATATTATATTGAGAAAAAAAAATAAAAGTCATAAAAGTTAGTTCCAATTTTGCCCACCGGGCCGGGTGAGTCGGTGGGTCTGTAATCTATATATTATATAAAATTCAAAGTCCTGACTGACAGACTGACTTATATATCAACGCACGGCCTAAACCGCTAGGGTTAGAGACTTGAAATTTTGACAGTAGCTTCCTTTTGTGACGTAGGCGCTCACTAAGGAAGGATTTTGTCAAAATTCCACCCCTAAGGGGGTGAAATAGGGGTTGAAAGTTTGTATGAAAGTCCGTCATTTCTCAAGTTATATCCATGAAACTTCGTCTATGAGTTATCGGTAAAAAATAAAGAAATACGTGTTTCACAGTTTTAGAAAATTCTACCCCCGAAGGGGTAAAATAGGGGATGAAAGTTTATATGAAAGTCTTTCATTTCTCAAGATATTTCTCAAGTTGTATCAACGAAACTTGGTATTTTGGCTTTAGGTAATAAATTAAGACGTATGTGTTGCACAGTTTTTCAAAATTCCACCCCTAAAGGGGTAAAATAGGGGTTGAAAGTTTGTATGAAAGTCCTTCATTTCTCAAGTTATAGTGATGAAACTTAGCATTTGGGCTTTCAGCTAGATATGCTGAAGTACGTGTTTCACCATTTTTTGAAAATTTGACCCCCAAAGGGGTGAAATAGGGGATGAATGTCCTTCATTTATCAACATATTTTTCAAGTTATATAACAACGAAACTTGGTATTTTGGCTTTCGGTATAATATAAAGAAGTACGTGTTTAACAGTTTTTCAAAATTCCACCCCCAAACGGGTAAAATGGGGGTTGTAAAAGCCGGCGTTTTTCAAGTTAAATAGCCGTGAAACTTGATCTTTGGGCTACCGGTTTAAATTATGAAATACATAATTCACAGCTTTCTATCCGTCCTTTAAATAGTCCTTCAATCATCCCGCAACAGAGCAACGGATCGACGGGTTTTTTTCATGGGTTCTTATTATCCCGGAAAATTAAGGAATGCCTATGGGAATTAAAAAACTTATGCCACGCGAACGAAGTCGCGGGCGTCCGCTAGTACTGCTATATGCGACGGTGGTAGCCCCCTGATTTGATTACATTTGCTACGTGATTCATAACAGAGAACATAATCGATCACTGACGACCACCCGGCGCAGTGGGAGGTAAGCGCGGTTCGATCCCCGGCGGGGTCAATTTGGGAATTTATAATTTCTGAATTTTCTCTGGTCTGGGGCCGTACAGCCAACGCTTAAAGCCATATTGTTTCATTATTGTTTATTGTTTTGTCATGTTTTAGAATAATAATAAACATTATTTTAGGAACGTCCGGGTACGTGACATCAAACCGTGATTTGCGTTAGCAGTATGGTATAGCCTTAGGTATAGGTCTAGTCTGATCTGGTCGGCTTCGCTAGCCACGGGGCTAGTTACCACTCTACCGATGAAAGACGCACCGCCAAGCGATTTAACGTTCCGGTACGATGCCGTGTAGAAACTGATTAGGGGTATAATCATACCCCTAATCGGTTATGAGATAGTGGTAACAAAAAAAAACCCCGGCTGAGTTTGTTGTGGGCTCTTCTCAGACCAGGGCGCGTTTGGAACCCTCGTAGTCATTTATAATTATCACCATCACGTCATGGCAGTTATATTATACCCATACCCATTGAATACCACTATAATCGGTTTCTAGGGATAGCTTATAACAAAATAACATATAGGCTTCTATATTCCGCAAAATTAAAGAATTCCCACGGAAATTAAAACCTCAAGTCACGCGGACGAAGTCGCGCCCAAATTCTAGTTAAATATATTTTCAAAGATCAAAAAATACTTATCAATACTTATTAATTAATTTCAGATTCCGATTCAAAAGTTTTTATTTTCAATAGTGGAGTCAGTCGCATGATAACATCAGAAGTGGGATCATTAATATCCGAAGCCGATTCAACTTCGATACAGAAATACCCCTAATCGATCAACGCCATCTTTTAATAGTGAAAAGTGAAAAAAAACGTTACCTCAGCACAATGCCTCCGCTGAAATGTGCGATGAAATTAAATAAATATTATATGAAATAAATAATAAATTAAATGTGCTTGAAACTAAATAAAAAATGGGTTTTGTTACATATTTACGTAGAATTGTCGTGTAAAGTGTTTATTTTATTGTGATCGAACAGGTGGTTGCGCGGTACGCGGGGCTGCGGGACGACCGGTCGCTTCGACAGCCCGTGCTCGACTGAGGAGTGAGGGATAAGCGAACAGGGAAACTAGAGAAACAGACTTATCGATATCCTGAGTAATATCGATATTGTGTTTGTTACGTCTCGAAGTCGATGTCCCATCACTGCAGGTATCGATAAGCGTCACGGACGACACTCATCATCACATCACTTCAACCCATTGCCGGCGGCGGCTATAGTCCATTATACATAAGTGCGAGTTTATCACCTTTAGTCTTCACTTATCAAGAATCCATACTAATATTATAAATGCGAAAGTGTGTCTGTCTGTCTGTCTGTCTGTCTGTCTGTCTGCTACGCTTTCACGGCCCATCTATTCGACCGATTTTGATGAAATTTGGTACAGGGATAGGTTGTATCCCGGGGAAGGACATAGGCTACTTTTTATCCCGGAAAATTCAAAGGTTCCCGCGGGAATCAAAAAATGTATCTGTTCAACCGATTTTAATGAAATTTGGTACAGGGGTAGGTTGTATCCCGGGAAAAGACATAGGCTACTTTTTATTAAATTTAAAAATGTATATATTAAATTCAAGAGTTCCCGCGGGAATCGAAAAAACTTGGTCTACGCGGGCGAAGTCGCGGGAATCATCTAGTATTAAAAATAAATCTGACTGGCTTCCTCGCGTTTCCTTTACTTTTATAGCAAATTATATTATTAGTGCAAATTACTCAAAATGCACATTACATTTATACGTATCTATCGATAAGGTCGATAGTGACTAAAATATCGATACGTTTAGCTATCCTAGATACAACACTTCTAGACCCAGCATCAGGACCGCACATGCGTATAAACCGTCTTGCATTTCCCCCACAAACCAAAATCAATCGTATTTCTTTGAATGAAAAGTTTATTCCACCTTGTACAGAAACTGAGAAATCCGCATGAAAAATTGCTCAACAAAAAATCACTTTCATAATTCATACCATATGTCATTGACAATAAAGCATGTTTTACATTAACAATAAATAATTTTCCCACAAAACAAAATTTTTGTAAAGACGTATAATTTTAAAACGTACATTCATAATTCAACCTTATTATGTTGGGGTTTAAGTTGTAATTTAATTGGTTGTATTGTTTATGAAAAAATAGTAGTACAAGTTTCCCGTCGAGTGATTACATCGTGGCAAGCAATCTCGAATTGTTTCAGGCTTGAGTTAAAGTCGGGTTTCCTTTGTAATTATTTGTTAATTATGATCATTTCTTAATTAAATAAGTAATGCCGTTGTTTAAACAAAATTTAATTCTTTTAAGGTACATTTAAAGTTGGTTTTTGATTGTAGTGTCTGGTTAATTTAAGTCGTTCCTCAATTAGGAGTCTTAGGGGTTTTAGGAGTGCGAATGGCGGCGCCAAGGAAAAATGTTTCAAATGTGACAAGAAGCCGTATTTAATTAGAGTGCAAATGGACTAAATATCTGAGACAGATCCCGGTGGTGGCAAATTACTACTTTCCTTTTGTAATTTAATTTCAAAGAAAGAGAAATAAATACTTTTTTTGTATCCACTACAAGTTAGCCCTTGACTGCGATCTCACCTGATGGTAAGTGATGATGCAGTCTATGGTAGCGGGCTAATCTGTTAGGGGCATGGCAGTTATAATTAACCGGAACCGTTATATATCGGAACGATAAATCGCTTGGCGGCACGTCTGTGCCGGTAGGGTGGTAGGTAACTAGCCACAGCCGAAGCCTCCCACCAGGCCAGACCAGGGAAATTTATAAATCCCCAAAATTGACCCTGCCGGGAATAGAACCCGGAACCTCCGCACGTTAAGACAGCAACGCTCAACACTGCGCCAGGGAGGTCGTCAAATACTTGCATCTTACAATACTTACATATTTTGCAGAAATACATTGTGAATTTCATAATCAAAAAATTGGAAGTAGAAATTAATTACGATAGCATGGCTCGCCGAACGGAGAAGAACAAATCAAAGCATCTTTTTTTGTCGTTTTGATGATGCCCGTAACTTCATTCAGGTTTTTGATTCCCGCGGGAACTCTATAGTTTTCCGGTATATGTTAAATCAGCTATCTCCGCACCAAATTTCAGCTAAATCGGTTCAGTTATTGTGGCGTGAAGGGTATGTACTTATTTTCAAACATCCAACCACCCACCACTGCTGGGTACACGCCTCCACTCCCATAGGAGAGAATGAATTAGATCTTAGACCCACCACGCTGCTCCAATGCGGGTTGGCGGGCTTGGACGACTATTATCATGTTAGTGATAATAACCGGGACCGACGGCTTAACGTGCTCTCCGAGGCACGGGGGTGAAACACAGCCAGCTTCCTAACTCCGGGATAGTGCTGAGAATTATTATGCAAATTTAAAATTAGAAATGGTTACAAATTAAAGATTCAACCGTTGATATTTAATTTGTGACCATTTCTACTACTTTATCTATTGAGAATTCCGTGACGCTTCCGGGATAAAAACAAAATAATATCTGACGCCCGAGGTCGTTTGTCCGTCTATCACAGCAAGAAACAAAATTAATGTTCCATAAACAGACATTAATGTTTATTACTGTAGCTATTCTTTATTATTCATGACTTTTACTTTACATTTACTAGCCAATGTAACGTCCGCCAAACTTATCTGACCCGGTGGTCAAATTTGGATCTTATTTTTGCGACTTAAGTTTTGTTTTTGAAGTGAAACTTCTTTATAAGTTCTTCTAACTTCTTCTTCTTTAAAGAATCGTTGTGATTTGACAATTCGATGAAACGAAAAAGCGACACTAAAACGAGATAAACATATTCATAATAGGATTTAGCCTGCGAGAGAATGAGATAGAATACAATTTTTATTTATCTCATTCTCTCGTAGGCTTCTTTTCTAAAGTTACACTTCTGTCGTATGTGAATTACACACACGCACTTTTTTATTCCATTTTTAGGGTTCCGTAGCCAAATTTGGCAAAAACGGAACCCTTATAGATTCGTCATGTCTGTCTGTCTGTCTGTCTGTCTGTCTGTCTGTCTGTCTGTCTCTCTGTCCGTCCGTATGTCACAGCCACTTTTTTCCGAAACTATAAGAACTACACTGTTGAAACTTGGTAAGTAGATGTATTCTGTGAACCACATTAAGATTTTCTTACAAAAATAGAAAAAAAACAATAAATTTTGGGGGTTCCCCATACTTAGAACTGAAACTCAAAAAATTTTTTCATCTAACCCATACGTGTGGGGTATCTATGGATAGGTCTTCAAAAATGATATTGAGGTTTATAATATATTTTTTTTCTAAACTGAATAGTTTGCGCGAGAGACACTTCCAAAGTGGTAAAATGTGTGTCCCACCCCCTGTAACTTCTAAAATAAGAGAATGATAAAACTAAAAAAAATATATGATGTACATTACCATGCAAACTTCCACCGAAAATTGGTTGAACGTGATCTAGTTAGTAGTTTTTTTTTAATACGTCATAAATCGTAAACCGCAATTTACCTTTCATTCAATCAACTCAAATATTTAAAATAAAAATATTTTTAATAATGTAAAACTTACTACAGGTTTGTACGGAACCCTCGGTGCGCGAGTCCGACTCGCACTTGGCCGGTTTTTTCTCAGGAACGCATGGAGGTATCAAGCTGAAATTCATATCAAATACTCAGGTCTACTGTCCCTTGGAGCTAAAAAGATACAGCCGTTTATGCTGCAAATTTTCGAATTTTCTTGCACTCGCAAGGGAATCAAAACCTACAGGGTACTTCCCGTGAACTCAGAATCTTGAAATTTGGTACGAAGCAACGTCTTATAGCACAGATAAAGGAAAAATCCCGAAAAGCACACACTTTTAGTTACATCATATAATAAAAATATTTTTAATGATTTTAAACTTAGGTACAAAAATTTGTTGTACAAATACAAAATGGTTTGTACGGAATCATCGGTGCGCGAGTCCGACTCGCACTAGGCCCGGGTCAGATAAGTTTTGGGACTATGAATACCTGCATCATAAAACTCTGGGTGTAAAAGCTTCAAAGTTTCACGCAGCAGCATCTCAGTAACACAGATTCTCACTCAAATCTTCCCAACAACAAAGACATGAAAAGTGTATCTCTCAGCGTGCATTATTCAGCGCATCCGAAACAACCGCAACTGAAATATTGCCGAGTGTGTACCCCTCCCCCTACCCCTACTCTAACAGATGAACCTCAGAAGCCTCTCGACTCTTCCAGCGGAGTAGGGCATCTAATATTTAAGTAAGCGGACTTTAAAGTTTCGCTTTTAAGAGATTAGGAACACTTTTTCTCCTGCTTACTCGGAAATTGCTTCATTATTTATAATAAACAATATATATAACAATATATTGGCACTTTTTTTACCGCTAAATACTCGAATAGTACCTAAATCAGATCGTTCCCATGAACAACTCAAGATTAAAACGTTGAGTTGTATTGAGTCGTATCTGATTTCTGATTACGCTGAAGCGTGAGGTAAGTCGACGTCATCCATCGGAAATGTAGAAAACTTTCTTTTAAAAATATGTTTATTGTTTCCTCGCAAATTAGTGAAAAACACTCGACAGAAATAGCAATTCACGGCGTCGTTTACTTAAAAGTCCTTTTGAAAATCACTTGGGAGGTCCTCAATGTTCATCCAATGTAAATTTTATTGTAAATACTCAGCCGCGCCGTGAATTGCTTCATTTCCGACCTGGACTGTAATGTAACACTTTTTTGTCACGTACACGATTTTTCCAGGCCCGGTGCTGGAGTTTCATAGTCCCATAAAGTACTATGTACTAAAACAAACAAACCATGTATAATAATAGAGATTAATAGCTAATTCCCTCACTAATGACTCTTTCTCAGCTGATCCGCGGCAGACGATGACAATAGCTCCACAACCCCGCAAAAAGCCGAAAACAAGGGATCGTGAGGGGTCCATTGTGTGGAGTGTTTGAGTAAGGGGTGAAAAGGCCGCAGAAGTAATAAAAAGTAATTTCATAATCACTGAAAACGGTAGAAAATTGCTTTTGAAAAGAGTAATAAGATATTTGTTGTCTTTCACGGTTGAGATATTTTAATTGCACAAGTTAGCCCTCGACTGCGACTCCACCTGCAGGCGGGAACTGGATGCCTATATAGGAATAGCTGGTGCCGTCTCTGCCGCTCCATTATAGACTCCTTTCTTATGGTAACATTAATGATTTGTCTAGTAATTTCTTTTTTCAATCTATATCTTTTAGCCTTAATAGATTGTTTTAGTCCATGCTGTGTTTACTTACCTATAGGTAATCACTTCAGGTATACATATAGGTAATCACTTCACTTAGCTTGTATTTATATGACGATTTTAATTACCTTATGTGTTAGTGATTGTTAGTAAACAATTAAACATCATATAAAATAAAGGCGGGTTTGTTCGAACACTTAGGTATAACTCTAGAACCGCTGGACGGATCTGGATGAAATTTTGCACAGAGACAGATTATAGTCTGGAATAGTACATAGGCTACCTTTTATCCCGTAAAATTAAAGAGTTCCCGCGAACTAAAAAACCTCAATCCACGCGGACGAAGTCGCGGGCATCAGCTAGTAATAAATTTAATAAAATAATAAATAAAGTATCTAGCCACAGCCGAAGTTTATTTCTTGCTGGTTATTCTCGGTAGTAACACGTACATTCCGAACCAGTGGTAAATTCACTTGAGTATTGTAAAGTAGGTACTTGTAAGAGTTTATAACGAAGGTTTCTTAGTACAAACTTGCATTTATTCGGAAAATTCCTGTAGAAATAAGCCGGGATTCTTAAACCAAAGCGAACGAAGTCGAGGGCAATTATCTAGTAACTGTATAGACTGCAAAGAAGCTAATTCAGGCGAAATTCCTCTCATTCTGTGAGCTCAGCGTTAGTGCTTAACATCTAAGCCCTAACATCTAACTGCAGTCTCAGATGATGTGCTGGAAATTCACTTTGCGCACATTCCGCCCTCCGCGCGGGGCTAACTAAATTCCTCATAGATGTACCAGCTTTGTTCTTAATTAATAATAGCTAGGCTATTAAGCGCAAATACCTAACTTAGGTACATCATGGGCTACTTTTTACACAGGAAAATTCAAATTTAAATCTTTTTAGGGTTCCGTACCCAAAGGGTAAAAACGGGACCCTATTACTAAGACTCCGCTGTCTGTCTGTCTGTCTGTCTGTCTGTCTGTCTGTCTGTCTCCAGGCTGTATCTCATAGACCGTGATAGCTAGAAAGCTGAAATTTTCACAAATGATGTATTTCCGTTGCCGCTATAACAACAAATACTAAAAATTAAAAAAATATATATATTAAGGGGGGTCCCCATACAATAAACGTGTTTTTTTCGTATTTTTTTGCTCAATATTAAAAACGGTAACAGGTAGACGGTTCAAATTTTCACAGAATATTAACTTGTATATTACCTTTCAAAATAAATAATTAAATATCAACAAAGTAAATATTAAAGGGGGGCTCCCATACAACAAACGTAATTTTTTGATATTAACAGTAAACCTCTACAAACAAAGTTAGTTTTGCGGTTCATTAATAACTAAGGTAATTATACCTACTTCTTGAGTACGGAACCCTCGGTGCGCGAGTCCGACTCGCACTTGGCCGGTTTTTTATTCAAGTTGACTTTGACAAGTGTTTTTGATTAAAATAAAAATGTTCCATACCCCTACTTCCATACTAATATTATAAATGCGAAAGTGTGTTTGTCTGTTTGTCTGTTGGCTACTTCTCGGCCCTGTCAACCGATTTCAATGATATTTGGTACAGAGGTTGTATCATAGGTAGCGAAAATTAAGGAGTTCCCGCGGCAATTCAAAGAACCTTGTTCCACGCGGAAGAAGTGTCGGGCATTTATCTACTATTTAATATTGTTTAAGCCTAACTTCACACAGGCAAAGCCAGGGTTTCATCTTGTATAAAACACTGGCGCTCCTGAATGTTCCAGAAACATTATATTGTAACGGACAGACAGACTGCCTTATCGCCCTGTCATCCATCCATCAATGTACATTGCACGTCACTTCCGATCGATATCACTTTGATTTGAAACCGCCATGAAAGCCTATTTCCTAATGGTTGTATACACACAGTCAATAACTATACAAGGCTTTGTCCCGAGTGACTGACAGACTGAAAGGCAACCTACAGCCCAAACAGCAGAACGTAGACATTTGATATATTGAGAGAACATTCCTTGAGCACCCTAGAGGTGTTCTGAGGAAGGAATTTTCGAAGTTCCATCCCAAGGAGGTATAACAGTTATATCAATGAAACTTGGTAATTGTGCTTTCAGGGAAAAATGAAGAATTTTATGTTTTCTACAGTTTTTTGATATTTCTATTTTTAAGAAACTTCCACGCGCCCGAATCTCCCAACCGAATTTCGGCCACAGCAACGAATCTCCACACTCCTCCTGAAACCGCTTATAGTTTCGAATGCATCCCAGATATCCCAATACAAACCCAGAACACTGCAAAACCAACCTTAACATCTAATTTATAGGGCGCAAACCCCCAAAACCGAAACCCTCAAATCTTAAGGTCGTGAAAATTCAACTTTAAATGTATGATTTTAAAGTTGAATTTTAATGAATATCAACGCTTGTTACACCAAATGCATCCAGCGATCATATAATTTTAACTTTACATTCAAAGGACATTGCATAATCAACCTTAAATCTTTAAAGTTATTGTTCAATTTTCAATAAATAATTTTATTTCAAGCTGTCATTGAGAGATCAACTCTAAAACTTCAGCTTTTAGGTTTAATTTGAGTGAATACATGTATTGTACGATCTACCCGCTTAAATTGAAAGTTACGTAAGAGAGCAATCGGCGCCCCAACTTCGGGGTTTACTAAACTAGTTTTTTCCGTAAAAAAGGCTTTTCGAAAAAGATTCGACACTTTTTGAACTCAAATATAAAGAGATTTCCTCTTTTACCTTTTTCTTTCGTATCGTTTTTGTACATTTAACGAATTTTCTTAAAATTGCCAATGAAACAAACGTTTTATGTCTTTGAATGTACTTTTGAATATGTATTTTAGGGTTCCGTACCTCAAAAGGAAAATAGGAACCCTTATAGGCAGAGGCGTATTTAAAGATTTGGCGCCCCGGGCAAGTTAGCTTTGCCGCCCCATTCATTTAAAAAAAACCTACTATGTAATGTGAAATAAAAATTAACCATTTATTCACTATAATAGGAAAATATTTACATTTTTTTCCTATGTACAAATTGGTTGACAAAATAGTCAAAGACGCTGTCATAACAGATGGCGTTTGTCAATTCAGCTTCTATATTCATGACAGCTAAGCTGTATATGCGTTCTTCGCTTATTGTGGAACGTAATTTATAATTTTTTATCCTTTTGAGTACAGAAAACGAACGTTCTGCACTGCAATTCGTCACTGCGGTGCAAAGAAAAATGCGTAATGCAATCTCTACGTATGGGAAAGCTTCTTTTAAGTCCTTTATTTTTATAAATAAGATAAGTTGCCTTAGACTCATTTTATTTTCATAGGCTGCCAACACCGTAATCTGTCACTGTTAGTCTCGTACATTCTAAGCCTATGGTTTTCTTCTATTCGCATCCATTTCAGTAAATAACAGTACATAAATTCAACCACAAACCGCAAAGTTCCTAATCATTAAACTAAAACTAAGCACCGGTAGATACGTTTTCTGTTTTCACCGAGACAAATTAAATCATATATTTAATATTTCGTTAATTTGATGCGCTAATTTGAAACTAAATGAGTCGGATCACTTCACGACTCTCGTCACCCCGCGCGCCCGCCGCCCGCGCCGCGGCGCCTCGCGCATGCGCTGCGCTGTTTGTGTGCATTTGAAAGCGCGCGTTTTGAAAGCATTGGTACAAAAATGGTTTTTAATTTAAATGTCAAATAAAATATAATATTTATTGTAGTTAAGCTTGACAATAAAAGGCGCCCAGAGAAGGCCAAGAGGGGCGGCTTGGCCGCCCCTCGCAGCCTGCCGCCCTGGGCCATGGCCCCCTTGGCCCTAGGGTAAATACGCCTATGCTTATAGGATCACTTCGTTGCCCGTCTGTCTGTCTGTCTGTCTGTCAACCACCTTTTTCTCGGGAACGCGTGAATATATCAAGTTGAAATTAATATCAAATGCTTAGGTCTGTAACGGTCCCTTAGAGCTGTAAAAACATCAAGCTTCTAAGTCGGCGCAATCAAAAGATACCGCCGTTTATGCCGCATATTTTGACACTCGCCAATAAATCAAAACCTAAAGGATACTTGTACTTCCCGTTGACCTACAATCATGATATTTGGCAAGAAGCAAGGTCTCACAGCACAAGTATAGGAAAAAATCCGAAAATCGATAATAAGGGTTCCGTACTCATAGGGTGACGAATTGTTTGTCAGGCGCTACTAGATAAGCCAGTTATTTGATTATTTCACAGCTGATTACGTGTCGTTATGACATCTTTCTTGTTATTTACTAAAATAATTTATATTCTCAGTTCTGCTGCTTACGCTGTCAGAAAGATTCGACAGTTTACTGACGTTGAAACGGCAAGAATTGTATATTTTGCTTACTTTCATAGTATTATGTCTTAGGGAATCTTACTATGGGGTAAAGCAGCAGACATTCAAAAAAATTTTGTATTACAAAAAAGGGCAATACGTGCTATTTATAATTTAAAACCGCGCGAATCCCTTAGAGAGAAATTTAAGGAAATAGGTATTCTTACAGTAGCCTCGCAATATATTTACAGTAATTTAATCTTCATAAAACAGAACATTCATAATTACAAAAAAATATGCGATCTGCATGATAGGCAAACTAGAGGCCGCAATAAGCTCGTGACTCCTTCGCTCCGCCTCAAGAAAGTCCGAAGGTCGTTCGTGGGAATGAGCATTCTATTATATAACAAAATTCCACAACCTATCTTAAACTTGCCCTTACACAAGTTTAAGAAATCTATTAAAAGTATGCTTCTGAAAAAAGCTTATTATACCGTTGAAGATTATATAAACGACAAAAGAGCGTGGATTTGTCTCGCTCCAGCAATGCTAAGGACAGCGGTTACATATATGTATACATTAATAAAATTGTAAATAATTTTTTTTTTTCCAAAAGAGCAACCGCCGAGTTTCGCTGGTTCTTCTCGGTAGGAATGGCATTCCGAACCAGTGGTAGATTCACTTAACGATTCAAAAGCACTTGTAACAGTTTATTTGAATAAAAAAAAAAAAGATACGTGCCGAATTGAGAACCTCCTCCTTTTTTGGAAGTCGGTTAAAAAGCATTTTGATTTTGATTTTTGATTTTTGATTGTGCGTTGGTACGGAACCCTTTGTGCGTGAGTTTGACTCGCACTTGACCGATTTTTTGTTTGTGAGGTGAACTTATCGATAGTGTTCTTAGCTATGATTAGTTTGAAGTATAGTATAATTAACTCTGCTACTATACATATTATATTGTATTTACATACCTACTTAATGCAATATTTTTCTTTAAAAAAATGCTAGTTTCTTGCTTGGTAGAGCTAAAACATGACGTAACAAAAGAGACACCAAGTATATCCTACATGGAATAAATAGATTGAGTACCTATTGAATCATTTCAACTGGGTCATATTTCAGAGAAAACTATTTCAAATGAAACAAACACAGGCTAGTTCAGAAGTGTGTGTGGGCTGTTTGAGGCTTTCCCCCGCTTTACCGCCATTTACCGCTATTTACCTGTGTTTACCGCCATTTACCGCCGAGTCCGCAAAGCGGGTGGCGTTAGTAAATAATTCAGCCGAGCTGAACCGCGGCCTGCTCCACCAGATTGAGTCAATAGGCATGATGAGTGATGACTGATTTTGAAAAATGGTCAGATTATGTTCGGAAGTATCTAATATTTCGAAAAAATATCTTATTTCAGCAGAAAAATAAAGTTTAGTAGATAAAATTGGCATTTGAAATTTAAATTTTAAAATTCACGCCAAAACGTTCGGCGGTGTCATGGCGTCGTTGTGACGTCACTATTGTTTTTACCAATGTACTCTGTGTACTGTGCAGTAAACAATAGTGTGATTTTCAAAGCTCGAAAACAAACAATTGTGACGTCATTCGCTTCTTTGTGTTTTATGCAATATGGCGGATTGCTGTATTTTATAGTTTTATTTTATCAAAATAAATAGCAATCTCACTCGATATTTAAAAATAAATAAGTTTTTTTAAATCCATGAATCCTATTTCATTAGATAAATTCATAATTGCATTGATTCTTGGTTACTGTCATCATGCCTATTGCCTCAGGGCGGTTACAGTAGGTATAGCGTTTTTTTGGCGCTTATTAGGTGGTAAATGATAAATGATAAATGATTTATTTATTGACCGAGCGAAGCGAAGGTTTTTGAGTCTACTTGAGTGAATTTGCACTTGTCCGTCCGTCCGTCTGTCAGAGCCTTATCACCGCGAGGAAGAAAACCTCGTTAAAAAATAACCGAAGGGGGCGGGAACGCTTCCGCTTCCGGGAGACTTCCACCCTGACGAGGGCTCCGGGCGGCCGACCCGTCGTCGTCGTCGTCGTCGTTGTCGCCCGTCGAGCCTCAGTCGCGGAGGAATGCAAGGGGGAGTCGGGCAGCATGCCCCCGGGGGAGGATCCGCCTGGGCGGATGTCGCTGGCTGGGTCGCGGATGATTGCGCAAGTGTTCCCGTAACCCAGCCTTAAGGCGATGCGCAGGAGCGCCGCTGGGTTTTAGTGGGTATTCTGGAGTGCCAGTGAGTCCCACATACCTTCTCGGAAGCATCGTAGTTTCATACTGCCTGCTTCCGGGAGGGATGCCTAAACGCATTTCCCAGCGATAAAAAAAAAAAAAAAAGGTATATCATTTTAAAGATGTTTAGAAATAGAGTCCAAATTTTTTTTTTTAATTTTTCCCCTAAAATTGACGTAATCAAAGTGGCTTTCAAAGTGGAGATTTTCTATCGTCCAAAGTTGACCTCAGAACTCTCAATTTTCTGAAAGGCTGAGCCTGAAACTTGATCAATTATTTGAATTATATCCTGTACTTGAACAACAAATACTAAAATTAGATAAATACGATAAGGAAACGAAATTATTTAGTTTTCAAGAGCTTCAGTATTTTTAACAGAAATTCACAATGATGTCTATAGATGGCGCTCTGTTATGGCGATACCGCGAGGTCTCAGTTCGGGGCGAACCAGTAGTTTCACATGGGACCACCTGTGTCACTTATGAAACGTTAAGACTCTACCACCGGTTTCGAAAGCTGATTCTACTGAAGAGCCGGCAAGAAACTCAGCATGATGTTACAAGTTTATGGCGGTTTCTAGTACATCGATTGTGAGTATCACCTAATTGCTTATAATTTCTAAGATTAATGTTCTGCCTAACAAAGACTATAATATTATTGTATTAAATATATTGTGAAGGCACCGTAAGAACACCAATTTCTTTAAATTTTTCACGAAGTGATTCGCGTGATACGAGTTGATAAATAGAACGGAGCTCTTTTCTGCAATATAAAAATTGATTGGATATCAGCTGCTCTGCCCCACAATAAAATGCCGTACGACATGACACTGTGGAAGTAAGCACAGTAGACAAGCCTAGCCGTTTCGATATCGGTAAACTGTCTAATTTTCCCAACGGCAAAGGCAGCCGAGCTGAGTTTACCCGCTAGTGTCTCTATATGAGCGCCCCATTGAAGCTTATTGTCCAAGGTCACCCCCAAACAAATTGTGGAGTTCTCCATTTTTAGTGTATAGTCCATTTATCATTATAGTTTTATCAATATTCTTTACATTAGGCATAACAAACTCTAAGCACTTGGTTTTCTTAGCATTCAATAATAAATTATTGTCAGTAAACCAGTGTGATACGGGTGATATTGCATTGTTTACATCGTCAAAATTGTATTCATTTTATTCACTTTAAAAATAAGTGATGTGTCGTCAGCAAACAATACAATGTCAGAAATTATTGACATGATATGGTAAATCATTTATATACACCAAAAATAGAAAAGGACCCAAGATCGAGCCTTGCGGGACGGGACACCCATTAATGCAGTTGAGTCCTCTGACTTCACGTGGTTTATGCATACCATTCCAGTTCTACCATTTAGATAAGAAGCAATGAGATCGAGTGCAACATTTCTGATGCCAAATACCTCTGATCTGATCTATCTATCTGATTGCTGAAATTAAGCCAGTAGGCTTAATTTCAGCAATAAAGTTTCGAGATCAACACAATCAAATGCCTTAGACAGATCACAGAAAACACCAATAGACTGTGAACACTCCCAGGCATCGTATATATTATATTTTAAAAGTTTTGCGCCCGCATCAGTTGTATTACGGTAAGTATTTGTGATCTAGTATCCCAACCATCAATAAGAAATATCTGACCTCTTAAGGCTTAATTTATTCTATTTTTATTGATAATTAATCTATTTTAACCTAAGTTGCGCTGTAGTTATAAAGTTTTAGTTTTAATTAGTACCCTAATATGCATGCCATGTCCACATCGAAAAGACTCTAAATTATAAATATCTCTGTGAATTTTGTCAAATTTTTAAGGTTGCTTCTATAATTCGTTCCGTTATGGACTGACAGTATACTGCCGCAGTATCCTAGGGAAATTTATGACGTCATAGATCGTCGCCATTTTTGTACTGTGAGCACTGGCGTTTTCGAGGTAAGGTGCTCTTGTGCCGACTGTGTTCCGTTTTAAACAGTAGCCAGTATAGCTAAATATTAAGGAACGGCTGCGCAGTATACTAAATTGACGTCACACTTTACAGTGCTCGTAGTGTATAACGGAATATACCCATAATTGGAGTCAAGTATTTATAAAGTAATAACATTGCGCTGAGCGTGACTTCCGCGTGTACAGAGAATATTGTTTCCCTTCGCGCGTCACATTACTGTGATATATGAGCGAGGGTGCTCCAGGGCTGCCTCCAGAGACCTAGGGCGTCTAACAAGGCAACGGGCGACCTCCCTGGCGCGGTGGCGGGCGTGGTTGTCTCGTAGGCGACTAGCCTTTGCGCGCGGTTTCGCTCGCTTTAAGTTAGATTTTCTTATAAATTTCAAACCCTTATTTTACCCCCTTAGGGGTTGAATTTTTACAAATCCGTATTTTGACTGAGTATTGATGAAAAAAAAAACATATTTTCCTAAGAAGTCAGCCCTGAGCATTCAAGGCTCCTAATTTTTTCAGGCGACATATTGTGAGACAGCAAAATGGAATCACTTATTTTATTAGCAGCTTGTTTATGAGCCTTTTTACTCAAATCAAAATCAAAGTCAACAGATTTTATTATTCGAATAAACTTTTTTGTGCTTTTTAGAGGGTAGTAAGTCTTTAAACGAGCGAATACAAATTATTTAAATTTCAAACAGGTTTAATACAGGTGTCAAAAATACTTACTTAAATACTGCGATCAAAAATTTTTGATCGCAGCTTAAATACTACATAAGCGAATATAGCTTACTTAAATATTATGTTAGTGAAAGACTGTGGGTGAATACAAATATTGAAAATGGCGACTTGAAAATACTAACTTGAGTTACTGGTTATTCAGAACGATCAGTTTAATAATTCTTAATCGAACACTTCTCCATTTTAGGATAAATTTTATGGCTCACATTATATTCAACATGTATACTAATTCCATAAATGCGAAAGTTTGGATGGATGAATGGATGTTTGTTACTCAATCACAGAAGAACGGCTGAACGGATTTGCATGAAATTTGACACAGAGATAGATTATACCTAGTCTGGAATAGCATAGTATAGACTACTTCTTATCCCAGAAAATTAAAGAGTTTCCGCATTAGATCAAAAAACTCAATCAACGCGGACATCAATACAAGGTCGTTATAGAAATAAATGTATTTAAGAAATGTCACGGACTCGTTCCCCCGAGGCCGAGGAGTAGTGAATGACTGTTAAGCGTCTAAAGGGGAAAATGCGCAAGTTATTAATTCAAAGGAATGTCACAGCCTGAAAGGAGCGTTTGAGCGCTGCACTACTTATAGTGAGTGAAGAGAATTACAGTTCCATTTAGTAATAGATAAGACATGGCTACGACGAGTGCAATGCTTACAATACCATAAATTAATTAGATTACTAGCGGCATGATACTCTCGGCTTCAGTTTAGAAATAGATAGGACGTAGTTAAGATGAGTAAAATGCTTTCGAATGTAGCCAAATGGCTCCTTTTGTTTCCGATGAAATAAATTAGATTAATACGTGATGATTTAGGCTTTTTAAAAATACCGTACTACCTGTTTGTTTTTCCGGGATGAGTATAAGTTTAAATGATTACTACCACGGTCTGCGTCCAGGTATAACATAGCTTGGATATAAATAGGCTTCATTTTATCATGAAAACCAGAGAACTCCCTTGGGATAATCTAAAAGCCGAAATCTGCGCTGACGAATTCACGGGCATTATAAATTAAAAATATAACAAACACGAACCCTAAAAATATTGATGATTGTAGTCTCCTCGCCCCGCGACCAAGTTCCAACACCAAAAGGGACAAAATGTTTTTTTTTAATATATTTTTATATTTGCGCCTCTAGGCGCTTTCTGCTAGTTTCTTCGTCTACGTACCCAATTAGAATAAATTGGTTTTAAACTTTTAACTTTGACTTTTCTTAAATATATATAAACAGCGAGCAAACGAGCAGGCGGGTCACCTGATGTTAAGTGATAACCGCCGCCCATTAACATTTGCAGCACCAGAAGAACCGTCAATGCATTTTCGACTTTTGAGATATTTGTTTATCCGCCCTTTGAAGGGTCCCATATTATAATCATGAGGGAACACAGAAGATGGAAGCTGGTTCTATGATTTGCGGGCACGTGGAAGAAGACCAGGCGTCCAGGTGGTGAGGATGAAATTTGTTTCTGTGACACAGGGTGCGACTGGAGAACACGGAAGGTGGCATTAGATTAAACAACTCTTCAGAGCACTTCCTTTTGTAGAGACGAAATAACACAAAGAAAACTAACGCCTTATCAGTGTTCTGAGGACTCCAGCGTGCAAGTCATGGGGATTGTCTACGAGTCGAACCATATAATATAGCCATTCTATATAATGTTTTCCAATCTCTTCGATATCTAGTCTCTCACTCGAAATACCCTGTCTCTATACAAAACACTGATATGAGGTGCGACGTTTAAAGAATTTCACCGAAATGAGGGAAAATACTATACAAAGAGGTACAAGACGAGATGACGACCGGGGGCGGGGGAAAGCTCGCGTTTAAAAAATAAATCTCTTTAGGTTGCCCGGAGCAGAACTGTGTAATAGATTTTAGTATTAAAAGAAATTCGCTCAGTCACTCAATTTATTGCCAGCTCGCTATTGAGAACTAGTCATAGATCTTCTTTTTTATCCTCTACAAGTAAGCCCTTGACCGCTGTCTCACCCGATGGTAAATGATGATGCAGTCTAAGATGGTAGCGGGCTAACCTGTTAGGGGCATGGCAGTTATATTATTAAACCCATACCCCAGTCGGTTTCTACACGGCATCGAACGCTTAATCGCTTGGCGGTACGTCTTTGCCGGTAGGGTGGTAACTAACCACTACCGAAGCCTCCCACCAGGCCAGAACAGAGAATTTTCAGAAATTGGGTATTTGACATTTACCTAATTAAATAGTAGGTACCTGTCAAAGTGTCAAAAGACGTTATATCCACGTCTCCTGTTAATTTTATGATATGCAACCATTTTAAATTAACGGTTAAATTTAAAAAAATTGCATTGACTTTTGATGACGTCACCAGTACTTCATAAAAATCCTATACCAAGCGCGCGCGCGTTTTGATGTTGAGAAAAGTACGTGATTTGATTAGTCAAAAAACCCATCGTAAATGTAGATTGATCACGGTCACGTATCACGGTCCTGGGAACCTGGAACCCGGGACCTCCCACTTATAAGACCACAGCGCTAACCACTGCGCCAGGGAGGTCGTCAAACAGTTAGATCCACTCGGATGAAGTCCACGTAATTTATGGAAACTAAAGTTGGCAGGCATTCAACTCCGCCTAATACTGCCATTTATTTGCGAATCTCATTCACTAAAATCCGGTCTAAAGTAAAAAACCGGCCAAGTGCGAGTCGGACTCGCGCACCGAGGGTTCTGTACTCAAGAAGTAGGTACTGAAGCAAAACAATCGGGCAAAAACCAATATGTTTATTTGACGACGAGTACTTAGAAGAACTTGCGTTTAACCCTATCTTTGGCGGTAATAATTACCTTTGTTAATGAACCGCAAAACTAACTTTGTTTGTAGAGGTTTACTGTTAATATCAAAAAAACTATGCTAGTTAGAGCATTGGCTATAGTTTTCCTGTAAAATATACATAAATTCCTATTGACCATAATTGTTTCAGATTTTTCGATTGGTAAACTCCGGAGATAAGGGGGGGGGGGGGGACGGTATTTTTTTAGACTTTTTCCCCGATAAATCAAAAACTATCATGACTAAAAATAATTAAAAATCTGTTTTAGAATGTACAAAGTAAATCCTTTCATACGATACCCCACACAGTACAGTTATCTCACTTTCAACCCTCCGATTTTCCCCCCTTTTTTAAACAAGAACAAAAATAATTTCCAATTTTTTTTAATTCCAGTGTCTTTGGGCCACTAATATACACAACTATTCCAAATTTCATGTCGATAGCTTCGGTAGTTACTGAAATAATCGAGTGTGACGGACGGACAGACGGACAGACGGACAGACAGACGGAGAAAGTCGCACCATAAGGGTTCCATTGTACCATTTTGGTACGGAACCCTAAAAAGAAAGAAAGAAATAATTTATTAGTATAAATATGTGAAAGTTCAGTTCTTCAAGGTTTTTAGGGTTCCGTACCTCAAAAGGAAAAAACGGAACCCTTATAGGATCACTTCGTTGTCCGTCCTTTTGTATATCAAGACCTTTTTCTGAGGAACGCATGGAGGTTTCAAGCTGAAATTCATATCAAATACTCAGGTCTACTGTCCCTTGGAACTGGGAAAAAATCAAACTTCAAAGCCAATGCAATCAAAAGATACAGCCGTTTATGCTGCAAATTTTCAAATTTTCTTGCACTCGCAAGGGAATCAAAACCTACAGGGAACTTCCCGTAAACTCAGAATCTTGAAACTTTGTACGAAGCTACGTCTTAGAGCACAGATATAGGAAAAATTGCGAAAAACGTAAATTTTTAGTTAAAATATTTTTAATAATTTTAAACTTACTACCCCTTTCTGCATGAACGCGTAGGTATTAAATTGAAATTAAAATAGATAAGTGGAATAAAAATACTATAATTTTTTTTTTACTTATATACCTACACGTTTGTACGGAACCCTCGGTCATCGGTGCGCGAGTCCGACTCGCACTTGGCCGGTTTTTTTTTTATTAAATTTATAGACTAGCGCTTGGCTGCAATCAGACTTCAGAAGTAGTAATTCTATACTATACTATACTCCTATTACATAAATCATACTGCAGGTCTTTGTTTAAATTCGTTATTTTGTGTTGTTAACTATTGAAAATGACACATAATTATTATTTTAATGTAAATAATAATGAATAATAATATAGTTGCATTAAAACCTTACCTTCGTATTCACGCATTTTGTGCAACGAAACGTCATTGACAGCAAAGAAGAAACGTATTTGAAGTCGTCAGTTCAAGTTGTCAGTCATTGTGATTTTTAATCATTGTTTATAGTGGTTTTAGTGATATCGACTGTTTACCGTGCTTGTTTTCAATGTTTCACTAAAAACTTTTGCTATACTATAATATGGATTCGATCTCGCCGACTTCGCGCTATATTCCATGGATGACCATTGTTTGCAATTTGGGTACGTTACGTTGAGGTGCATAAATTGTCACCTGAGTGTAAACAGGATGCTAAGACCTGTTGTTACCATGGGTGGGCTCACCATCGAAATGATATTGTTGCACCGGCAGCTTTCTTGATAATGTAACGACAGTGATTACCTATTTAATATGAAGATGAATAAATCAATGAACTAATAGAAAAGTCCTATTACAGTGTAAAGGATTATTTGAATGATAGCAAGGCATGGGTATGAATTGTTACAGCGGCTGATTATGTAACTGTTATATTGTATATATAATTTCAAATATTTGTGAGATGGTGATAATAAAACAAACACAGTTGAGTTTGTTGCGGGCTCTTCTCAGACCAGGGCACGTTTGGAACCCTCGTAGCTTTAGTTTTAAGATACCGTAGTTAGTTATCACCATCACATCTTATGCTCTGTAAGCATGACGTTCAGAAGGTGTACTTTGTAGGTACCTATTTTGAATAAATATGTTTTGAGTTTGAGATTGTGTTCAATAATTTCTGTACAAAAAGAAATGATATCCCATCAAAAACATAAATGTAAAATGAGAGCCAAAATCCAAAATTGTGATATGTATATAATATATGCATTGGTTGTTGACTTCAGCGACAAAAGAAGTGAGATCTAAATGGGTGCCAAAGTTCAATGGTCAGTCCTGCAATTTATTTATAACAACATAAAATATTTTATAACAACTTAAAATATCATTTCTTCTTATAACTTAGGATAATATGTTGAAGACTAGGCTTTGGCTTGGCTAGTTTTTATATACGAATTATAGCCTTCGCAAGTTGTAAAGCTGTAAGTTCTTATTTTATTCTTCCGAAAATTTGGCTTGCTAGTAGAAACTGTACTTTTAGGTACCTACTTAATAATAATTCGTATATGGAAACTAGCCAAGCCAAAGCCTTAGTCTTCAACATATTATCCTAAGTTATAAGAAGAAATGATATTTTAAGTTGTTATAAAATATTTTATGTTGTTATAAATAAATTGCAGGACTGACCATTGAACTTTGGCACCCATTTAGATCTCACTTCTTTTGTCGCTGAAGTCAACAACCAATGCATATACTATATACATATCACAATTTTGGACAAAGACAATATATACCAGTATAAGACTGTTCTCTTCATACATTAAATCAAAGCTCGCTAAATGCGCATTAAAGTCGCCGGTACCTTGTAGTTCTTCGCATTATCTGAGATGGCGTAACTGTGCAAGCTGAAAAATAATTAATAACGAACATAGCTATTGCCATCTAACGAGTAGTAGTTGAATCATCAACTCGATCAAACTTACCTAGTGCCATCTAACGTATAGTTATATATCCATGACTGCCTCGTTGGTATAGTGGTTAGCATGTTGGACTGCGACCATAGATTAATTATAATACAGGTTTATATATTGTCTTTGACTGCGACCGACGAGATCCCGGGTTCGAGTCCCGGGTCGGGCCATAACAAGTATTGGGTTTTTCTGGCAAGAAATTCTCAATACTAGCCCGGAGTTAGGAAGTTGGCGGTGTTTCAACCCCGTGCCTCGGAGAGCACGTAAACGTGTCTAATTATATATTTTTTTAAAAAAACAATCTTGATCACTTGTTTTTGTGTTTTTTAAAGTATTTCTTATATATTATGTTAGTTATTCTTGTTTTTTGATTCTTTTACAAGTCAGCTCTTGACTGCGATTCAACCTGATGGTATTTGATGATGTAGCCTAAGATAGTAGTGGGCTAATAAGAAGGGGTATAACGGCTTGGTACTTATAATAAACCCCAAATCGATTTCTAGGTACGCTAAATCGCTTGGCAGCACTTGGCTTCGCCGGTAGGGTTATAGCTAGCCATGACCGAAGGCTCTAAGCAGATCAGAACTCATGTGCCTATAGTTCTGAAGTAGGTAGACTCTAGAGTAATGGTAAATTTAGTTTTTTTATCAAGTATTTCTTGAATAATGCACAATACCTACTGTAAATATTTTTTCTTGATTATTACCTAAGTACCTACCTAAATTATATCGCCATCAACCAGACTTTAAATAAAATAATTATCTATATTATATTTATTTATTTACATATTTCGGAACCCTGCATGTCGATAAATATATTATTATTAGCTAAATGGCTAAAGAATATCTAACAATTGCCAAACTTAACCTCAAAGATTAATCGTATAGCAGCAGAATCTCAGAGTCCAGAACAAGCGTAGGTCAGCAGTTAAGTAGCAGGATCTCGGAGTCCATTAGTCTTATCACGGTCACAAACAAAAAAAAAAACCGGTTAAGTGCGAGTCGGACTCGCGCACCGAGGGTTCCGTACAAACATGTATGTATAATGTATATCCTATAAGTAAAAGTTATAGTATTTTTATTCAACTTATCTAATATTTTAATTTCAATTTAATACCTCTACGCGTTCATGCGGAAAGGGGAAGTAAGTTTAAAATTATTAAAAATATTTTTTTTCTTATATGACTAGATGATGCCCGCGACTTCGTCCGCGTGGATTGATGTTTTTTTTTTATTCCCGCGGGAACTCTTGAACGCGGAAGTCTATGTCCTTCCCTGGGATGTAACCTATCTCTGTACCAAATTTCATCCAAATCGGTTGAACAGATGAGCCGTGAAAGCGTAGCAGACAGACAGACAGATAGACAGACAGACAGACAGACACACTTTCGCATTTATAATATTATATAGTATGGAGTATGGATATAGTATGGAAGTATGGATGTAACTAAAAATTTATGCTTTTCGCAATTTTTCCTTTATCTGTGCTATAAGACGTTGCTTCGTACCAAATTTCAAGATTCTGGGTTCACGTGAAGTGCCCTGTAGGATTTGATTCCCTTGCGAGTGTCGAAATTTGCAGCAAATAATAATAATAATAATAACTTTTTATTTCAGGCTTCAACACCCATAACTTGTTAGTAACAATCACTTAACCTATGTTAGTAAAAAACAACATAAAATACCTAAACTAACCTACCCTACTCTCAAACCTAAGCCTCGACACATTTACAGGTCTCTTTGAGGCCTCCTCATGAGAATGTGTGCACCATTCCAGCGCCTCCAGAGAGGGCTGTCCAGCTTAGTAGCCAACGTACTGAGGAGGGTGTTGGTGCTGCTCACTAGCCTGCACATCATAGACGCAGCACGCTTGCGCACGATCGCGTACAAATCATCCACGCGAGCGTTCGCGAACATGGCCGACGCGCTGCAGTGTCGAGGCCTCCTCAGCACCGCCCTCAGCACATTGTTATATTGAACACGCAGAGCATTGTAGGTCCGCTGCGTATAGTCTATACACAGACTGCACGTGTAGAAAGACGGCAAAGCAAAAACGGCTGTAGATCTTTTGATTGTGTTAGCTTAGAAGTTTGATTTTTTCACAGCTCCAAGGGACAGTAGACCTGAGTAGGTATTTGATATGAATTCCAGCTTGGTACCTACCTCCATGTGTTCCTGAGAAAAAGGGTCTGGACACACAGACGGACGGACAACAAAGTGATCCTAGGGTTCAGTTTTTTTCCTTTTGAGGTACGGAACCCTAATTATTAAAAATATTTTAATTAAATGATATGACTAAAAATTTATGCTTTTCGCAATTCTTCCTGTATATCTGTGTTATAAGACGTTGCTTCGTACCAAGTTTCAAGATTCTAAGTTCACGGGAAGTACCCTGTAGGTTTTGATTCCCTCGCGAGTGCAAGAAAAATCGAAAATTTGCAGCATAAACGGCTGTATCTTTTGATTGTGTAGGCTTTTAAGTTTGATTTTTTCACACCTCTAAGGGACCGTAGACCTGATTGATATGAATTTCAGCTTGATACCTCCATACGTTCCTGAGAAAAAGGGTCTTGACACACAGACGGACGGACAACGAAGTGATCCTATAAGGGTTCCGTTTTTTCCTTTTGAGGTACGGAACCCTAAAAACACAAGAAACGCACAATTCACTTGAAATGAAATGATATTTTTTTTTTTTTCTGTAAACTACAACATTTGATCTTATTTCTATGAACGGTGACGGCTAAAAAAGTATAAACTGCGTTTCAGCCGTCAACGCTCACCTCCGAAACAGTAATAGGTACAGATATCTCTTAAAATAAAACTAAAACCTAAAACGGAAGCATAACTATACTAAGTTTTGTGTGTGTGTGTGTGTGTGTGTGTGTGTGTATGTGTGTGTGTGTGAGAGTGTGTGTTGAGTGAGTGAGTGTGTGTGTTTTCTTCACATTCACTGAGCCGGCACCATAGATCTTACTCTTATGGATGTATGGATGTTTGTTACTCAATCACGCCCCAACAGCATAACGTACCTGGCTGAAATTTGGCACAGAAATAGATTATAGTCTTGAATAGGTAGCACATAGGCTACTTTTAATCCCGGAAAATTAAAGAGTTCCCGCGGGAACAACAAAACGTCGATCCACGCATACGAAGTCGCGGGCATCAGCTAGTTAATTATAATACCAAGTACCAACCTGGTTTATAAGTATATCGTCTTTGGCCGGCACCAAAACAAGAGGAAAAAAATATTTTAGTGTATCGTCAGTTTGTGACGCCATCTATAGGAATGCAGCATAACTGCATGGTCCACTAGCTGATTATAACATAAGAATAAACAGAACTTGTTTCAAATCGAATTACTTCTGCAAGTTAATTCTATTAAAATTAATTGAATGTAAATTTGCTATTTGCTGATTTTATAAAATTTTTGTATTTTGATAATTTTATATAAATAATTAATACAAACTGAACCAAGAAAACACGATATTTCACCGATTTTACTATAATCATTTGTCGAGCGAGCCTGGTAGCGCCACCTATCGATAGTATTAACCTAGAAAATTTTTTATATCGGAGTTAGCAATCTATACTTGGTTTATAATTAATCTATGATTTTGGATTTTGGCTCTCATTTTACATTTATGTTTTTGATGGGATTGTAATATTTTCCGTGTATTTTTCTTTTCATTTCAGCTTAATCATTTATTTCAGATTATCTATAGTGATAAATGTGGTAACGTTTTAGATTTTATACAGCAGTTCGCATAGTGAGTTTCTTAAAGCCAAGTTAGCAAGCGCCACAGCAATTTTCAAAATTTTAGAAAACAAGAAGAAGCAGATTAAGGCTTTGTAAGCTCCTGATGGGTTTATCAGTCGCGCTCTTCTTTGCTCAGGGTATTCTTCGCGTCGCTTCTGCAAAGTGACGTCGCCGCATTACTCATTGCGCTGCTTGACGCCCCGTCGGACACCTTCACGCCCAACGCTGTGTGACTCTTCCGACGTTCTTTCGTGCCCATCGCTGCACGACTCAACCCGACCGACGCGACGCCTCTCGTGCACAACGCTGCACGAGCTTTTGGAAACGGTCGCGCCCATACGCTTCGTGATCTGACCCACGCCCCTTCCGCAATTAGCGATATGCTATGCGATTATCGACTGGCGATTTTTCGCGCTCAGCCTTATGCTGCACTGCGCTGCTTCTGCACGTCTCGACGCCTTTTCGTGCCCAACGCTGCACGAACCGTCTGACGTGGCTAGCTCGCCTCAGTCGCTTCGTCATGGTCTTTGTTTCCTTTTTACCCTATTGCCAAATTTTATTTTATTTTTCTCCCCTTGTTTTCTTTTCTCTCCGCAGGGGGGTGATGTGGCGTTACCTCCTTGCTAGCTGGCACACAAGCTACGCGTTCGGAATTCGAACTTGCTTTTGGAACGTTTTTGGATTCGGAACGTCCTGCGCGCGAGAGCTGCGCTATAGCAACAGACGACACACCATTCTATTGCTGGACGTCCAGCGCAACGCTTCCTTTGATATATTTCTATTGTACAGCTTTACATAATCTATTAATTGTATCTTATTAATATACTTGTAAACGTGGACCAAGTCTATTACTTCCACATCACATAAGTTAGATATGCAGACGTACGTGTTTCACCATTTTTGAAAATTCGACCCCCAAAGGGGTGAAATAGGGGATGAATGTCCTTCATTTATCAACATATTTTTCAAGTTATAAGAACGAAACTTGGTATTTTGGCTTTCGGTATAATATAAAGAAGTACGTGTGTAACAGTTTTTCAAAATTCCACCCCCAAACGGGTAAAATGGGGGTTGTAAGTTGGTGTAAAAGGCCGGCGTTTTTCAAGTTAAATAGCCGTGAAACTTGATATTTGGGCTACCGGTTTAAATTATGAAATACATAATTCACAGTTTTTATAAATGCTATCCCAAAAGACGTTAAATAGTCCTTCAATTACGCCGCAACAGAGCAACGGATCGACGGGTTTTTTTTTCATGGGTTCTTTTGATCCCGGAAAATTAAGGAATGCCTATGAGAATTAAAACACTTGTGCCACGCGAACGAAGTCGCGGGCGTCCGCTAGTTAGTAGATATAGATTGTACGAAGCACTTTCGAACATAAGACCGCGATCTCATCCACTAAAACACTAGTATGCTCAAAGTTTCCGCTCCACAACACAAAAGCCTCATCTCGGAATAGTTTCAGATGCTGCGCAGATGAGAGAGGAACTGGCTCATATTGGAAGCTGTTTGATATTAGGTCCGGCGGTTTCATAAAAGGTCTCGCCAAAAAGCGTTCTCTAGCCAAGAGGGGAGAAGGGATATGCACCAAATGCAAATGAAAAACAATTTAGAAAATGATCTCCACACAACAAACGCTTGATGCGCCTTGAACTGCCTCGTCGGTCTAGTGGTTAGCATGTTGGAATGCGGCCAACGAGGTCTCGGGTTCGAGTCCCGGGTCGGGCCATAACAAGTATTGGGATTTTCTGACAAGAAACTCTCAGTTCTCTTCCTCGGAGTTAGGAAGATGGCGGTGTTTCACCGCCGTGAAACTGCCGTCCTGCGCCTGATCTCTCTCCGGTCGTGTCGGATATTTCGCCCCATCGGGCTGTGAGAGTAAAGAAACAGAGAGTGTAAGGTGGATAATTAGGGCAGAATGGAAATTACCCGGATTCGAAAGTAATCACCCACTTACAAAGTTACAGAATGGTAAAATGTACCTATCTAGGGAGATGGAATAAATACAAGTTCTTTGTTTCAGGCAAACTTTACTGTTGGTATATATATAATACACCTTATTGTTAAATCTTAATAAGTAACTTAAGGCTACTTAATTAAACACCCTAGATACACAGATACATAAGTTAATCGAAGTTTATCGGGGACGCTTGGGGTCCAGATAGATTATTATTAAAAAAACCTTGAATTTACTATTTTAAAGTTCCATTAAAATGTTTATTTAGCTCAGCGGAAAAGGGGGTTCACGGAATCTGACTCACTATTTTGAGAACACTGAATTTAAAACCACTAAATGTTCGGAATGGAAAAAAACTAGAAGGAAGATTTCCTTACTTGCTGAATGTGAACTTGGGGTCACTTGAATACATGGGTCAGGAACGCGGTCTACTTCCAGGGAACAGCCTCGTCAGCTCACCAACCCATTCCTTGGAATGCATTCATCACCGGAGAAGGCACCGACGAGAATTTCCAATCTCGGAAATATATCGAGGATATCAAAATATAAAAATGAATCGTCTCAGTAGTAAATTAACAAAAGGAAACATAAAACATAACATAACCCTGAAACAAAAGAGAAACGAGTTTAACAAAAGGCATTTTGACACTATCCACGTGTACAATTATCCACTTCACACAACTTACCAAGGACATCCTGTAAATTGAACATTCCAGGATAGTCCACCCATCCCAGGCTTCTTCAGAATAATACGGGATAATATGGGAACTGAAAAAAACAAACAAGACTAATTAATTATAATTTTTCCTTAGCTACGTACGCCATCTTGAGAAAGATGTCATACGTGAAATCGAATATCGAATTTCCTATCACTCACCAAAATTGATGTGGAAAATTAGGCAATTGTTAGATGACTAACAGCATTATTGTTAATTTTCCAGGCAAAGCCATGGAGAAAACTGGAATCTGAGATGTCTATCACATCTTGAGTGTTCGACGGAAATCTGATCTCTGAAAATTCGGTGTTGCCATAGACCCACAGCGAGTGTGGCCGCATTCTGAAATGCTCCACCATAGACTAACGTGAATTCCAATAATAAAAAAAACTCGAAAAATATATAATAAAACAATGTTATAATAATAAAAAAATATTAATAGAAAAGAAAAAAAATAATATCATCGTGTTCTTATGACCAAAGACAACAAGCGCCATCTATGGGAACTCCTGCGCATCGACACACGCACGTTCTGCGCCTTGACACTAGATGTCGCCAAAGTACTTTCAACAATATTAAGGAATACAATATAATCCAAGTGATATTAAAATCACTACGTGACAAGAGTGCACCTGTGTATGCGCACACACTTGTGCACTATAATACTTCCCGCGCAGATGGCATAACTCTCTGGAGGTTGGTCGCCGTGGCCGGAATTCGGTCGGGAGGACATTATTACCCCCGGCACTCGTTTAGACATAGTTAACAATAAGATCATAAAAATAAGGAGGTATTTAAGCTAAGTAGGTAAGTGTGTAAACTAGGGTTAAGTTGGTCGACCAAATGACATGTGGCCTCAGACTAATAGTTCCGATTAGAGAGCGTGTGAGCGAACACGTCAAGTTTTGTTAAAATCCGGAATATAACACTTATCTTCTTCTTCTTCTTCTTCTTCTTCTTCCTCTGGGCTTTTCCGCACTTAAGCACTGGTGCCCGCTGTGCGTGAGACCTCCGGTGCGACTCCCCGCTGGATCACTCCAGCCAGCCGAGCTCACTCCAGAATCCAAGCAGGCCGCCCAGGTCGGCGAGGACTTCCGGGAGTGTTGCTGGGGAGCCAATGTAGGCTTCTCGTTGAGTGGTTACAGCACTGCACTCGAGCAGTACGTGTCTTGGTGTCTCCTCGCTCTCCATGCAGGCTCTGCACAGAGGGCTGTCGGTTATACCTAGAACATATAGGTGTTTGTTAAGTGGACAGTGTCCAGTTATCATGCCTACAGCCGTCCTGAGTTTAGCTCTGTTTAATTGCAGTAGTTTCTTAGTTAAGCGTTGGTTCGGGCTGGGTATAGCCTCTTTTGTTTGTCTACAGCTGGTGGTGTTTGCCCAAAGTTCGGCATGTGTACCTACTGTTTGTTGTTTTAACCAAGTCTTGTACTCACTGAATGGTATTGGAACAATCGGTTCAGGTCCCATTACCTTCAGGTTTGAGGCTCGTCGAGCTAGTTCGTCGGCTGCGTCGTTACCTATGTTGTCGCTGTGACCTTTAACCCAGCCGAGTGATACTAGGTTTGATTTTGTTAGTGTTTGTAGTGCGTTATGGCAATCCAGTACGAGCTTGGATGAGGTCGTGCTTTTGGCTAAAGCTCGCAGGATTGCCTGACTATCACTAAAAATGTTAATATGAAAGTTTGTTACCTGTCTGTCGGCCATTGCCATGGCCGCCGCAGTGATGCCGACGCACTCCGCTTGAAAAACAGAGTTATTCTTACCGAGCGCGCGAGCAATATGTATGTTTAGTTCGGGACAGTACACTCCTGCACCGGTTCCCTGGCTGGTTTTTGACCCGTCTGTGTAAACGTCTATCGTATCTGTAGTATTTTTGTGTATTCTGGTATCTGAGATGTTGATCTCATAATCTTTCTCAATTATGTATTCCTTCCGTGTTTTTTCACAGATCCATCCTAACAGTGGACTCTTGTTCTCACCTGACAGTATCCGGGTGTGTGTTGTGTTTGTATCTTTCCACAGCCCATAAGTCTTAATCCTTAGCGCTGCGAGGGTAGCTTCTTCTTTTATGTGAAGATGTAGGGGGGGGATTCCCAGTATTACTTCCAAAGCATCTGTTGGGGTGGTGCTCATGCAGCTAGTGATCGCTAGGCATGCTAGTCTTTGGAATTTTTGTAGTTCCTGTTGGGTTGTCGTCTGAAGCGTTCTGGGCCACCATACTAGTGACGCGTATGTTAATGAGCTTCTTACCACTGTCAGATACAGCCAGAGCATTATCTTTGGTTTTAGACCCCAGGTTTTCCCGATCATGCGTTTGCATTGGTTTAGGATTATTGTTGTTTTTTGTATTTTCGTGTCTATGTGTTTCTTCCAGTTGAGCTTGGTATCTAGAGTTACCCCCAGATATTTAACTTCTGTTGATAGTGTTAGATTTGTACCGAAGAGTGTTGGCATTCTTGGTACATCTGGTTTCCTTTTGTTTGTGAACAGAACTAGTTCGGTCTTTTTTGGGTTCACTGTTAGTTCATTGTCTTTGCACCATTTCTCTAAGAGTCTCAGTGCATCTTGCATTATTGCACAGAGTGTGTTTTCGTGTTTGCCACCTATTAGGATCGTTATGTCATCTGCATAACCTATGGTGTAGAATCCGTTGTTGTTCATTTTTGTTATCCAGTTGTCAACGACCAGGTTCCACAGGATTGGAGATAACACTCCTCCTTGTGGGCAACCTTTGGCTACTATGCCCTTTGTTATACCGTTTATGTCAAGTTGGATGACCCTTTTTTCGAGTAGGGCTCCTATCCATTGCCTTAGAGTTTTGGGTACTTTGTATCGTTGTAGTGCATTATCAATGCTCTTAAAAGTGGTTTTGTCAAAGGCTCCTTCAATATCTATGAAGGCTCCTAGTGTTGAGCCTTATCTATTTAGCCCTTGAAAATAATACAATAGAACTAAATGCTAATTTAGCCCTTTTATGATAGTTTTTCTATCACGCTTATAAGATCATTGCGGGATTTTTACGAAATACTTACCATGTCTGCTCCTGCACGAGTTGCTGAATGGTTCTAGCGTATTCTGTTCGCTTAATTTCAAATTTATGAGAAAAGAAATTTATATTGTAAAAAAATCCGTCAAAAAATTGCGACACGAAAGGATTTGTGTAGCACCTGGCGTAGCGCGGCTACAACGTAGAGCATCTACGTAAATCACGTAGCACGTTATAGTAGCAATCGAATACCTAGAGTTCTATGGCGAATTTGCAATTCTAACTTGCATTGTGGTTATATGTATACCTACAGTTCGCGCGCGAGTTGAATGCAGAGTAAATTACGTGTCACCATACGTCATTTGCTCTGCATTCGTAGGTTTAAAACGCAAAAAACAATATCAAAATCGGTCCAAGTTTTAGAAACAAAGATGATACTAGTAGACACCCGCGACTACGTCCATGTGGATTTCAGTAGGCGGAAACTTCTATCCAGTTTTTATCCACTGGATATAAAAAGTTCTTACCGTATTGCAACCTAATGTACCTTCGTCAAAATCGGTCGAAAAAATAGGCCAGGAAAGCGTAGCGGACAGACATACAGACGGACAGACAGACAAACACACTGTCACATTAATAACGGATTTCTAAAGCATCCCAGCCGGGCATCGAACCCGCACCAACACCACAGCGACGACAAATACGCCTTTGAGATCGTTATAAAAGGTTATTTTTAATTTTAATACCAGATTTAACTGCAGGAATAAATTAAGTAAATTATAATTAAACAGAAATGCAACATACAGTGCATTGAAATGATTTGAATTATAAAACTTGTTCTGAACAGAAATATAATTATAATTCCGCTAAGTATGCGGTGCACAGAGTATCAAAACTGCTCGACGTGACATTGATATACCTTCTATATTAAACGCAAGATATACACCATTCTTAGGTTTTTGAAGTGGAACTGCCATACCCCGAACAGGTTAGCCTGCTAGCATCTTAGACTGCATAATCAGTCACATTACAGTCAAGAGCTGGCTTCTAGTGGCGAAATAGCTATTTATGCAACTGTATCGTAATGAGGGTCATTTTAATTCTCGTACTATCCTATTTTGATACCCGGCAAGCCTCGTATCAAAAAACAGCACTCGAATTAAAATGACTAATTACGTACAGTTGCATACAAGATTTTATCTACGACAAGGACGTCTTTATAATTTTTTACTTTATTATTTAGTAGACATTTTTGCTTGAAATCAATACAAATTTCACAAGTTGCAAAAGTAATCCGTTTACCGCGTAATTTTTCTAATTTTTTTTTTAATATTGGTAGTAAGAGTGTCAGTACCAACCATAGAGTGGGTTGGGTACATAGAGTATAGAGTAGGTGGAGATGAAATATATAATATGTACATATTCAATGACGGGTGCCACCATCCGCCATGATGTAGGTATGGCTCCTCTACATACTAAGAACTCTGTGGTTGGGAAAGTGCCAGAACCCAGAGCCGCTAAGCTATAGTTATCCTATTTATGAAGATAACCATATCGATACAGCTACGACTCATAACGATACAGCTCCCATACAACGAACTGTATCGTTATGAGAAGCAAACACGAAAGAGGGTTCAATTCGATATACCTAGTTGTCAAATTCGAAATTGGAACTTTTCGATGCTGGAGTAGATAAAAATTATTGTGTGTGCAATTCGCACACGGCTGCAGAAGTGAATCTTCATACAAGGATCCTACGAGAGAATGAGACAAATATAACTTGTGTTCTTTCTCATTCTCTCGCATGCTAAATCCTATTATGAATTTGTCTCTCTTTGGTGTCGCTTTTTCGTTTCATCGAATTTTCAAATCACGATTCTAAAGAAGTTTCACTTTAAAAATAGAAACGAAGTGAACAGTCTAGTTGTTGTCGTATATCAGCGTGTATGGTGGTTTGTTGTGGCGCAGTGTTCTGGAGCACGTATTCACGGCGCCGCGGAGTTGTCGCCGCGAAAGAGCGCTCCGTAATGAGTATGACGCTATACCCATAGTATGAGGCTACTTCTATACGTACCAACCTATACCATCTGTAGTACGAAGCTGCTGCTATACCTACATATACAGCTGTTATCGGCTATACCAACCGTACCCACATAGTAGCGTTAAAATTCAAAATTCAAAATTCAAATGATTTTTATTCAAATAGACTTTTTACAAGTTCTTATGAATAGTCAAATGAATCTACCACTGGTTCGGAATGCCGTCCCTACCGAGAAGAACCAGCAAGAAACTCGGTTAGTTTTAAGATACCGGCGTTAATTATCACCATCACGTGTTACACTTTGTGTGATAGACGTTCAAAAAGTGCACTGTTTAGGTACTTACTAATCATACTAATATTATAATTGCGAAAGTGTGTTTGTTTGTTGGTTTGTCCTTCAAACACGCCGCAATAGAACAACGAATCGACGTGATTTTTTTGCATTGGTATACATATTATATAGTTGAGGACCTGCAGAATGACATAGGCTACTTTTTTTCCCCGGAAAATTAAGGAGCTCCCGGAGCGAATTTAAAAAAAAGAACCACGCGGACGAAGTTGCGGGCATCAGCTAGTTTTGAATGAATATACTTTTTGTACACACTAGGTTAAAAGTAGGTAGGTATCATATCAATCAATCAATCAATCAATCAATATTTACTTATTCAATCTAAGTACACTGTTCACTTATTGACGTCCAATAACTTATGTAACACTAGCTGATGCCCGCGACTTCGTCCGCGTTGATCGAGATTTTTTTGGTTCCCGCGGGAACTCTTAAATTTTCCGGGATAGCCATATGTCACATTCCAGACCATTCCGTAGATCTGTTTCTGTGCCAGATCCGTTCAACAGATTCAGAAGGAACACTAAAACTACAGCAAAAATCAAGTACTTAGAAAAAGAAACAATCCTCAAATAATCAGATTTATGGATTCAAACAGACTCATAGCATCCTTAGATGCAGGTCGAGCAGCTTAAGTAGAGATACTTATCATAAGTTCTAGCTTCTAGCTAAGTAAGTAGCGTCTCCGTGAGCGTCGAGCTCAAGCAATATGAATGTCGGGCTCCGAGCAAATCCTAATAGAGTGCTGCTCATACCGCAAGGGCCTGGTCACACGCGACGCATGGCGTCAGCGACTGTGCGAACGCCAAAGCTCGTAGTATTTAATCAAATGTTAAGATTAAAGGGCTGGCTCATTTTTTGCGCAAAGGATCAGCCTGGCTGTCCAACGCGGTAATGCAGCCAGCATTCTTGTCACCATTCCACGCAGGCATCTATACTAATATAATAAATGCGAAAATTTGGATGGATGAATGTATGGATGGGTGGAGGCATCTATACTAATATAATAAATGCGAAAGTTTGGATGGATGAATGTATGGATGGGTGGAGGCATCTATACTAATATAATAAATGCGAAAGTTTGGATGGATGAATGTATGGATGGGTGGATCACGCCAGAACAGCTGAACGGATCTGGATGAAATTTGGCACAGGGATCTGTAATCTGTTATTACAGTCTGGAATAACAAAGGCTACTTTTTATCCTGGAAAATCAAAGAGTACCCGCGGGAACCAAAAAACCTCAATCCACGCGGACTAAGTCGCGGACATCATTGTAGTATAATAGCACAATAAGTATAGTTACGGGCAGCGAGATCAACAATACCGGCTCGAGATCGCGGAGGCTGCGAGCTGTAGCTGTTAGCTGTTAGCTGTTAGCTGTTAGCTGTTAGCTGTTAGCTGTTAGCTGTTAGCTGTTAGCTGTTAGCTGTTAGCTGTTAGCTGTTAGCTGTTAGCTGTTAGCTGTTAGCTGTTAGCTGTTAGTGAGACGTCGGAGCTGCAAATTAACATTTCATGGCGGTGCGCACTCCACCTGGCCGGTGGCCCGCTCTAGGGATGCGCGTAATACTGGCGACTTCACTCACATTATTGCTATTTTCGTGAGGATCTCTTATTTGTTGAAAACAAAATGCAGCCTATGTTACTCGCTGATAATGTAGCTTTCTATACGTGAAAGAATTTTTAAAATCGGTTGAGTAGGTTTTGAGTTTATCCATTGCAAACAAACAATCAAATCTTTCCTATTTATAGTAATAATTGAGTTTTAGATTATTATTTACTTATCACTAACATTCTGATCGTAAACCTAAGAATGGAACTCGTAAAATACTCTCGTTCTTCACCCTATTAATTCATTAATATGTAATTTATTTAATACTAGCTGATGCCCGCGACTTCGTGCAAGTGGTTTTTTGTACGGGAAAAATCAAGGTTTTTTTTCGTCAATTTTCCAATGTTTTTAATAGTTATTCTGCTTTACGGGACAGAGACAAATACAGCAAATCAAAAACCATAAAAACGGTTCAGCCGTTCTAGAGGTATAAGTGTTCAACAAACCCGACTTTGTTTTTAGGGTTCCGTACCCAAAGGGTAAAAACGGGACCCTATTACTAAGACTCCGCTGTCTGTCTGTCTGTCTGTCTCCAGGCTGTATCTCATAGACCGTGATAGCTAGAAAGCTGAAATTTTCACAAATGATGTATTTCCGTTGCCGCTATAACAACAAATACTAAAAATTAAAAATATATATATATTAAGGGGGGTCCCCATACAATAAACGCGTTTTTTTCGTATTTTTTTGCTCAATATTAAAAACGGTAACAGGTAGACGGTTCAAATTTTCACAGAATATTAACTTGTATATTACCTTTCAAAATAAATAATTAAATATCAATAAAGTAATATTAAAGGGGGGCTCCCATACAACAAACGTAATTTTTTGATATTAACAGTAAACCTCTACAAACAAAGTTAGTTTTGCGGTTCATTAACAAAGGTAATTATACCTACTTCTTGAGTACGGAACCCTCGGTGCGCGAGTCCGACTCGCACTTGGCCGGTTTTATATATTAAAGTAAGAGATGAAACGGATATCCGGTAACTATACGGTAATCTGGATATTGAGTTACTTCCCGGCCGGATACCGGATGTCCAAATACTACGACAATTTCCTAAAATCAACTTTAAAACATGAGTTTTTGTGCGGTAAATAATTAGAAAACGGGTTATAATATTATGATGTATTTTATTTTTAACTGAAAAGTTACAGAATCTCACAAGGAAGTTCGTTCCCCTCCAAAAAACTTGTTTTATTTTTAGTTTGTCTCAAATTGCACTCAAATCACGCGCTTTACTCAGAAAGTTAATAACCAATTTTCACTATGCAATTAATCACTGAATAGATCCGATCGCTTTCGCTGTACCTGTGCGGCGCTAGACTTGTCACAACCTGCTACGAGACCACGGGCCGGATATTCGGCCATCCGGCATCGTAACTAGCCAAGGATCCAGTATCCGGTATCCGGCCAAACAACTATCCGTTTCATCTGTAGGCCTCACAACCATCCATCCATACTTTTGCATTTTCAATATTAGTACAGATTTGTTGAACTGAGTCACGCCCGTGGCACATCCCTAGCTAAGCGGAAGTCTGAACGCAAACAAGCTCGACGCCTCTCACAACACTAATTGCCCGCTAACTGTAGCACCCTACATTCCTCGTCGCTTTTTGCATTTCATTCATAATTTTCCGGGATAAAACGTAGCCTATGTCCTTCCCCGGGATACAACCTATTGATGCTACGGATGCTACGCTTTCACGGCCCATCTGTTCAATCGATTTTGATGAAATTTGGTACAAGGTCAGATTGTATTCCGGGGAAGGACAGAGGCTACTTTGTATCCCAAAAATTTAAAGAGTTCCCGCGGGAACCAAAAAACCTCAATTCACGCGCACGGAGTCGCGGGCATCATCTATATGTATAAAAATGATTCCCTATTTCCCTTGGTCACGGCATCACGCGTGGAAACGGCTGGACCAATTTCGCTAATTCTTTTTTTGTTGTATAGGCGAGGACCTGGAGAGTGACATAGGCTTCTTTTTATCCTGGAAAATTAAGGAGTTCCCGCGGGAATAACAAAAAACTTAAACCACGCGGACGAAGTCGCGGGCATCAGCTAGTCAAGTATAATATAAAAGTATGGATGTATCCTGAATTAGTCTGTCCCAGTATGTGTGCCCAATTGTTATTGAGCAATAGAACTGGAAGCACATTCAAAGGGCCCTTTGTACAGATATATCTAAATTCACAGTACAATGGCGACGGTGTCAGAGTCTCGCGACACTCGCGCAACTGTTGCAAGTCGAGAGACTTGATTTGTACGCCTTTGTCCAAACTCCAAGTTGCTCCGAGCGATTGGGAGCTACCGTAGAATTCAAACCTAGCCATAGAAGTGGCTGGCATACTGCCATCGCTTAAAGCCGTATTGTCTTAATATTGTTGACGTACGGTACTTACAATTATAATCCTCACTAGCCGATGCCCGCTTCTTCATCTGCGTAGTTTAAGTTTTTTTTTATTCCCGCAGTAACTCCTGCATTTTCCGGGATAGTAGCAGCAGTAGAAGTAGCATTTGTCACTATCCAAGTATTGACAAAAATCGCGTCGATCCGTTAATCCATTCCCTTAAAGCAATTGATATATGAGTTAAAACAACATACAGTAGGTACTCATGGCGAACTTTGGGCAAACACTACCAGCTGTAGACAAACAAAAGAGGCTATACCCAGCCCAAACCAACGCCTAACTAAGAAACTACTGCAATTAAACAGAGCTAAACTCAGGACGGCTGTAGGCATGATAACAGGACACTGTCCACTTAACAAACACCTATATGTTCTAGGTATAACCGACAGCCCTCTGTGCAGAGCCTGCATGGAGAGCGAGGAGACACCAAGACACGTACTACTCGAGTGCAGTGCTGTAACCACTCAACGAGAAGCCTACATTGGCTCCCCAGCTACACTTCCGGAAGTCCTTGCCGACCTGGGCGGCCTGCTTGGATTCTGGAGTGAGCTCGGCTGGCTGGAGTGATCCAGCGGGGAGTCGCACCGGAGGTCTCACGTACAACGGGCACCAGTGCTTAAGTGCGGAAAAGCCCAGAGAGAAAGAAGAAGAAGAAGATGTATTAGTTTGTGTGGAGCTGGGCCCACTTGAGCGACGCAGCACGGAGATGCACTGCCACATAATAGGGATGATGACAACTCAATCAAATCAGCAACTATTTGTCAAACTTAAAAACACACTTCTAGTATAGAAGTTGTATGAAATTCACAGTTGTGACGTCGTCAAATTTCAATGTACTTTTTTTCTTTAATCTATATTTTAAAATGGATATCAAACTTAAAACTAATCGAGGGTGTGAATTTTAGGTCTTTTGGAGGACCCTCTATTTAATAATCTGTTAGAAATAATTTATTTTCAACCGACTTCAAAAAAAGGAGGAGGTTTTCAATTCGACTGTTTTTTTTTTTTTTTTATGTTTGTTACCTCAGAACTTTTGACTAGGTGAACCGATTTGGATGATTCTTTTTTTATTTGAAAGGGCGTACTTCCCATGTGGTCCCATATAAATTTAATCGAAATCGGTCGAGCGGTTTTTTAAATATCAACAATAAAATAAGTACTTTGTATAGCGTGTGCTTGTTGTTGTAAAGTTGGCGCGGGAGTTTGAAGTCGGTTGTTTAAAAAGATTTTTTTATATTAAATTATTGATATAGACATCATCCCTACACTTAAGAATACTTGCCGCTACGTAGTGGGGCTCTAGCCCAACTTACAACCATATCTGTTCTGAATTCAGTGGTATCCAACTAGCCTTTGTGTTAGAACTTGCAAGTAATGAGTTGGGGCCAAGTATTCCGAGTTATCAATAGTTCCTGCGAGTATACATTGAGACGAGACTTCTTGAGAGTTCCCGCAACAGATGATTGTGAAATAAGTTTCATGCAGTTTCTTAGAACAGACATTCGTTCTTTTAAAATTCTGGAATTTGTAATTTGTGAATTTTCTTATGATTTGGTCTGGGGGGGGGTGACTTCGGCTGTAGGTCTACCTAGTTGAAAAGCATCTATGGACTCGTTAAAACAGTTTGAACAATTTGGTAAAAGATTTGCAGATTTAACACTTATTTTTTTTCTTTTATTTTTAATTGTCTTACCTGAACTTCCCTCATTCTGACGCTAACAGAATACCAGCGTTGTGATTACATTGTGTACCCACAACATTAACGTTAGAGTTAGGACCCTTTTGTTGGCACGACACATTCTAGACGATATAATTCAGATAAGTTAGATTTTAAGAACTTGTTGTATTTTATCTATACTTCTATACTAATATTATGAATGCGAAAGTTTTTATGGATGGATGGATGGTTGTTTTGTTACTCAATCACGCCCGAATGGCTGAACGGATCTGGATCAAATGTGGCACATAGATAGATAATAGTCTGGAATAACATAAGCTAATTTTTATCCGGGAAAATTGAAGAGTTCCCGTGGGTCCTGGAAAACCTCTATCCACACGGACGAAGTCGCGGGCATCTGGGAATTATTATATACATCAACAACTACATACAACAACACATACAGTAGTGTGTGGGTGTATGTATGTGTATATGTGTGTGTGTGTGTGTGTGTGTGTGTGTCAGTAAATCATTGCGCCGAAGCCCATTAACCTCCCGTCGCTCCCCACAATACAACATTACTTACCCGCTGACCTTAGCGTGAGTACACAGTGAACACTTTCCAGAAAGTTCACAGTTAAAATCTACTACAAGTTAGCCCTTGACTGCGATCTCACATGATGGTAAGTGATGATGCACTCTAAGATGGTAGCGGTAGTTACGGGTATGGCAGTTATACCATAGTAGTAGTGTATATAAGTGTAGTAGTTGTATAGTTATACCCATACCCCTTAACGATTTCTACATGGCATCGTACCGGAACGCTAAAGTACCCAGAAGTTCTACTACTTATTAAAATGCAGTGTGTTGGTTTGTCCTACAATCACGCCGCAGTGTAGCACCGGATAAAAATGAAATCTGAATAATAAACACGCAGAAAATTCAACCTTATAGTAATGAAGCTTATTTCAGCGAACTTGCAAAAAAAATTCAATTTAAAGAGACTTGGCCCTGACATCAAAAATCAACATTATAATATTATAGTCCCACCAACTTATCTGTTCCGGTGGCCAAAATTGAACTAATAATTTTTATATTTTTATGATATTTTTATTTTATTTTTAATATTTATTAGCATTCACTCGGCGACGCTGGCTAAAATTGGAACAAATGTTTATGACTGTTTAGTTTTTGTTTTTATTTTATTCTATTTTTCAACTAAATACCATCGACGCTGTCAGGGTCAGATAAGTTTGTAACTTGTACATGTTTCAAAGTGTACATTTCTCCTCACCTACCACAGCTAACCTACTAACGTCCTAACTCCTAACCAATGTAGACGCCACTCGAGTGTAAATAGATTAATCATTCGGAGCAGCAGGCTGGCAGCTGCCCGCCAGAGAATTGTTTACTGTTCCGACTGATTGGCGATGCCTCTTGCCTCTTGCCTTTTGCCTCTTGCCGCTTGTCTGTGTGCGGCCTTTTGTTTCTTGCCTATTGCCAATTACCACAGATTAGGTAACATTAGGTATTATTGCCACAGAATATAGTATAATATATAGTTGCTATTGGCTCGACGTTGCCTTTCGCTTCCCACTCTCGTTTGTTAATCTCATTCATTCAGAGTTCCTTAATTAGGTACCTACTATAAAATCCCCCCTATGGAGACTGTAACAATCTGATGCAGGTTTCACATAATATGTACTAACTACATGTCTAGATGCATGACATGTGGTTAAAACTACCATCACCTCAATTTTACCACTCGATTGAAGTGAGTGAGTGAGTGATCTACGATACCCTTAGGTGAGCGACAGAAGCGACGCGACGCGACACGACGCCGTAGAAAATGACACATGTATCTACGCGTAACGCGACAACGTAGGCCACGTTAAGCGTCAGCTACTATGAAACCGCCGCGTCGCGTCGTATCGAGTCTCGGTATCGCGTTTGTCGCTCAACAACGGGTCAGTTTTTCTTCTAGGAAAAACTGGGAAAAGCAGACTAGACTTATCTACTCTCTCTGCTGTGCCTAGCTGAAACTTTAACGTTGTTGTTGTGGTGTGTTATCACTTATCAATGGGCCAACCCACGGGTTGTCTGAAACTTCACTAACTTGATAAGCAGTAACAACGTGCGGCAATAGATGGCGTTACTTGTACTTATTCTATCAACTGGCTTACTTTGTGACCAACCTAGTTTTCCCTGTTAGTTCTTATAGGTAAATTACAAGCTGACACCGGCGACTTCGTCAACAAACTGTTTTGATTTTCCGGGATAAAAAGTAGCCTATGTCACTCTCCCTGGTCTTCGACTATAGCTATGCAAAAAATCACGTCGATACGTTGCTCCGTTGCGGCGTGATTGAGGGACAAACCAATAAACTAACAAACAAACACACTTTCGCATTTATAATATTAGTATGATCTTTTCACCTCACTAGCTCTTAAAGAGCCTTTGCCACCATAAATCAGTGAGTCGTTTTTGCTCACCCCAGGCCCAGTGAGAAAAAGTGTTTTGAATTTTGAATGTAGAACGCTGTGGATTGGACATTCCTTTTCATTTTCTCGCTAAACGTTCAGACCATCAGACACTCAGTCACATCTCTTAAGTCTAAAGTCATAAATAGCCAAATTTCAGTCCGATTCGTCCAGAAATTTGAACTGTGGGTTGATAGATCAGTCAGTCAGTCACCTTTTCCTTTTATATATTTAGAAGTAAGCGGGTGCTTAAATAATTAAACTTTTGAACTCACCACGCCCTTGATCGCTTCCCCTCCTGAAGTATTGTAGGATCTTTTCCGGAATGCCCTTCTTCATTTCCGATTTTTCTTCCACCTGCGAGAAAATTGTATTTTTAATCCATACTAATATTATAAATGCGAAAGTGTGTCAGTCTGTCTGTCTGCTATGCTTTCCTGGCGCATCTTTTCAACGGATTTTGCTCAAATTTGGTACACAGGTTATATCCTGGGGAAGGACATATGATACTTTTAATCCCGGAAAATCGAGGAGTTCCCACGGGAATCAAAAAACTTTAATCCACGCGGACGAAGTCGCGGGCATTATCTAGTAAACACTAAGTTCATACTAATGTTAAAATTCGAAAGTGTGACCATAGTACAAACAGGTGTGACTGTCTGTCTGCTACGCTTTCACGGCCCAACCGTTCAACCGATTTTGATGAAATTTGGTATAAGGGTAGGTTGTATCCCGGGGAACGACATAGGATATTTTTAATCCCGGAAAATCGAATAGATCCCGCGGGAATGAAAAAGCTTAATCTGATTAAGATTTTTAAAATATGTCCGCCTGTCTGTCTGTCTGTCATCTTTAGTCACTTTGTCCGCGTGGAGCGGATTCAATTTATACTCTGTACCTTTCGTCAACATCGGTGTTTTGTGATAGCGTAGCAAACAAACAGACACATTTTCGCATTTTTAGGGTTCCGTACCAAAATGGTAAAATGGAACCCTTATGGTGCGACTTTCTCCGTCTGTCTGTCCGTCTGTCCGTCCGTCACACTCGATTATTTCAGTAACTACCGAAGCTATCGACATGAAATTTGGAATAGTTGTGTATATTAGTGGCCCAAAGACACTGGAATTAAAAAAAATGGGAAAATATTTTTGTTCTTATTTAAAAAGGGGGGAAAATCTGAGGGTTGAAATTTTAAAGGGAGATAACTGTACTGTGTGGGGTATCATATGAAAGGGTTTACTTTGTACATTCTAAAACAGATTTTTAATTATTTTTAGTTATGATACTTTTTGATTTATCGCGGAAAATGTCTAAAAAAATACCGTTCCCCCCCCCTTATCTCCAGAGTTTACCAATCGAAAATTTTGAAATAATTATGGTCAATAGGAATTTACGTATATTTTACAGGAAAACTATAGCCAATGCTCTAACTAGCATAGTTTTTTTGATATTAACAATAAACCTCTACAAACAAAGTTAGTCTTGCGGTTCATTAACAAAGGTAATTATTTATTAATAATGGTACGGAACCCTTCGTGCGCGAGTCCGACTCGCACTTGCCCGGTTTTTTAATAATAATATTGATATTAAAGAGTGCGTACCTATAGAAAATTCCCGCGTAAGCGAAGCCGCGTGCGTTCAATGCATACCACAAGTGAACATAATTAAAACAATTCAAAAATACGACTGCCCTTCCCCATTGAAATTTTATTCTCCATTGGAATCTTATTCACATTTTTATTAAATGATATTTTTTGTGAATCACTGGATATTGAACTATAGTGTTATATATTTTTGAAATCTACTCATCATTTTCTAGATGATGATTATATATTTAATCTTATTTTCGATTATTTTTTTTCAACTTTAGTCTTTAATGTGCGACCATGGTCACCCCATCAATTTTTGTTTTAATTTTACTAGCCTATGTCACCTGGAATAAGCTAGGGATTCTTACGATACCCCATTTATCAAAATCGGTTCAGGCGTATAGAAGTTATGTTGGAATATACAAACTCACATACGTACATACATGAACAATTTACATACATACATGAACCCTGAAAACAATATACTCCTTTTTTCAGGCAGTCGGATAAAAAGTGGGAGGTCGTTGTAAAAAATAAGCAAGTCTGGAGAGCTGCAGTTTGCGACAACGCATTAGGTATATCAGTCGGTTGCGAATGCTTAGCAACGTTGACTCAAGTCGGTGACTGGATGGGTTACCTAATTTGGCCTTCCTCCGTTCACCTCCTCCGCGCCTCGGAGAGCACTCTAAGCCGTCGGTCCCGGTTATCATCACTAACATCAGATAATAATCGTTACAAAAACCTGAGTTTAAAATACTCTAAGTCGAGCCGTATGCGGAAGGACGTGGGAACCCAACGCATTACAATCCCAAGAAAACCCCTACCATTATCTGATTAATGATTAATGATTTCTGAGGAATACGGCGCGAAGAGAGAGTTGACTACCTGGAGAGTGACAGGCTACTTAATATCTCGGAAAATTGAGTTCCTCGGGAATATAAAAAAAATTAAACCTAAACCCACGCGGACAAAGTCGTGGGTAGTAGTTTTATGGATGGTACTCGCAGTGACCCCCCTGGGACTTGGGAGCCGGGCAGTTCAGTGTTCATGATTTATATAATAAAGGGAGGTGAAATGGGCCATAAATCGTCTATCGGCCATCTGCAGTTCATGGCGCTCGAGTAAAGTCGCCGGATATATTGACCTCCATCGTTGTACCAACACAAACTTCTTTAGAATCGTTGTGATTTGAAAATTCGATGAAACCAAAAAAGAGACACTAAAGAGAGACAAACATATTCTTATTAGGATTTAGTCTGCGAGAGAATGAGATAGAGTACAAGTTATATTTATCTCATTCTCTCGTAGGCTGCTTTTCTGAAGTTTCACTTCTGCCGAGTGTGAATAGGCATGATGACTGATTTTGAAAAATGGTCAGATTATGTTCGGAAGTATCTACTATTTCGAAAAAATATCTTATTTCAGCAGAAAAATAACGTTTGGTAGATAAAATTGGCATTTGAAATTTAAATTTTAAAATTCACGCCAAAACGTTCGGCGGTGTCATGGCGTCGTTGTGACGTCACTATTGTTTTTACCAATGTACTCTGTGCAGTGTGCAGCAAACATAGTGTGATTGTCAAAGCTCGAAAACAAACAATTGTGACGTCATTCGTTTCTTGGTGTTTTATCCAATTTTATAGTTTTATATTATAAAAATAAACAGCAATCTCACTCGAAATAGAAAAATAAATACGTTTTTTATAATCCATGAACCCTATTTCATTAGATAAATTCACAATTTCATTGATTATTGGTTACTGTCATCATGCCTATTGCACACACACACTTTTCAATATCACATTTGCTGCAAGTGGTGATGCAGCCTAAGGTGGAGCGCGCTCGTTTAAAAGATGCCTATTCACTCTTGATATGAAGATACCATTATTTAAGTAGGTATAAGCGGATGGAAAAACGAAAGCCGGAAAGGCGTTCCATATGCTAGCGGTTCGTATTAGGAACGAGGAAGCAAATCGCTTCGTACGAGTCCGCGGAATGTGTCTGTATATATTATTGTACACCATAAATACCTATACCAAAGATTTTTTTTATTTTTTTACCTTGAGCGTGGAGACCGAATCCAGAAATTCCTTATCGATAAAAAACCTAACACTTTGGTTGCTATGACTACTTGTGTTGTTGACTTCAAGTTGTTGAAAATAAAAAGACTATTTTTATGAAAAGATGATTTTGGTTGCTAGTCAACAACACAAGTACCTAGTCATAGCAACCAAAATCATCTTTTCATAAAAATATTTCGCCTTTATATTTTCAACAACTTGAAGTCAACAACACAAGTAGTCATAGCAAGTTGATAAAAAATGCTATGCAATAGGTTTACCGCGGTAGTGTCCGAGTGCCACACGTCTTTTTTTTTTTAACTTTTTTATTCCACCACAAATTAGCCCTTGACTGCGATCTCACCTGATGGTAAGTGACGATGCAGTCTAAGATGGTAGCGGGCTAACCTGTTAGGGGTAAGTATGGGAGTTATGTTAAACCCATACCCCTGGTCGGTTTCTATACACGGCATCGTACCGGAACGCCTAATCGCTTGGCGGCACGTCTTTGCCGGTAGGGTGGTAAGTAGCCACGACCGAAGCCTCCCACCAGACCAGATCAGAGAAAATTCAGAAATTATAAATTCCCAAATTGACCCTGCCGGGAATCGAACCCGGGACCTCCCACGATAATGCAACATCGCTTAACACTGCGCCAGGAAGGTCGTCAAAATCAAGTAAGTAAGGAATCGTTAGAAACAAGAAAACTTAAAACATAGATCGTAGGCGGTACTCACGTCTTCCCTCTGCTGTTTCTGGTCGCTTTGCCTGTGCGCCTGTCCCGCCGCGACACTGTACATTATCTGTGACTCGCTAGTCGCTACGGTCGCACACACTGCTTCACTGTACTACTGCAAAGTTCTCACAAATTGGTCAGAGCTGTAGTGTTCCTAGGGAATACTAACCTGCAAATGTTTTAAACTATTGAACCAAATTCTTAGTTAGCACCAGTTTATATGGGTGGTTGGAGGGACGAGTGGCCTAGTTGTGACAACGCAATTCAGTCGATTGCGAATGTTAAGCAATGTTGTTCCAAGCCGGTAACTGGATGGGTGACCGAGTTTGGAGGTTCTTAAATTTGGCCTTTTCGTTTCCCCCGCGCCTCGGAGCGCACGTTAAGCCGTCGGTCCCGGTTATTATCATTAACATCTGATAATAATCGTTACAAAAACCTAAGTTAACTCTTAGTCGAGTCGTATGCGGAAGGACGTGGGAACCCACCGCATTATTTCCGCTAGAAAACTCCTACCATTATATTGTGATTAATGGAAAGGGGTCACAACCCTCAGTAATGAGGAAAACGACGAAGAGAGATATGGTTGGCATTGTCCCTACTCAGACTCCGTGTCTAGCGGTTTCACTGCATGTGACATACAAGTGTCTGCCTTTCTTAGTTTTAAGGTAAAAGATCTCTGGATGGCTGAGGAGTATACCTGCCCGTGGATTAGTTATCTCCCTATTGGCACAGATACGCCAATAGTAGGTACGTATTATATTCTACTCTGTAGTTCCGCTAAGTGTCATGCCGCGTATAAACCCGGCTGATGTTGTCGTGGCTCTCGTACAGTAGGATTTATATGTGGGCCAAAAAGTTCAAAAGTGAAAACCCGTCCCCTACCAGGATAGCCCGATTCGTACCTAAATGATGATGCATCTTAGCCTGCATCATCATTTACGAATGTACCTGGAGGTAAAATGACAGGCCCGGGATTTACGTGTAAGAATAAAAATAAATACTCGTAGAGTAAGATAATGAATGAATGTCGTAAAAATACGTAGGTACCTACCTACTGAATTACTTTACAGTGCATTCTGCGGCTAATTTAATAGCATACTTAATGCTTATAAGCCGTTACGCGTTCCACGAAACTCACGTATTGTATTTTACAAACGCCGCCGAGCCGCGGCTTGAGCGCCTGGCATCCCACCAACAACAATATGCAACATCACATATATACAATAGCTCGTGCGGGATAAAAAACACATAAGCCTCTATATTTATTGCAGCATTTACCGTGTAGTTATGGCATAATTGTTATATCTTACTTAGCTAAGCGTTTGCCTGCGACTCCAGTCTGGATTACAATTTTTATAGACTTCATTCGAGTTCATTAAGGGCAAATAATAAATCTACATTCCGAATTTCAGCCAAATCTGTTCATTCGTTGCGGCGCGAAGGATTAACTTACAAACATACAAACATCCACATATTACCTATTTAATGTTGGCAGGATTATTATGAATCCTAGGGACTTTGTTGATGTTTGTTGGTTTACCTATTGGTTTGTTGGTTTGTCCTTCAATCACGCCGCAGCGGAGCAACGGATCGACGTGATTTTTGGCATGAGTATAGTTCAGGACTTTGGTTGAGGACTTGGAGAGTGACATAGGTTACAAATAGTAATCCCGAAAAATGAAGGAGTTCCCGCGGGAATCAAAAACTTAAACCACACGGACGAAGTCGCGGGAATCATCTATTTAAGTATTCTGTGACGTAACAGACTAACAAACTTTTGTCTAGATCTACATTTTCTCTGATTTTGACGAATAGGTAGGTACTATGAGAATAGATTCGCCGCAAGATTCAGTAAAACCTAAGGATCGCGGGCATACTATATTTATTTAATTATTTATTATTTATTACTATAAATTAATCTTTGAAAACTTTTTTGTAAAATTAGGTAAAATTAAAGTAAAATAAAGTAGAATAAATTATGTATAAAAATTAGGCATTTTTAATCTGTTAGCGCAGAGATCGCGTATCGGTACCAGTGTTGCCGCATTAAATATTTAAATTCTCCCGCGTGGTAAAACCGTAGGTACGTGAATCACAGTTACGCACGTGTTGACTGTTGAGTTACGCGCGTGATATCACCTGTGGTCGGTGCACACATCACGAGTTGCCGCCGCAACAACCGTTCACGTACTGCCATCGGTTGCGTACTGTGCAGGGTTGGCACGGAAGCGTTACAATAATGCTCAAAATATTGAAAACTAGCTTATGCCCGCGACTTCGTCCGCGTGGACTACACAAATTCCATCCCCCTATTTTACCCCCTTAGGAGTTGAATTTTCAAAAATCCTTTCTTAGCGTCTATGTCTATATCATAGCCCGATCCGCCCAGTGGTTTGAGCTGTGCGTTGATAGATCAGTCAGTCAGTCATTCAATCAGTCACCTTTTCCTTTTAGATATTTAGATAATTAACTGTAAAAGAAATCGTTTCGACGACATAACTCAGGGAATGGATTCAATATAAAGTACTAGGAATAGATTAGGTACATAATCGCAAGAGTTTTATCCTTTTTACCGTTGAGCTGATAGAAAGTGATGATGTAGCCTAGAAGACATACAAGACGTGTTTGCCTAGATAATGCCATTCCACGATATTGATAATTAATTAGCTCGTATTAGAACGTATAGAAAAATCAGGGAAATGGTAAATCATCGGAATGAGTTCAGACTAGATTTATTCAGATTTAATTGTTTGCTTGATGGTGGCGATAAATACATCATTTTCATGTGGTATTTTGGTGGCTTATGAGGTCATATTAGGTTTTATTTATATTGTAGAATCCATAACAAAAGGACATTCAAACCTAAATCCACGAGAAAAGGCCAAAACAACTATCAAATATACTTGTTACAAATAATATTATTGACCAAGTGAAGCGAAGGTCTCCGAGTCTATTTGAGTGAATTTGCACTTGTCCGTCCGTCCGTCCGTCTATCACAGCCTTATAACTTCTGAATTACTGAATGTAATTACTTCAAATTTAAATATAATATGTAAACCGATGGCCTCCAGGGGAATATGGTTTAAAAAGTTATAAATATCTTTATTTCAGGGGGGATCTCATAGAAGCGAATGCGAAGTAAAATATTTTTATAGCGTTACTTATGGTTGCGGTATATCATTTTAAAGGTAATTAGGAATAGAGTCCAATTTTTTTTTTCCCCCCTAAAGTTGATGAAATGGGGGGCTTTCAAAGTGGAGATTTTCTAACGTCCAAAGTTGACCTAAGAACTCTCAATTTTCTGAAAGGCTAAGTCTGAAACTTGATCAATTATTTGAATTATATCCTGTACTTGAACAACAAATACTAAAATTAGATAAATATAATAAGGAAACGAAATTATTTAATTTTTAATGAGCTTTAGTATTTTTAACAGAACTTCATAATGATGTGAATAGATGGCGCTCTGTAAAAGTTTATTCGTTTGTGCTTACAAATAATAGACGTTAGCACCATCTAACGTGGAATAAAACAAGTGCGAGTCGGACTCGCGCACGAAGGGTTCCGTACCATTATTAATAATCATAATCATAATCATATTTATTTAAAATAATGTATAAATAATTACCTTTGTTAATGAACCGCAAGACTAACTTTGTTTGTAGAGGTTTATTGTTAATATCAAAAAACTATGCTATGCATTGGCTATAGTTTTCCTGTAAAATATACGTGAATTCCTATTGACCATAATCATTTCAAATTTTTCGATTGGTAAACTCCGGAGATAAGGGGGGGGGGACGGTATTTTTTTAGACGTTTACCCCGATAAATCAAAAACTATCATAATTAAAAATAATTAAAAATCTGTTTTAGAATTTACAAAGTAAACCCTTTCATATGATACCCCACACAGTACAGTTATCTCACTTTTAAATTTCAACCCTCAGATTTTCCCCCCTTTTTAAATAAGAACAAAAATAATTTCTAATTTTTTTTAATTCCAGTGTCTTTGGGCCACTAATATACACAACTATTCCAAATTTCATGTCGATAGCTTCGGTAGTTACTGAAATAATCGAGTGTGACGGACGGACAGACGGACAGACAGACGGAGAAAGTCGCACCATAAGGGTTCCATTTTACCATTTTGGTACGGAACCCTAAAAATAGTCTACTGATAGTACTGATTTCTATGCACGCAAAGATGAGCGCGCACCTAGACGTACCGCGAGGTCTCAGTTCGGGGCGAACCACTAGTTAAAAAACTTACAAAGCTACAAAAATGCGTGTATTAGTATACTTACTCTTAATAAAAATTTAAAAGTGTTTATGTCTTTTACCTTCTCACAAGCATCCTCTAACTCAGTCTCCACCTTTGACATGTTTGCAGACTTTTGACCTGAAAATTAAAAACCTAACTTCACGCGAGAGAAGTCACGGGCGAAAGCTAGTTTGATAACATTTAAAACAACCCTTAAAATAATTCCAGTAAACAGCAATGTTTCACCCCTAACTACTCTAACTCACCCTTAATATTATAATTAACCTTACCCTGTTATTATTACCGGCAAGTGCCAACCCTGAAATACGGTATTACAATGCAGCATCCCATCCCAGCGTGAAACAAACTTACATACACCCACGTACCATACCAGCACTCTTATAATCTGGTAATAAGAGTTGTTTTAGTTAAAACGAGCCGCAAAATGGAGTTTGCTTAATGTAATTTAACTTTTCGCATGCAAGCAACAGTTTTGGCGACAGACGATAACTCGGAAAATTATTTATTAGCTGCGAAATACGCCTCGTTATGTTAATAAATTATGTCCCAGTAGCACTGACTACGTTTTTTATACCATGCCTAGCGACCACTCGCGGCTTCACTCCCACTCATGAGTTTTGAAATGTCAGGGGGCATACTACGTGTTGTTAGGATTCCGCAGCCAAATTTGGCAAAAACGGAACCCTTATAGATTCGTCATGTCTGTCTGTCTGTCTGTCTGTCTGTCCGTCCGTATGTCACAGCCACTTTTTTCCGAAACTATAACAACTATACTGTTGAAACTTGGTAAGTAGATGTATTCTGTGAACCGCATTAAGATTTTTTACAAAAATAGAAAAAAAAAACAATAAATTTTGGGGGTTCCCCATACTTAGAACTGAAACTCAATAAATTTTTTTTTCATCTAACCCATACGTGTGGGTATCTATGGATAGGTCTTCAAAAATGATATTGAGGTTTGTAATATCATTTTTTTCTAAACTGAATAGTTTGCGCGAGAGACACTTCCAAAGTGGTAAAATGTGTCCCCCCCCCCCTGTAACTTCTAAAATAAGAGAATGATAAAACTAAAAAAAACCGGCCAAGTGCGAGTCGGACTCGCGCACCGAGGGTTCCGTACAAACCTGTAGTAAGTTTTAAATTATTAAAAATATTTTTATTTTAAATATTTGAGTTGATTGTATGAAAGGTAAATTGCAGTTTACGATTTATGACGTACTAAAAAAAAAAATAATAAAAATTGTAAAAGGTAGTTATAGCTAGGTACTTTTAAGATTCGTTCGTAATACTGTAGATGTAACACGACTAAAACTGTAACGACCAAAGATGTAAAACGGTAATAATTACCTTTGTTAATGAACCGCAAAACTAGCTGTGTTTGTAGAGGTTTACTGTTAATATCAAAAAAACTATGCTAGTTAGAGCATTGGCTATAGTTTTCCTGTAAAATATACATAAATTCCTATTGACCATAATTATTTCAGATTTTTCGATTGGTAAACTCCGGAGATAAGGGGGGGGGAACGGTATTTTTTTTGACTTTTTCCCCGATAAATCAAAAACTATCATGACTAAAATTAATTAAAAATCTGTTTTAGAATGTATAAAGTAAACCCTTTCATATGATACCCCACACAGTACAGTTGTCTCACTTTTAAATTTCAACCCTCCGATTTTCCCCCCTTTTTAAATAAGAACAAAAATAACTTCCAATTTTTTTTAATTCCAGTGTCTTTGGGCCACTAATATACACAACTATTCCAAATTTCATGTCGATAGCTTCGGTAGTTACTGAAATAATCGAGTGTGACGGACGGACAGACGGACAGACAGACGGAGAAAGTCGCACCATAAGGGTTCCATTTTACCATTTTGGTACGGAACCCTAAAAAAAATATATGATGTACATTACCTTGCAAACTTCCACCGAAAATTGGTTCGAACGAGATCTAGTAAGTAGTTTTTTTTTAATACGTCATAAATCGTAAACCGCAATTTACCTTTTATTCAATCAACTTCAAATATTTAAAATAAAAATATTTTTTAAAATTTAAAACTTACTACAGGTTTGTGCGGAACCCTCGGTGCACTTGGCCGGTTTTTTTAATATTGTTGACGTTCGTGTTTTCTTTTAAAGGGACGTCAAGGTAAGGATAAGTAGATGATACCTACGACTTCGGCCATTTTTTTTATTTCCTAGCCTATATTATCATTCCCCAGGATGCTACTTTACACACAAAATTACGTAGCATACTAAAATGACACTATTATTATATTATATTGTGCAAGTTACGTATTCGATATACCTACGCAGATAGTTAATTCACTAATGCAAAGTTTAGTGAATAGAATACTGCATGGCTTCGCAGCCTTGTACAACAAGTTTATAAGAAAGTTGACATGTTGACATAATACATATTATTAAACTGATTTAAAGTTATACGGAATATTATTATAGAGAAGATCTAAGTATGGAAATAATTATGTAAGAATATAATATGAAGGCCGTCAACCGTTCAAGTTTTGTTTGTTTCGTTCAAAAAATAAACTTGTTAATGAGTTGCTCTGAATTTTGATATTATATTTTCAATATGTTCCTCCCTTTTTTCCTCCAATATGGCAATAGGAAACTGTTCTGTTTCGTTTTTTTTTTGAAAGAGCAAGTACCAAGTTTTTTGCTGGCTCTTCTCGGTAGAAATGGTATTCCGAACTCAACCATTTGAAACAATTTGAAAGCACTTGTAAAAGTATAATCGAATAAAACACAATAGTAAAAAAAAAGATCTATGAATTGAGTTGAGTATTTGTGTTTGTTACCTTTGTTTGTTTGGCTACTTTTATCCCAGAAGATTAAAGAGTTCATTTTATACTACAACCCCAAAATCAACGCAGACGAAGTCACGGGCATCATCTAGTATCTACGATAAATTTTCAAAGCTTCTTGATACTAGCAACACTGAAGGTCTTCTAGTAATTTATATTATTTCGTGTCAACTGTCAGTGTCAAGTGTCAACTGTCATAACAAATAGTTTCCTATAATCTTGAACTTAAAGTATTCGCGATTTTATCGCAAAATACATAATTCTTGCCAATGTAGCAGTTTTTAAAGTAAAATATGTCGTTTCCAAAGATCGAAGGCTATGTAGTGACAGAGAAACTTGGCTCCGGAAGCTATTCAATAGTGTACAAAGCTTATACAAAGGTAAACAATGGATGTATATTTTCAATATTTCATTATTAACATATTACTGTATTGGTAACACGGTAATTGTACGCGATTCCGAGTGAGACAGATCTTTGCAAATATTTTTAACCCCCAATGCAAAAAGAGTGGTGTTATAAGTTTTACGTGTGTATCTATCTGTGTATCAGTGTGTCTGGTTGAGGCATCGTAGCTCCCAAATGTATGAACAGATTATGATTCAGTTTTCTTGTTTGAAAAGTGACTGGATTGAGAGTTTCTTTTCTTTGCTATGATTAATAAAAACTGATTCTGCGGTTTGAAGAATATCAGCTCTTTCTAGATGATATTACCTCTGAGTGTTACAAAATGCATATTACTCTATTATCTATAATGTATTTTTCCTGTTAATGTGTTGTAACCTGTTGGATGTCCTGAAATAAATAAAATTGCAGGTGGGCGCGCGTGCCACAGTGGCAGTGAAGTGTATAGACAAATCCCGCATCAAGCACTCTGGGACGGCCATAGACAACCTGGTGACAGAGATCCGGCTGCTGAAGACCCTCACCCACCCACACATAGTGCACATGAAGGAGTTCACGTGGGATGACAGGTAGCTTTTTTTTAGGGTTCCGTACCCAAAGGGTAAAAACGGGACCCTATTACTAAGACTCCGCTGTCTGTCTGTCTGTCTGTCTGTCTCCAGGCTGTATCTCATAGACCGTGATAGCTAGAAAGCTGAAATTTTCACAAATGATGTATTTCCGTTGCCGCTATAACAACAAATACTAAAAATTAAAAAAATATATATATTAAGGGGGGTCCCCATATAATAAACGTGTTTTTTTCGTATTTTTTTGCTCAATATTAAAAACGGTAACAGGTAGACGGTTCAAATTTTCACAGAATATTAACTTGTATATTACCTTTCAAAATAAATAATTAAATATCAATAAAGTAAATATTAAAGGGGGGCTCCCATACAACAAACGTAATTTTTAGGGTTCCGTACCCAAAGGGTAAAAACGGGACCCTATTACTAAGACCCCGCTGTCTGTCTGTCTGTCTGTCTGTCTGTCTGTCTGTCTGTCTGTCTGTCTCCAGGCTGTATCTCATAGACCGTGATAGCTAGAAAGCTGAAATTTTCACAAATGATGTATTTCCATTGCCGCTATAACAACAAATACTAAAAATTAAAAAAATATATATATTAAGGGGGGTCCCCATACAATAAACGTGTTTTTTTCGTATTTTTTTGCTCAATATTAAAAACGGTAGCAGGTAGACGGTTCAAATTTTCACAGAATATTAACTTGTATATTACCTTTCAAAATAAATAATTAAATATCAATAAAGTAAATATTAAAGGGCGGCTCCCATACAACAAACGTAATTTTTTGATATTAACAGTAAACCTCTACAAACAAAGTTAGTTTTGCGGTTCATTAACAAAGGTAATTATACCTACTTCTTGAGTACGGAACCCTCGGTGCGCGAGTCCGACTCGCACTTGGCCGGTTTTTTTTATATTAACAGTAAACCTCTACAAACAAAGTTAGTTTTGCGGTTCATTAACAAAGGTTCCTACTTCTTGAGTACGGAACCCTCGGTGCGCGAGTCCGACTCGCACTTGGCCGGTTTTTTTATTAATTAGCTGATTATGGCAAAGCCTAATGATTTTATCTATGTAGTATGTACTAGCTAATGCCCGTGATTTCGTCCACATGGATTGGGGTTTTTTTCTTTTATTTTAAATTTAATTAAGGAACTTTTTAATTTTTCAGGATAAAGCCTATGTGTTATTCCAGACTATAATGTATCTCGGTGCCAAATTTAATCCAGATCTGTTCACCCGTTAGGGAGTGATTGAGTAACAAACATCCATCCCTCCAAACATTTGCATTAATAATATTATTAGTATAGATGTATGTATGTTTGTATATATGTATGTTCCACCATTGTAAAAGTTTACTTAATTAAAAAACGTTAACGTTGAAGTAGCACCTAAACTACTGAGCAGATTTTGAGGAATGAAGTGTGAAATTTTAGTTTCATGTATTCATGTCATGAATTTTTAGTTTTAGGTTTCAGCATCACATTGTAAATAAACTATACTCCAGTCAAACTCGATGTAGAATGTTTAATAACAAAGCGTTGCTAGGCAACCGTCTGACAGCAGGGGTAACAAACATTTTTTGGAGATTATTTTTTTAAAGCAACTTAAGTTTTATCATCATCAATTTTATCTTGATTTTGAATATTACTAGTTGGTTCCCGCAGCTTCGCCTGCGTGGAGTTGAAATAGTAGTGCATTTCCGGTCAAACTATCACATCATTACCCTAAATTTGATGGGAAATTTATAGATTTGGCAACACTACACTACACCGATAATTTTATTACGGTTAGTTCAATAATACGACTAAATTAGAAATACGCCTATTTTCAGAGTACTGTACGGTTCTTCTGGTATTTTTTACTTGATGACATAATACAAAAATTGAAAAAGGTTTTTGACTACTTCCTAAAAAGCAAGAAACCATCAGGGATGTCAATAATATCAATCATGACAATGCATCATTAATAAAAATATAATAAATGGACATTTACATGTGATTTTATTTGTGTATTGATCAATATTTATCTTTTGCTTTACTTTACGTTTCATATTATGAATAGTTTGATTGATTTTGAAGGTAAAGTGAATAAAAGTATGAAATTGTAAAATATTGTGAAGTGATAACCCTAAAAATCAGCTGTTGTGGTTTGTTTACAAACATTCTACATCGAATTTGGCTGGAGTATAGAAGGTTGAACCTCGCTTTTATTGGGGATCTCATCCCCTAAAGTCAAAGAGAAAAATATGTGGTGTGCAATAATTCACACACGGCAGAAGTGAAACTTCAGAAAAGTAGCCTACGAGAGAATGAGATAAATATATAACTTGTATTTTATCTCGTTCTCTTGCAGGCTAAATCCTATTATGAATATGTTTGTCTCTACTTAGTGTAAATTTTTCGTTTCATCGAATTTTCAAATCGCAATGATTCTAAAGAAGGCTCACTTCAAAATTATACTTATTATAAGAGGGGAGGACAGCATCATATGTCACTGATATACTCTCAAACAATCTGCTTATAGTCTGCACAGCTGATTAATGGAAAAAAATGTTTCATGATTGGATGAGTCCTCTGAGTGTAGGGGAAACATCACTTTGTAGGTTTGGGCTCAGTAAGTTTTACTATTTCCTCGTGTTTCAGAAACATCTACATAATAATGGAGTACTGTTGCGGCGGAGACCTCTCCAAGTACATACGCAGATACGGCCGCGTGCCAGAGAAGCAGGTGAGATGAGATGCTCTCCGCTTTACTATTGTGAGGCAGGCTCACGCTTGACGACTTGACCACCACAAAGCCTTTACAATATTAGTGTGATGGGACCAGCCATTTGTAATATCAAATGATAATTTAATGATAAATGATTTATTTATTTCATGTAGGACAACTTGTGTCACTTATGATACGTTAAGACTCTACCACCGGTTCGGAAAACTGATTCTACTGAGAAGAACTGTGGAACTTTGCGGAATTGAGAAACAAAGCGGACCAAGTCACGCGTATCTGCATGGTTTCAACTTGCAGATGGAGTGTTTTGAGATGGTAAATTTGTTTTTCGCAGGTACTATATTTCCTGCAGCAATTAGCGTCGGCGTTGAAGTTTTTAAGAGAAAAAGGTTAGTTATGCTGTCTGTGGATTACAGCAGGTATAGATATAGTATAGATATAGGACAATAGGAAGATTCAGGTCTCTGACGTGCAAACTTACGAAGTGTGAGGTAAGATAAGTCAACGACATCTATCGGCAATGTAAAAAAGCTTCTTACTCGCAAATGACAGAAAAGCTTTAAAACAAGTCTCGGCCAACTCGGCTGTCGTCTTGTCCTTTTAAAATCACTCGGGAAGGCCTCGACTTTCCAATATTACTCAGCCATGAATTGCTTTATTTCTGGCCTGGGCAGTAATGTACTATTTTTTAACATAGTTTGTTTAGGGACGGTAAAATGCAAAATAAAATCTAGAACAATCGTACGTAATAAAAAATCGTTATTTACTTCTACTTTACAGGGAGAGCGACAGTTGAACGCTTTTTGTCCCTGCCAAAAGGAAGTATATCCTAAAACAAGTTTTATTTAAGTACATATTTATGTATTTTTCCCACAGACGTAGTTCACATGGACCTGAAGCCTCACAACCTTTTACTGCACAAGGGGTCTGACGGGAAATACATACTCAAGGTAGCGGACTTTGGGTGAGCCAACGACAACTGTGCATATTGTACTCACACAAACTCGTCTGACGACTGACCCGGGGGCAGCGTCGCTGGTGTCACATTTAAAGTTGATATTAAATATTGAAAATAAAATAAATACAAAAACCAAACAGTCATACAAATTTGTTCCAATTTTGGTCACCGGGTCAGATAATTTTGTGGAACTATATTACCGACTCGCAAAATAACCGCAGACTACACCATAACGCGGATAGTACGCGACGTAGAGAGCGATAGTGTGGTATGGGCTTAAACATGCAGTGTAACTGGTAACATTAGCGATGGCGCCCCAGGTTCGCGCAGCTCATGTCCGAGCCGGCGGGGCGCCACGTGCGCGGCTCGCCGCTCTACATGGCGCCCGAGATGCTGGCGGGGGACCACGACGCGCGCGTCGACCTGTGGAGTGTTGGTGAGATTCGTGACACTTTTTTATTTTGAAAACTATAAATATACTAACTTTGATGTTTCAATATATTATGCTTTTTGGGCCATAAATCTCTTTATTTTCGATATAGTTTTGTTATGTTATCATTTTCATAATAACTACTCTTACAATAATTAGTTTGATTATTTTTGTCAGCCGTAACGCAGACCACGGTCTATTTGTACTATCAATTTCATTAGCCTAGTCTCTATACAGTAAAAGTTATATTGCTGAGTTTGTGCGTGGTTGGTGCAATAATATATCTAATCTCGCTACAACCAGCCAACAAAGGCATTATATATAATAATACTACTTACTGATGCCGCAAAATCATAGATTTTGTTGTTGTAATTATTACATTTATTTAAAACTAGCAGATGCCCGTGACTACGTCCGCGTGGATTGAGGTTTTTTGATTCCCGCGGGAACTCCTTAGTTTTCTAAAAAGTAGCCTATGTGTTATTCCAGACTATAATCTATCTCGGTGCCAAATTTAATTTAGATCCGTTCAGCCGTTCGGACGTGATTGAGTAACAAACATCCATCCATACATCCATCCATCCAAACTTTCGCATTTATAATATTGGTATAGCTATATTGATATACTAGCGGTCCGCCCCGGCTTCGCATGGGTAGCACTTGATAAAAATAGTCCATACCCAATAATGGTCAGTCGGCACTGAGACGAACAACTCCACCACACGTTCTCAAATTTTGTTCAGCAAACCGCTGTGAACACTTGGCACTTGAGTCTCCAATACGACGTATTTTCGCTGCTCTCACCTGGGAACTATGTTTAGAACTAACAACTAAGTTGAGACCTGGTTCTTTTAGGCATTTCGCAGACTATCTATAACAGTTAGATATTAAAATGTTTAAAAAAATGTTAGTAAATTCTCTTGTATTTATTATGTTTGTCTTGACAAATATGACATAAAAGACAGTCTAATTTAATAGACGAATAGAGGTTTAACGTAAAAAGTTAAATTAGGTGAATTTTTCCGACTTAATTCACATTATTGCAATTTTCGAAGGGATCTCTAATTTATTTTAAAATAAAATGCAGCCTATGTTACTTGCTGATAAAGTAGCTTTCTATAGGTGAAAGAATTTTTAAAATCGGTCCTGTAGTTTTTTAGTTTATCCATTAGGTACAAACAAACAAATCTTTCCTCTTTATAATATTAGTTAAGATTGATTGATAGTACAGTTGCACTCATAATAGTAACGCGTACGGTTGCAGGTGTAATAATACAGTATGTTTGCGGATGTAATCACGTGTGCGGTTGCAGGTGTAATAATGTACGAGTGTCTGTTCGGTCGCGCGCCGTACTCCTCCGCGACCTTCAGCGAGCTGATCGACAAGATACAGCGCCGCGCGCCCATACAGGTGACTTGTTTAATCTCTCTGCGTCGTATTCCTTTGATGAGGGTCGTGACCCCATCCCAATAATCACATAACGGTAGGAGTTTTCTTGGGATAATAATGCGGTGGGTTCCCACGTCCTTCCGCACGCAACTCGACTTAGAGTAAGTACTATTTCAACTCTTAGGTTTTAGGTTATAATAACCGGAACCGACGGCTTAACGTGCTCTCCGAGGCACGGGGGAAAATGAAAAGGCCAAATTTGAACCTTCAAATTCACCCGTCCAGTTACCGGCTTGGGTCAGCGTTGCTTAACATTCGCAATCGACTGATATGAGTTGTCACAACTAGGACACTCGTCCCTGTTATTTAATATTTGTGCTAAAAATGCACTCGAGGCGCAAACTTCAATTACAGTGAATTTAATTTTAAATGCTCATGTGCATTATTAAACATTTAATAATACACTACAACTAGACTTCGTCCGCATGGAATTAGGTTAGGTCGGGACGCTTTAGTGGCGCCCCCTAACATCATTATTGCCCGTAGCCGCCCCGGGCCGCTACAGTGGCGCCCCCTAACATCAGTATTGCCCGTAGCCGCCCCGGGCCGCTACAGTGGCGCCCCCTAACATCAGTATTGCCCGTAGCCGCCCCGGGCCGCTACAGTGGCGCCCCCTAACATCAGTATTGCCCGTAGCCGCCCCGGGCCGCTACAGTGGCGCACCCTAACATCAGTATTGCCCGTAGCCGCCCCGGGCCGCTACAGTGGCGCCCCCTAACATCAGTATTGCCCGTAGCCGCCCGGGCCGCTACAGTGGCGCCCCCTAACATCAGTATTGCCCGTAGCCGCCCCGGGCCGCTACAGTGGCGCCCCCTAACATCAGTATTGCCCGTAGCCGCCCCGGGCCGCTACAGTGGCGCCCCCTAACGTCAGTATCACTCGTACAGCTGCCGCCCAACGCGTCGATATCGGACGGGTGTCGCGACCTGCTGACGCGGCTGCTGCGACACGACCCCGACCAGAGAATATCGTACGACGAGTTCTTCGCTCACGACTATCTCGACCTCGAGCACATGCCCTCCAAGGAGAACTACAACAAGGTTGGTGGCGGATTGCTGAAGTAAATAACTGTAAATAAACCCTACGTGAAGAGATTGTTACATATTCAAAGAACTCCAGCTCAAGTATTACTCAAACTCGAACTATTTACAACTCAATTGTTTGTGTACATATTATCTATGCATAAAACAGTGACAAGTATCTTCCGATGACTTAGACCTAGTGGAGCATTATGTCTTCCAAAGAGAACTACAACAAGGTATATGGCGTATTGCTGATGTAAATAAAAAACTGGCCAAGTGCGAGTCGGACTCGTGCACCGAGGGTTCCGTACAAATCTGTAGTAAGTTTAAAATTATAAAAAAATATTTTTATTACATGATGTAACTAAAAATTTATGCTTTTCGCAATTTTTCCTTTATGTGTACTATAAGACGTTGCTTCCTACCAAATTTCAAGATTCTGAGTTCACGGGAAGTACCCTGTAGGTTTTGATTCCCTTGCGAGTGTCAAAATTGGCAGCATAAACGGCGGTATCTTTTGATTGTGTTAGCTTAGAAGTTTGATTTTTTCACAGCTCCAAGGGACAGTAGACCTGAGTATTTGATATAAATTTCAGCGTGATACCTTCATGCGTTCCTGAGAAAAGTGATCATATAAGGGTTCAGTTTTTTCCTTTTGAGGTACGGAACCTTAATTATTAAAAATATTTATATTAAACGATATAACTAAAAATTTATGGTTTCGCAATTTTTCCTTTATCTGTGCTATAAGACGTTGCTTCGTACCAAATTTCAAGATTCTGAGTTCACGGGAAGTACCCTGTAGGTTTTGATTCCCTTGCGAGTGTCGAAAATTTGCATTAAATATTTTTATTATATAATGTAACTAAAAATGTATGCTTTTCGCAATTTTTCCCTTTATCTGTGCTATATGACGTTGCTTCGTACAAATTTCAAGATTCTAAGTTCACGGGAAGTACCCTGTAGGTTTTGATTCTCTTGCTAGTGCAAGAATATTCGAAAATTTGCAGTATAAACGGCGTTATCTTTTTATTGTGTTGGCTCTGAAATTTGATTTTTTCACAGCTCCAAGGGACCGTAGACCTGAGTATTTGATATGAATTTCAGCTCGATACCTCCATGCGTTCCTGAGAAAAAGGGTCTCGACACACAGACGGACGGACAACGAAGTGATCCTATAAGGGTTCCGTTTTTTTCCTTTTGAGGTACGGAAGCCTAAAAATTCAATGGAACTGAACAGGAAATGAATTCCCATGCTTTTTAATAATTTCAATAATCCTTTACATTGTGTTTTCATTTAAACTATAATCATCAATTAGAACATATGTTTGTGTGTCTGTGTGCAGGCGGTGTCTCTCATAAAGTCCGCTATCGAGCTGGAGTGCGCGGGCAGGCTGGCCGCCGCGCTCACCGCGTACGGCGACAGTCTGCGCTACCTGGTGAGGACACTTGTGAGGTGTTATGTGCAGAAACTACCCCCCTAAGGGGTTGTTAAACTACAGCCCATTAACGTCCCACTGCTGGACACAGACCTCCACTCTCATAGGAGAGAGGGAATTAGAGCTTACATCCACCGCACTGCTTTATTGCGGGCTTTAACCAACGACCTCAATTTACATAGACGCCATCTAGTCCGAAAAGCGGGAACTTACTTGCAACATATATTGAAAATGTATACGACTATGACTTGGTCATAGATAATATAGGCCATAGCCATGGAAGCCTTAAGGCCAGTTAGTAAAAAAAAAATATCATACACTAATGATTTTAAGCTTATTTCGTGGTTTAACGACATATTTTAATGTATTGTATAACGGGTACATACCACGATTAATTTTTGTTTTTATTTGTCGATATTTCAACCCAATTGCACGGGTCGTGGTCACGACGGGACTGCGGTGCTGCGAGAGATGAAGTTCGAGCTGTCAAGGGCAGTAGCGAACTACCCTCTTTCTTGTTCTTTTCGCTGGAACTTCACGCGTTGTCCGGCAAAAAACACTCACAACGTCACTATTAATTTTCGATGTCGTACGATGCTGTCCTGGTTTGCATAATTCTATCACTGGATTCCACAACAACAACGTTCCTCAAAAGTCTGCGATCGCGGAGCATATCCTACCAGCATAGCCAGGCACAAAACATTGGATCGAACTCCACAGTCCTCGAGTTCTCCCCACAGACCGCCACTATGTGCCTGGACTAGTGCGCGAAGCGATTGAAATTCGCAAACACCAGAATTTCAATCGTGAAGAGGGTTTTAAACTAGCAAGTATGTGGAATCCAGTGGTAGAATTATGCAAACCAGGACAGCATCGTACGACATCGAAAATTAATAGTGACGTTGTGAGTGTTTTTTGCCGGACAACGCGTGAAGTTCCAGCGAAAAGAACAAGAAAGAGGGTAGTTCGCTACTGCCCTTGACAGCTCGAACTTCATCTCTCGCAGCACCGCAGTCCCGTCGTGACCACGACCCGTGCAATTGGGTTGAAATGTCGACAAATAAAAACAAAAATTAATCGTGGTATGTACCCGTTATATACATTAAAATATCATACAGTTTGCCGCGGAAATTAAACGATTGCGTAATGGATAAAAATATTACATAGGAAGATTATAAATAACGTTTTTTTGGAAATGTATAATTGTGACTTGAAACACTTACCTTAAAATAAAAATTGTACAGTGCCAAACTAATAAGACTTTAGATGTTAACCTAAAAATAACAAATCATCTACACGACGAGCGACCGTGACAGCGCTACGATGGGGACAAAGACAGGTTAGGAACGCGCTCTCAAAGTCGGTCGCCCGACATTTTTCTATGAAAGGGCCCATCTAGTATTTGCATATAATATATCGATGGGTTTAACGACTATTATCATGTTAGTGATAATAACCGGGACCGACGGCTTAGCGTGCTCTCCGAGGCACGGGGGTGAGACGCCGCCAACTTCCAACTCCGGGCTGGCACTGAGAATTTGTAGTCAGAAAATCCAATACTTAATTATGACCCGACCCGGGACTCGCACTCGGAACTTCGTCGGCGGCAGTCAAACAAGCTAACCACTAGAACAACGAGGCAGTTAAGGGCTTGTTAATATTTATGATATAGTTAACTTGGAATTTCAAAATGTCATTTTATCTGGGGGTTAGCTACCAATATTAGCTTAAAGCAACATTATTTCAAAATTACACTAATTGGCGCCCCTTGGCGCCCCTAATATAAGGATTACTAGCTGATGCCCGCGACTGCGTCCGCGTGATTCAGATTCAGATTTATTTATTTGTGAATACAGTTGTACACATAGATGTTAGTTTTACAGAACGGTATCATGTATTCTACCACAGTGTGGTGTACAAATATGTTAACTTATAACTTAATTACAATTTATAGTAGGTATTAATAAATTTTTATTATTCTAAATACTTAAATTATTAAAACACCATGCAATGATCCATGACGCATCCTTAAGTCGCCTTCGCCTTTACGTAAAATAACATAATTAATAAATTTAAACAAAAAACAAAGATTATCAAAATAATGTCAAACCAGTTTAAATCATTCATTTCAATTGTCAAAGAATTATTATTTACTATGTCAAAATAGAATAAAATGTTAAAATGATAAAATGATAAAACGCAAAAAGAAATGAACTGTCATTAAGGTAATCATTAATATAATAGTATGATTTACTTATTAGAAATGATTTTAATAATTTTTTGAAATTGTTTATATTCTTTATTTTCTTTAAATCCAGTGATAACTTATTGTAAATGTGTATTGCTAGGTGGATTGAGGTTTTTTGATTCCCGCGGGAACTCTTCAATTTTCCGGGATAAAAGTAGTCTACGTCCTTCCCCGGGATACAACCTATCTCTGTACCAAATTTTATCAAAATCAGTTGAACAGATACATTTGTTTGATTCCCGCGGGAACTCTTCAATTTTCCGGGATAAACATTTTCCAGACTATAATCTATCTCTGTGCCAAATTTCAGCCAGATCCGTTCAGCCGTTGGGGCGTGATTGAGTAACAAACATCCATACATCCATACATCCATCCATCCATCCATCCATCCAAACTTTCGCATTTATAATAATTATTTGATTAAAACACGAGCTGATATTATAATTCAAACAATATTGAAACATTACAGCTTTACGCAATGTTTACGGGAATGGTCCCCGCGCTGGGGTCGTGCCCGGGGACCATTCCCGTACAGTAAGGATGCCGGTTGTGTGCCGCAGGTGCCTGCGGTGGGCGCGGAGAGCGACCCGGTGCGGCGGAGCGCGCTCGCCGCCAAACTGAGACAGTGAGGCTTGCATTGTTCACTACCCTCATATACTTACTGGTTTTAGGGTTCCGTACCTCAAAAGGAAAAAACGGAACCCTTATAGGATCACTTCGTTGTCCGTCCGTCTGTGTGTCGAGACCCTTTTTCTCAGGAACGCACGGAGGTATCGAGCTGAAATTCATATCGATTGCTCAAGTCTTCTGTCCCTTGGAGCTGTGAAAAAATCAAACTTCTAAGCCAACACAATCAAAAGATACAGCCGTGTATGCTGCAAATTTCGACACTCGCAAGGGAATCAAAACCTACAGGGTACTTCCCGTGAACTCAGAATCTTGAAATTTGGTACGAAGCAACGTCTTATAGCACAGATAAAGGAAAAATTGCGAAAAGCATAAATCTTTAGTTACATCCATACTAATATTATAAATGCGAAAGTGTGTCTGTCTGTCTGTCTGTCTGTCTGTCTGCTACGCTTTCACGGCCTAACTACTCAACCGATTTTGATGAAATTTGGTACAGAGATAGTTTACATCCCGGGAAAGGACATAGGCTACTTTTTATCCCGGAAAATTGAAGAGCTCCTGCGGGAATCAAAAAAATGTATCTATTCAACCGATTTTGTTGAAATTTGGTACAGGAATAGGTTGTATCCCGGGGAAGGACTTAGGCTACTTTTTATCCCGGAAAATTGAAGAGTTCCCGCGGGAATCAAAAAACATCAATCCACGCGGACGAAGTCGCGGGCATCATCTAGTCATATAATAAAAATATTTTTGATAATTTTAAACTTACTACCCCTTTCCGCCTGAACGCGTAGAGGTATTAAATTGAAATTAAATTGATACCTAAATGGAATAGAAATACTATAACTTTTACTTATATACCTAGAGGTTTGTACGGAACCCTCGGTGCGCGAGTCCGACTCGCACTTAGCCGGTTTTTTTTTTCAACCTTTATTTTTAGAGATTATTCGCTTGGCGAATATGCCTCTCTGTAGAATAACAGAATTAGTAATTAAATATACAACAATATAAATACATTATCCACTTATCATAATATTATATGGTACACAGCAAAAGTGCCCAGGATTGCCATCGAAACTCGAGATATATCATCATCATTATTATCATCATCACTACAGTCTATTAACGTCCCACTGCTGGGCACAGGCCTCCACTCTCATAGGAGAGCGGGAATTAGAGCTTAGACCCACCACGCTGCTCCAATGCGGGTTGGCGGGCTTTAACGACTATTATCATGTTAGTGATAATAACCGGGACCGACGGCTTAACGTGCTCTCCGAGGCACGGGGGTGAAACACCGCCAACTTCCAACTCCTGCACTGGCTGGCACTGAGAATTTCTTAATTGAAAAATCCAATAACTAACTTTTATGCCCGACCGGGAATCGAACCCAGGACCTCGTGATCCGCAGTCGACTATGCTAACCACTAGACCAACGAGGCAGTTATCAGACATTGTTTTTTGTCAGAATTCGAAACTAGTTCGACACTCACATAACACGTGAGTTTCCGTTAGTTTTAATTTTGTGTAGTTCCAAATTATTGTCAACGTACGTTTCGATCAAATTGTCGGAGTGAAGTTATATTAATTCAATTGTTGATGTAGTAACAGCAAAGTATCGCAACGATCAGGTACATGGACCGCGCTGAGGAGATCAAGAGAATAGTGAAGGGACAGAACAACGCGACAGGAGGCGACGCGGACACCGATCAGAACACCACGAGGCATACGTTACTTCCCAGCAACACGGACAGTAGTAAGTATGCTTATTGTTTTGCTGTACATTGTGCTAGGCTTAAAAATAAAATATTCAATGGTTTATTATATCCATGGCTGACGGCTGTGGACGCTAGAGTGGCGGCACTAGAGTCTAGGAACGCTAGGATCAACGACCTCAATTTACATAGACGGGCCCTGTCAAACAAAGAATGTGGGCGTATTTTTAGCAACGCCATCAACGCCATCTAGTCTGAAAAGCGGGAACTTGCTTGCAACATCTTAAATGAAAGCTTGAAAACGTATGACTCTGTCATAGATAATATAGGCATAAAAGCCGTAATGGCAGTTAGTAAAAAAAATATCATACAGTTTGCCGCGGAAATTAAATGCTTGATTGCGTAATGGATAAAAATATTAAATAGGAACATTAAATAAACGTTTTTTTGGAAATGTATAATTGTGACTTGAAACACTTACCTTAAAATAAAAATGTGTGCGTGTACTAGCGTACACTCGTAAGAAGTGAAACTTCTTTATGACGTTATTTTTCAAAAAATAATTTACTATATGCAACTTTACAGAAATTGGTTAAATAAAGTTAAATTAGATAAATTTTAATAAAAGGCTTTTATTATCATAGACATGACGCGTAACGAAAAAATGTTACACTAATTTTTTTTCGCGTGGTAGGGATAAGAAAAAGATGGCGCGTAACAGAAAAATGTGACGCGTAACGAAAAAATGTTACACTAATTTTTTTTCGCGTGGTAGGGATAAGAAAAAGATGGCGCGTAACGGAAAAATGTGACGCGTAACGAAAAAATGTTACACTAAATTTTTTTTCCAACTCCGATAAAGAAGTTTCACTTCAAACATTGTACAGTGCCAAACTAATAAGACTTTAGATGTTAACCTAAGAATAACAAATTATCTACACGACGAGCGATCGTGACAGCGCTGCGATGGTTAGGAACGTGCTCTCAAAGTCGGTCGCCACTTTTTCTATGAAAGGGCCCATCTAGTACCTACATATATATCGATGGCTATGATATAATATCGTCAAGATACCTAGCGCGCCGTGTAGCCTATAATTAATTTACTTTGCGACCGTGTTCGAGTGAACTGTTAAATACAACAATATATTATTTACGTAAGTAACCAGTGCTTCCTTCTAATAATTGTAAGAATTTGCTCTTACTAGCTAGGAAATAGCTATATTATCTGGCGTGTTTTTAAAGTTAAATTATAGACTATACCTTCAAATAATCTAGATTTAAACCGTGTAAGGAATCTAGGTATGCTAGACAGGAAAAACGAACCTCATGGAGTGGAATGATAGGGTTACTGGTGGTTGCTGTTTTGATGGTCAGGTTTTTCATGACACAAACACTTCTCACTTTGATTTTCTTCCTGTTTTTAGCGTACACACCACAGTTTGAGCGGATAGCGAAGAGAGATGGGTTTATATAGCGTTTTAGGGAATCATTGAAAGGCGAGACGCGCCGTCTTGAGTGGCTTGGTAGAACACACACCGATTGTCTTTGACAGCGATCCGTAGACATAACGGGCGTTTTTAGGTTGGTTATAGACAATTTGGAAAAGCGTGGGAGAGAGGGAGATAGGAGATGTGATGGACAGGGATTAACATAGCCCATTGCAATTTAAATTCTAACCATTATCTAAATAAAAAAAAACAACAACACGTACATTAGCTCTTTTCAGGCCTCTGACATTCAAGTAGGAAACCACATTATTGCCCACAGCACAAGATTTGGGCGTGAGTTAAGATGAGTCAACGCTTTCTATCGGCAATGTATAAAAGCTTTCTTAACAATGGTTTCCTCGCAAATTAGAAAAAAGCACTGTCAAAGTCTCGGCCGAAATAGCAATAAAGGCCTACGGCTCGTCCTTTCAATATCACTCAGTCTTGAATTGCTTTATTTCCGGCTTGGCCAGTAATGTACTATTATTATTCTCATCAGGTGAGGTTGCAGTCAAGTATAACTTGTATTAGAGCGATAAAAAAAAATTGGCAGTCATAAGGACTGCTTATAGAAATGAAAACGAATATTTTTATTTTTATTAAATTTATTAATAATAAACCTTAAGGCATTAAAGTTTATTTTCGAACGTAGTATTCGCTGTTCGCGAGCATGTCGATCACGGTCACGCGAATCTACATTTTTACCCCCTACCAAAAAGTGATCAACGCGGCTAAAGAAATTTTACACTTCATAATTATAATTGATACCGAATGTGTAATTTTCAGCCGGCGCGCGTGAGCAGAGTGCGCGCGTTGAGCCCGACACTGACGCGCGCGCCGACACAAGCGGCGCGGCGGAGAGAGGACACACACGCCAGGTAACACATATTTTACTAAGAATTTTTTTCAGAAAGAGAAAAGAAAGAAAAACATTTACAATACAGTTAAATATCTAATTATAATATACTAGCATATGTACGCGACTTCATCCGCGTGAAATTTTCGGGTTAATATATAGCCTATGAAACTCACAAACAATGTGGCTTTCTATTGGTAGCAGAATTTTCAAAATCGGTTCAGTAGAGCCAAAGACGACATCTTAAAACTAAAGATGTTATAGGGTTCCAAACGCGCCCTAGTCTGCGAAGAGCCTACAAAAAACTCAGCCGGGTTATTCATTCCCATGTTATTTTTATCATTTCAATAATCCTTTACATTGTAATAGGAAGGAAAGGGTGTTTAAGAATTCCAAGGATTGTCTTATCCTTAGACATTCGCAAATATTAACTCCAACACAAGTATTCGTTTCGTTTCAGCGAACACAAGAAGTCAAGAAGCCCCAGGACAAGCGCGGAGCCCTGGCGAGGCTGCTGCGAAGGCCCGTGCCCCAACTGGACAGAGATATGGTAATCAAATAGCGGTTACCGCCACGCAAACTAGATGGCGCTGATTGTATATCCACATCACAGCATACCTACATATGAATCGACTGAAAACCTTACATGAAATAAACACGGGATAGGAAATATGAGAATAATTCACGAAATCACGTTTAACGACTACCTTATTGAATAATGACTAATTTTTGCGTGGCGAGGGGAGAACGCCTTGTTATTTTTCTGTAATAGGCATGATGACTGATTTTGAAAAATGGTCAGATTATGTTCGGAAGTATCTACTATTTCGAAAAAATATCTTATTTCAGCAGAAAAATAAAGTTTAGTAGATAAAATTGGCATTTGAAATTTAAATTTTAAAATTCACGCCAAAACGTTCGGCGGTGTCATGGCGTCGTTGTGACGTCACTATTGTTTTTACCAATGTACTCTGTGCAGTGTGCAGTAAGCAATAGTGTGATTGTCCAAGCGCGAAAACAAACAATTGTCACGTCATTCGCTTCTTTGTGTTTATGCAATACTAGCTGATGCACGCGACTTCGTCCGCGTGGTTTAAGTTTTTTGTTATTCCCGCGGGTACTCCTTAATTTTCCGGGATAAAAAGTAGCCTATGTCACTCTCCAGGTCCTCAACTATACCCATGCCAAAAATCACGTCAATCCGTTGCTCCGTTGCGGCGTGATTGAAGGACAAAGCAACAAACCAACAAACAAAGTGACTTTCGCATTTATAATATTAAGTATGATATGATGGCGGATTGCTATATTTTATAGTTATATTTTATCAATATAAATAGCAATCTCACTCGAAATAGAGAAATAAATACGTTTTATATAATCCATGAATCCTATTTCATTAGATAAATTCATAATTGCATTGATTCTTGGTTACTGTCATCATGCCTATTATAATTAATGGTGAAACTGCCACGTGTCGCGGCCAGTTCGGGGTAAGCGAGTACGGGCGATATGACGCTTCCCGTGGTTAACTCGTCCAAGCTGAATACTTAAAAGACACGGATATCAAAGTTTTTTTTAAGAAAAGCGCTATATATTGACAGTTCAACTTACAATGGTCGGAGCAGAAGGTTATATTCTACGATGTCGTGTAGAAACTAGAAACCGAATATGGGTTTAATATAACTGCAATGCCCCTAACAGGTTGGCCCGCTACCATCTTAGACTGCATAGATGTATATTTAGACTGCATCATCACTTACCATCAGGTAAGACCGCTTGTAGTGGAATAAAAATTAAAAAAATAAACGTGAAACAAATCATTTCATTACAATAACCCTTGTTTTAATGTTTTCACGAACTGATAGTGTTAATTTGTTCACAGCCAGAGTCGCGGGGCAACACGTGTCCGAACAGCGACGAACCAAACGACACGTGCAAGATTACGTGAACTGTACTACTACTTACTATGATATAGTTTTTGTTACATCCGAGATCTATACTAATATTATAAATGCAAAAGTGTGTCTGTCTGTCTGTATGCTACGCTTTCACGGCCCATTTGTTCAATCTGTTGAAATTTGGTACAGAAATAGGTTATATTCCGGGGAAGGACATGGGCTACTTTTTGTCCCGGAAATTCATGAGTTCCCGCGGGAATCAAAAGCCTTAATCCACGCGGACGAAGTCGCGGGCATCGTCTAGTACCTTACCTCTAGAAGCATAAGGCGTCTCGTAAAGTTTTGACACGCACAAAGTCAGTTTTTATTTAATTTTTAGTACATATTTTTATTTTAGTAAAGAAGTACAGGAAAAAACTAATTTATTTTTGTAAAGAAACTGCCCTTAGATGTTGTTGTTGTTGTGGTAACATACACAATCTCCAAACTGTAACAAAGTGTAAACTACTTGTATTGCTGTCCCTTTCACAAGGCTCGCTGTGGAAAGGAACAGCACTATATTGAGGTCAGTTTAGTTTGCAGATCGTGTATACTAGAATTATTAGCCACAATGTATATTGTTATTATTTTGTTTTTAAAAAAACTTTCGCTTATATTGATTTTTTACTAAGTGAACTGTAAAAAAATTGATATCCTCCCATTTCGCGAATAAAAACTAGTTGAAAAAAAAAGCGTGAGTGTGCAATTCACACACGGCAGAAGTGAAACTTCAGAAAAAGTAGTAGAAGAATCAGATAAATATAACTTGTATTCTATCTCATTCTCTCGCAGGCTAAATCTTATTATGAATATATTTGTCTCTTTTCAACCGACTTCAAAAAAAGGAGGAGGTTCTCAATTCGACTGTATTTTTTTTTAAATGTTTGTTACCTCAGAACTTTTGACTGGGTGGACCGATTTGGATGATTCTTTTTTTATTTGAAAGGGCATACTTCCCAAGTGGTCCCATATAAATTTTATCGAAATCGGTCGAGCGGTTTTTAAAATATCAACAATAAAATAAGTACTTTGTATAGCGTGTGCTTGTTGTTGTAAAGTTGGCGCGGGAGTTTGAAGTCGGTTGTTTAAATAGAATGTTTTATATTAAATTATTGGTGTCGCTTTTACGTTTCATCGAATTTTCATTCACAACGATCCTCAGGAAGTTTCACTTGAAAATAAATTGCACTTTTTGCAGTTCATGTACTTGCATCTCATGCCTTGGATTTGTTTCAAAGCGGCCTTTTTGTTGTCAACCAAAACTCAGCTTTAGTTGGTTGGCAATACGGTTGAAATAAGCTTAAAAGAGAAAAACTCGAAGGATCTCATCCATGTATTATTTTCATCGAGCGGCTGAAGTCGCGATTTGAAACTAGTTCACCATAATAATTAATTGTTAAAAAAAAAGATACGCGCCGAATTGAGAACCTCCTCCTTTTTTGGAAGTCGGTTAAAAAGACATTTATTTAATCGTCAGTGCCTTCGCTTTTATAAATAAGTAATGATATAGGTACATATGTTGTTTGTATATTATGCATAATAAATTTTTAACATTTTATAATGTTTTTATTTTTATATTTTTTTTAGCGTGATACCAACCCTGGCTTTGGCTTTGGTGCTCAGCCATAAGTTATTGATGTCATGAACCTAAATGCTAGATTTCGCTAGATATTTTATCTGTCTTATGAGGCCCCGTTGATCAGGAAATGGAGTCATTTGAACTTATATGCAGATGTCGTTGAGTGGTTAAAAATGGAGATAGTTGACCGAGCGAAGCGAAGGTCTCTGAGTCTACTTGAGTGAATTTGCTCTTGTCCGTCCGTCCGTCTGTCAGAGCCTTATAACTTCTAAATTACTGAACGTAATTACTTCAAATTTAAATATTATGCATATAAACCGATGGCCTCCAGCCGAATATGGCTTAAAAAGTAATAAAAATCTTTATTTCAGGGGGGCTCTCATAGAAGCGAATATGAAGAAAAAATACTTTTATAGCGTTACATATTATGGTTGCGGTATATCATTTTAAAGATAATTAGGAATAGAGTCCAAAAATATATATTATTTTTCAATTTTTCCCCTAAAATTGAGAAAATGGGGGGTTCTCAAAGTGGAGATTTTCTAACGTCCAAAGTTGACCTCAAAACGTTGGTTCAATTATTTAAATTATATCCTGTACTTGAACAACAAATACTAAAATTAGATAAATATTATATGGAAACGAAATTATTTAATTTTTAATGAGATTTAGTATTTTTAACAGAACCTCACAATGATGTCAATAGATGGCGCTAATGGTCAAAGTTAACTATTACAATATTTTCTGGAAGGCTGAGTCTGAAACTTGTTCAATTATTTGAATTATATCCTGTACTTGAACAACAAATACTAAAATGAGATAAAATTATAAGGAAACGAAATTGTTTAATGTTCACTATTTTTAACAGAACCTCACAATGAAGTCAATAGATGGCGCTAATGTTAAGAGATAAATATTATATGGAAACGAAATTGTTTAATTTTTAATGGGCTTCAGCATTCAGTCAGTTTTAAAACAGAACTTCACAATGATGTCAATAGATGGGGCTCTGTAAAAGTTTATTCGTTTGATGGATACTGTGAGGTCTCAGTTCGGGGCGAACCACTAGTTACACTTTGATTAATTAATATAAAACTTATTTTCGAATTGCTGGCATATGCCAGTAGGTTTGGGCAGTAAAGACAGTAGTGGCGATTTTTCTTTAATTTTTTGTTATTTAAAATCTAAAAACACTGCTGAATCTTTTTAATGTCATGATGTTGGTTTTTATACATTTCTTGGATTATATTAATGACAAAACGGCCTCACTCATTCATATTCATTTTGCTGTGAAAAGATAAAAGAATAAATTGTTGTTATTTCACTTAGCCATCAATATAAAGCTAACTCAAACCAACTCTCTTATAGCAAAACTGTAGGTAGTGTGAAAACACTTTGTTTTTTAAATACACAATATAAATTAACACGTGGTTTTTTAGAGAAAGCATGTTAAATCTCGCGTTTAGCATGGAAAAAATATTAAAATAATTTGTGTCAATAAAAGTAAGTCAACTAGGAAAATACATATTTACCCATCAAAACAAATTGAAGTCAAATTATTAAAAAAAAATGTGTACCTTTTTCACCGAAAGTAGAACAAAACAGAATATACCAAATAAAAATTCACCAAAACCACAACAACTCAAAAAGTAATTTCAAATTAAAATACAGATATTCAACAAAACTCAAACAACTCGAAATATCCTTGTATTTTTTTATTTTGTCACATGCACTTGTTTTGGCTAGCGAGGATCAACTGAAAATACACTTGTCTAGAGGGGAGGAGATTTCATGCGTTCATTCAACAAAAGAGAGTCAACGCATTCTAATGAGCTATCTATAAAGCTTTCTACTGTGCCTGTTTTATTGGTTAGCTGCATATAGTCCCGAAGCATCATAATACAAGGATAACTAAAAATTCACGATTTTTGAGTTGTCTGGGTTTTGTTCTAGCAGTGCGATATTATAAGTTCCTTCTCATCTAGCTATTTAAGGTAAGTCCTGAGTTAAAATCTATTTGACGATTTTTATATACAAAAGTTCACTTAAAAACTACGATGGCAAGTTCTCTGCTTTATTTTGTACCACATTTTCACTCGTTTTTCTGATCTCCCTGATGACGAGAGCTAGCATCTCTGGATTAACGCCTAGCTCGCACAGTCTGATGCATATGGTCAGGGTTTCAGCATCTAGCCCTGTATTGAGAAGTTGCGATATTTGGAATAGCATCTGGAATGTCTCCCGCGCCTGTCCCACTTGAGCGTTTTGCTCTGAAGTCATGATTTTGGAGTCTTTTGCACGATTTTGAAAACAAATTGTCTAACTATACTTTCGTAAGCATTTTTATAGAGGTGTTGGGTTGTGCCACAGTGAACACAATTAAGCGATATGTTTTCAGATTCATGAAATTATTTCAAACAAGTTTTATAGTACAACTACACAACAAACTAAAAAGCTTCTTGAGATAAAATTGGCTGAAACTTGAAATTTTGAAAATAATTAAAAATACTCTGTCAACGTCAATCATTGTCAATTTGACTGAATTTGACATCTTTGATTTCTCTATGGATTTACTGCCACGAATTCGAGTTTTTTGGCTTATATTCAAGTGAGCATTTTACTCATAGACATAGAATTTTTTCGCTACGTTACTTGGTTCTTTTAGGGTTCCGTTTGGTACGGAACCCTAAAAGAACCAAGTAATGGTAAAATGGAACCCTTATGGTGCGACTTTCTCCGTCTGTCTGTCCGTCTGTCCGTCTGTCCGTCTGTCCGTCTGTCCGTCCGTCACACTCGATTATTTCAGTAACTACCGAAGCTATCGACATGAAATTTGGAATAGTTGTGTATATTAGTGGCCCAAAGACACTGGAATTAAAAAAAATTGGAAATTATTTTTGTTCTTATTTAAAAAGGGGGGAAAATCTGAGGATTGAAATTTAAAAGTGAGATAACTGTACTGTGTGGGGTATCATATGAAAGGGTTTACTTTGTACATTCTAAAACAGATTTTTAATTATTTTTAGTTATGATAGTTTTTGATTTATCGGGGAAAATGTCTAAAAAAATACCGTTCCCCCCCCCTTATCTCCGGAGTTTACCAACCGAAAAATTTGAAATAATTATGGTCAATAGGAATTTACGTATATTTTACAGGAAAACTATAGCCAATGCTCTAACTAGCATAGTTTTTTTGATATTAACAATAAACCTCTACAAACAAAGTTAGTCTTGCGGTTCATTAACAAAGGTAATTATTTATTAATAATGGTACGGAACCCTTCTTGCGCGAGTCCGACTCGCACTTGCCTGGTTTTATACTATTCATGCAGAACTACTACTAATACTAAGCGCCATTATTTTTGTATATATCGGTATGTTCATGTATTTTCATGTATTTACAACAAATATATAATGCCCCAGCCACATTATGAAAAAATGACATTAGCCGGCAAGCGGCAAAGACACAGTCGAGGGTCTCTAGTATATAGTGTACTAGCGAATGCCCGCAACTTCGTCTGCGTGGATCTAGGTTTTTTGGTTCCCGCGGGAACTCCTTAATTTTCCGCGATAAAAAGTAGCCTATGTGCTATTCCAGACTATATTCTATCTCTGTGCCAAATTTCAGCCAGATCCGTGCAGCCGTTGGCGCGTGATTGAGTAACAAACATCCATACATCCATACATCCATACATCCATACATCCATCCAAACTTTCGCATCTAAGTATAATATTTATTTGGGACTTTGCTTTGCGTGGTTGTGAGAGATCCACGTGTTAGTGAGAATCAGTGTGTAATTTTATTGTTTTTGTAGTTTTATTACTTTCTATTGCAATAGTTGGTGACTCTTTCAGTGTTTGTGTTGGTGGTGGTGAGTCAGGATGGAGGTGGAAACACCTCCTGAGCCTCCTGACCCAGGAATAAACATTACAATTCCCTGTGATCCAAGCTCCCAACCCAATCCCTCTCGTAAGCGTGTTGTAGAAGATGGGACAGAAGTGCCCCCTAAAAAACTTGTAAATGACTCGACCTCTCCTGCACCGTCTATCCAAATGCTATTTGTGCAGCCTTCCTTATCTGAATCCCCCAAAGCAATGACAATGGCCTCAGTACAGGTCATTCAATGGAACAGTAAAAGTATCCGTCCCAAAAAACCTGAATTATTATCCCTTATAAATGAACACAAACCTGTCGTTCTTGCCATCTCAGAGACATGGCTTGTGCCTGGCTCCCGTTTTCGGGTCCCGGGCTATGCCTGTTTAAGGGATGACAGGGATGATGGGTATGCGGGAAGCGCAATCTTGGTTAAGCGCTCTCTCGCATACTCCTCTATATCCCTCCCCCCCCATAGTCAACAGTTTAATGCTGTAGCTATGAGGTCCCTTGATATATCCTTTATTTCAATTTATATTCCCCATCCTCATCCTTCTCTAGTTCCTGAATTAAAATCCGTTCTGTTATCACTCCCCTCCCCCATTTTGGTGATGGGAGACTTTAATGCCCATCATCCAACTTGGGGCTCCCACTCTTCCGACGCGTTTGCCACTCTTCTTTTAGACCTTTTTGATGAAATTAATATCTGCTTTCTCAATGATGGATCGCCTACCAGAAGAGTATTCCCCAACCAAAATCCAAGGGCAGCCATTGATTTGTCCCTTTGCTCCCCCTCTTTGGCTTCCCACTCCTCTTGGAATACCCTCCCAAGCTCCTACGGCAGTGATCACTTTCCTATCCTTCTCACAATCACCCAAAGATCTATTCCTGTCACAAAACTCAATCCACTCCTTAAACATAAAGTCAATAAGGCCAACTGGACTGCTTTTGCTGATTCAGTTGACTGTTTGACAGAAACTTTACCGGAGCTGAATGATGATGAAAATACTATCCCATATTATGATAATTTTGTTACTTGTCTAAAATTCTCTGCTGACCTCCATATACCACTTAAAAAGACTGAACGGGATTTTATCTTATCCCCCCCTTGGTGGGATGAGGAATGTACCAACATGGTCAACAAACGCAAGGAAGCTGAAAGTGCGTACACTATGTTGATGTCGCAGACAAATTTTTTAAACTATCTACGCATCGATGCTAAGTATAAGAGAGTAATGTCCAGAAAGAAAAAATATGGTTGGACTAAATTTTGCGAATCCCTTGACCCCCGTTCACCCTCCACCCTGGTATGGAATAGGATTAAAAGATTCCGCTGTTCTACCACCTCCAGTGATCCCTTATCTAATGATCCATCTATCTGGCTGGATGCTTTTGCGGACAAACTGGCTCCACCCTCAGTTCCTACAGCAGACTGTCTGCCATCCACCTCACCTTACCCAGACTCTGACACATTGGACTCCCCATTTACCTTTTCAGAACTACTGTGTGTACTTTCAGATCTGAATGATACAACCCCCGGAGAAGATGGTATCCCATACTCATTTTTGGTCAAACTCAATGATAAAGCGAAGCATTGCTACTTAGATATGGTAAACAGGTTTCTGATAACAGGAATCGTCCCGGAATCTTGGAAGACGCATATCATAATTCCGATTCGGAAACCTGGAAAGGACCCCCTGGATCCTAATTCCTATCGACCTATCGCCCTATCCTCTACATTGGCCAAAGTAATGGAACACTTGATTAAAAACCGCTTGGAATGGTTAATGGAAAGCAGAGGATTACTTGCCAAGACCCAGTTTGGGTTTAGAAAAGGTCTTGGTACCACGGACAGCCTCGGCATTATTTCAACAGACATTCGCATTGCCCTAGCTAAAGGAGAGTACCTTGTGGGTGTGTTTCTGGATGTAGCTGCAGCATACGATAACGTCTTACTCCCGATACTCAGGCAAAAATTGCAACAGCTGAGTGTTCCGCCGAGACTGACGCGAATAATATGCAACCTTCTCTCGACTAGAACTATTCTGGTGAGAACAAACTCATTAAGCCTTCCCCCCAGAATAGTCTGGAAAGGTCTCCCACAGGGCTCCGTTCTCAGCCCTCTACTATATAGTATCTATACCCACGACCTCGAATTGTCTGTTGACAGCTTTTGTAATATATTACAATATGCTGATGATATTGCCCTTTACTCTAGCTCAAAATCTATGGATGAAATCTGTTCCCGTCTAAACTCTGCTTTGTATTATCTAGGCCAGTGGTTATCAGATCATGGACTCTCACTTTCAATCGCTAAGTGCAAGGCAGTTATCTTTACCAGAAAAAGGCAGATCCCGCTACCCAACATCCTGTTTGAAGACCAACACATACCACTTACCTGCAAAACCAAATTTCTCGGATTGGTTCTAGATAGTAGATTAAATGGCGTCTCACATGTAGAATACATTCTGAAAAAATGTGAAAAAAATATTAACATCCTTAGAGCCTTATCAGGGGTGTGGTGGGGTGCCCACCCATACACTCAAAAACTACTGTACAACGCATTAGTACGTAGCCACATGGACTACGGCTTCTTTGTATTAGACCCCATTAATAAATCAGCCTTAGACAAACTTATCAAAATTCAATATAAATGCTTAAGAATTGTACTTGGTGCAATGAAATCCTCCCCCACTAATGCACTCCAGGTGGAATGTGTTGATCCACCAATTCCCCTCCGCTGCCAGTATCTGAGTGATCGCTTTATCTGCAAAATCTTACAACTCTCCTCTCACCCTCTTTTAGACAAACTAAGACAACTTGCCTCAGCTCTGACACCCAATCAAAATCCCACTTGCCTACTCAAAAGTTTCCGGAAATTTACTAGTCTACCTCACCCTATCAATTCTTCACCTAAATTACCCATATTTTCCTCTAGTTTTTCTGGTCTGACACACCAACCAAAAATAACAGATCTGGGTCTCAATAAAAAAACAATAGAGGCCAATACTAAATTTAACCAAGTAATGAATGATAAGTGGTCAGAGCACTTAGCAGTATTCACAGATGCATCCAAATTTTCTGGAAATGGCTGCGTTGGTGTTGCCTGTTGGATACCCAAATACAAAATAGCTCTTCAATACAAATGCCCCCCACAATCCTCTGTTTTTACTGGAGAGTCCATAGCACTTCTTGAAGCCATTCGTTTTGTTGAATCCCATAACATAAAACAATCAATTATACTGACTGACTCCCTAAGTTGCCTCCAGGTGCTTAGGGCAAACCCTTTCCGTAGTAAGCCCCTTATTTCCATCATCTTTCGGATCAGGGAAGTTTTATATTCATGTCAGCAGAAAGGACTTTCAGTTACATTGGCTTGGATTCCAGGTCACTCAGGAATAATAGGCAGTGAGAATGCGGACGCATGTGCTAAACTGGCAACTGAGACTGGTGCTTTAGAACATTTTAGGAATCACACTCTGGACCTTAGGTCTCTCGCTAAATCTGACCTCACTGACACATGGAATTCAACCTGGATTGAATCAAAATCAGTCAAAGGCAAATTCTACGGAACAATACAACCTGAAATTCCATGTCGTCCCTGGTTCTTCCTCTACCGCAACACAGATCGCTGGGTTTCATCTGTGTTATGCCGTCTGCGACTTGGTCATGCATGTACCCCTGCTCATCTTGCAAAATTAAGAATAAGAGACAGTTCATTATGCGAGTGTGGTCTTGATGAAGGATCGGTCTCTCACATCCTTTTCTCCTGCCCAAAACTCCTTCATAAACTCTATGACGTTCTCCCTCCTGACATTCCCCGTCCCATAAATGTTGAGTGTTTCCTTAGGCTAGTCTTTAGCCGATATGTTAAATTTGTTTGTAAATATATTAATACTAACAAAATAAAAGTGTAAATAGCTATAATTTACTTTATATATATCCCTGCTTAAACCCTCCTTGTATTATGTGTTCTTAATGTTTTAGACTTGTAGATAATTAATGTGACTAAATAAATCCAGTTATTGCATACTCTTCTTAGCTTCAATCTGTGTTTTTTTTTTTTCTTTAGTGGATCACTCCTTTGTGGATCTCCCACTCCACCTGAAATTGGCAAAGTGCATTGTGCTGGTTTGGCACTAATAAAAGCCATATACCAAAATAAGAAGAAGAATATTTATTTGATTATCATTTATCTATGGTCATAGATTAATATTGTCTTTGTCTATGGTCGAGGGTACTGGGTACTTAGTAGACTGTTTCTGTTCAATATTATTAGCACCATAGACAAAAGAATGTGTCTTTGTTCATGGTCATTCCCATGTCATTTTGAACAAGTTTTGAACATCAAAGTCATGTCAAATCAGACACGACAAGAAAAACAGTGTATTTTCTCACAGCACAAATTATTTAAATTTTTAAGATGATCGATCCTGAAACAAAATCAATATACATAACAAAGGCGTAGAGTAAGAACCAAAGTTCTGGCCTGTAAGTATTTTGTACTTTAAACATGGGGTAGGTAGGTTCTTTAGTAGGTGCCTACCTAAAGAACTTTTAAAATAAAAAAGGCTAGGATGAGGCTCGTCGATGTCTGGGGCTAGGCTGCTGTAGATCGATGGGGTTCTGTAAAAACTTTCACAATAAGAAGCCATGAATTAATTTCATTGTAAACCCAAAACTAGCACGTTTAATCGGTTTATGGTCGTTCATTACAAAAAGTTACAAAATCATTCGAAAATGCCGCGTAATACAACGGAAATACCATAGACCGCCATGTTACTTTCATTAAAGTCGTCTTCGTCGTGTGGGTAACTTGAGATTTGTTTAACATTAGTCAAACGACTTAGGACCTAGGCAAAGGGCATAAATTGTGTACGTGCAGATGACGCGATTCTAACGTAAACCGTACACACGTCTGACACAGCCAGAAACCTCTACACGCGTCCACAAATTCAAACGCGCATTTGACCCATTTAGGTACCTACGCCGTAAGAGTAAGATTGTGTGGCTATTAAAACGCGCGTACAATTAGAGTTGATCAAAACTGCTATACATTCAAAGCATGCTGCATGCTATAAACTATAAATTTAAAGGAGGTGGGCGTTAACAGCTGCAACACAGTTTTATACTAAGGCAGTTGTTTCCGTTCCTCAGTTTTTATGTATTCATGTTTATGAGAAAATAAATCTTAATATATATAAATCTCGTGTCACAATGTTTGTCCTCAATGGACTCCTAAACCACACACCATGTGCAGTTCGATCCAACTTGAGAGATAGGATAGTTTAAATCTTAAAAAAACATCAATTCACGCGGACGAAGTCGCGGGCATCATCTAGTAAATCTATAAATCTTATAAATCTATAAAGCATGCTTTTAAGAGACCGGGGAGCGGCACTCGCACCTTCTATTCAAACCGCAAATATAAATTTGCCGGTATATTGCTATCTCTATTTGGCTGATGACACATGATCGCGTGCAAGCGCGATAGCAATATGAGCGTACAGAGTTTGTTATACATTTTGGTCTTGTTCCGTGAATACCAAAATTGATGAATGAAAAATTGTTGTGTTTTTAACTTCGTGTTGTTATTCTGTAACTTGACAATACAGGCTATGTTCCTGATCAATTAGTACGTGAGATATCGTTGGTTTTAATATGAAACCAATAAGGAGAAAACATGTCATTTATGTCGTAAAAACATGCAAAACGCAATGTGCTTACATTTAATTTTGGGAAAGTATTTTGAAAAAATGTTTATCCAGGGACCTAGATAAATACAAGTTCAGTCTTAATAATTGCATAATATGATGGAAATATTCTCGAATTACAAATAATTTTGGTATTACGTTTGTATGGGCAATTCACGAGCGCATGAAAGCATTTTTTAAGAAAGCATGTGAGGTGCACCGTGCGATAAATCTTGCAGCACGCTTAATCTCGTAGTACGTTGTATTACATGTCGTTCGTTGGACAGATAGCGTGCTAAACAAGAATATTATTCATTAATACGTCGAATTTCAGCCTAAATTAATATAAAGCTGTAAATAAAAACCAATGAACTTTCCTTCATACTTTTCTGGCTTAGGACTGTCTGGATGTAAAAAAGCGAAAGTTTGTTTGTTTGTCTTACGCTTGGTATTTTTGCATTAGATCGTGCGTGATTAAAAGCGTGCTGCTAGATACGGATAAATGAGTGACGAGTGTATACGTAGGTACGCTCACAGCAGCGCGTTACGCGAGACTAACGCTGTGACTAACGGTCGACCAGCATGCTACCAGCAGGCGGGGCCGCTACGGGCTCTACTAGTGCTACTAATCGAACTACGAAGCACCACGCGCGCTCGCGCGTCGTAGCACCGTAGCAACATAGAGGCTCCTCGGAAGGCATGCTGTCCGTGCTATGGAAAAAAAGCATGCTTTGCTTTTGTGCTACGTGCTTTATTAACCACCTCTACGTACCATGCGCTCTAAACGCGCATTTGTATCGATACGATTAATACTACAATCTGCTTTTTGAACTGATTACTTTATAAAATACGCTGTGTGCGTCCAGCAATTTTAAAATCCCTGTATGTACTTAGGCGGACGAAGTCACAGCATTCATCTTGTTTTCCATAGACTTATTAATTCCCAACTATATTTTCAATATAAGGAACCTGTATTAATTGTTTCAGCATGGTAAACAAATAATTCAAAATGACTAATGAGACGGAAAAATCAACAGTTAAGCCAGAAATGCCCCGCCCGGCGTACCAGCCCCCGTTTAGAATAAGGGGGCCTTTGCACGGTGAAAACGGTTTTTTAGGAAGGCACTTTAACTGTATCATCTTGTCTGGACTAGCTATAACAACCATAGGCTTCATAGTTGTACTGGTTATGTTCTTATTCAAAGAATATCGTTGAAAGAATAAAGTGAGTGTGACGTATTTTTAAAACTTGTTGTTTTAATACAGTTTTTTAATTAAAATCTCAATTAAATATCAGCGCAAAGGATTCTGAAAAATCCATTTTATCATTAGTTAATAATAATTAATAAAATAAATACTAAACAGGTTATTTACAATTCGAAACTTAAACAGATTATTATTGAGATACAACCAAAAATATAACTTTCCGCTGAGCTAAACTTCGCACAAGATTTTATTTTGCACTACGTAAATTTACATTTTACATACAAATTACAATCATTCGAGCTTTGGCCCGTAATAAAACGTGCGCTCAGCGTTGGACGCTATTTTAAAGTTACCCACTGTAAGGTGTATATTTTAATTAAACAGCTTTGTTAGACAGCGTCTGTTCAATCCATAGAGCAAGAATTAAACATTCTAGATCAACGTCAAAGTCAAATAACGTTTATACTACACCTAGTGACGTCGAGTTATTTATTTTAATATAATGGTGATAATCAGTAACGGTATCTTAAAACTAAAGCTACGAGGGCATATATAATGCACTATATGTACGAGGGTTCCAAACGCGCCCTGGGCCCGTATTCTCTAACTCAGTGACTATCAAAAATGAAAGCCACTGACATATATGTAATATCCATTGAAGGTTTACTATGAAATGCTACTTTTTATTTTCAGGGCCCGTATTCTCTAACTCAGTGACTATCAAAAATGAAAGCCACTGACATATATGTAATATCCATTGAAGGTTTACTATGAAATGTTACTTTTTATTTCATAGTAAACCTTCAATGGATATTACATATATGTCAGTTGCTTTCATTTTTGATAGTCACTGAGTTAGAGAATACGGGCCCTGGTCTGGATCTATGGTTCAATCAATGGCATAGACAAAAATATGAGATGGCAAGATGGCGACCCATAGTGCATGTTTGGCTGTCTATGACATTTGTTAAAAAAATAAAAATTGAAGAAAATTTAATCAAAATCTGATCAAAATGGTGGCGTTTGTGAATTGCATTGAAGTCTGAAGAATTCGTTTTATGAAATTTGTGAATTTGCATATAATAATAAATAATTAATTAATAATAAACAATTGTTACTAAGACAATAGTTACGTACGTGATAGTGAAATTGTGAAAATCAGTGGTTTATTATGTATTTTCGGCGTGGTATATTTTAAGTGAAAATGACACAGTTTCTGCCACCGAATCTCCTCGCTTTATTCGCGGCACGGGACCCCATCCCGTATTTGCCGCCCGCAGCGAAACTTCCCCACGAAAAGAAGCAGAAAGGTTACGATGGAGTCGGCGCATTTCTTAACATTTTTGAGGTTAGCTTGCGACGCTATATTCAGTTCTGACGTAGCATTTGTATCGATTTTATTTAGTTCCCTAATCCCTACGCTGCTGCTTGTCTATATAACATGCATATTATTATATTTGTACCTAGTCGTTATTCAATAACTACTGGCTGATTTGTATCATACAAATTTTATCGATTTCCTTGAAGGGTTATGCTTGAACACAGTCTGTAAATCTAGTCTGGTACTCTCCAGTATCATAAGTTATGTACAAAATAATATCTCTACAATGTTTACGTTTCTGCTGCACTAATCTTGAAGATATCATGACACATAGCTTGCATTCTGATAATAGACTAGTGTTCTAAAAAGATCCAACTGTATTTCTGCCACCTGTGATCTATCTCCACAGAGATACCAATATTACTTATTAATTGTGCCTTTCTAATTATAATAATTAGTACAGCACAGGCCAATTACATTAATTGTACAATATATAAGACTACATACAATTATTAAATTTAAAAAACCGGCCAAGTGCGAGTCGGACTCGCGCACCGAGGGTTCCGTACAAACCTGTAGGTATATGAGTAAAAGTTATGGTATTTCCATTCCACTTATCTATTTTAATTTCAATTTAATACCTCTACGTGTTCATGCGGAAAGGGGTAGTAAGTTTAAATTAAAAATATTTTTATTATATTATGATGTAACTAAAAATTTATACTTTTCGCAATTTTTAGGGTTCCGTACCAAAATGGTAAAATGGAACCCTTATGGTGCGACTTTCTCCGTCTGTCTGTCCGTCTGTCCGTCTGTCCGTCTGTCCGTCTGTCCGTCCGTCACACTCGATTATTTCAGTAACTACCGAAGCTATCGACATGAAATTTGGAATAGTTGTGTATATTAGTGGCCCAAAGACACAGGAATTAAAAAAAATTGGAAATTATTTTTGTTCTTATTTAAAAAGGGGGGAAAATCTGAGGGTTGAAATTTAAAAGTGAGATAACTGTACAGTGTGGGGTATCATATGGAAAGGTTTACTTTGTACATTCTAAAACAGATTTTTAATTATTTTTAGTTATGATAGTTTTTGATTTATCGGGGAAAATGTCTAAAAAAATACCGTTCCCCCCCCCTTATCTCCGGAGTTTACCAATCGAAAAATTTGAAATAATTATGGTCAATAGGAATTTACGTATATTTTACAGGAAAACTATAGCCAATGCTCTAACTAGCATAGTTTTTTTGATTTTAACAATAAACCTCTACAAACAAATTTAGTCTTGCGGTTCATTAACAAAGGTAATTATTTATTAATAATGGTACGGAACCCTTCGTGCGCGAGTCCGACTCGCACTTGCCCGGTTTTTATTCCTTTATCTGTGCTATAAGACGTTGCTTCGTACCAAATTTCAAGATTCTGAGTTCACGAGAAGTACCCTGTAGGTTTTGATTCCCTTGCGAGTGTCAAAAATTTGCATAAAAATTTTTTGTAGACCTGAGTATTTGATATGAATTTCAGCTTGATACCTCCATGCGTTCCTGAGAAAAAGGGTCTTGACATGCAGACGGACGGACAACAAAGTGATCCTATAAGGGTTCAGTTCTTTCCTTTTGAAGTACAGAACCCTAATAAGATTGAATACAATAATTATAAGATACATTTAGCCACACATGTCACTTTAATCCATATCAATACAATTACTGAATCAAAAATTCAGAATAAAATTCTTTATTCAAAGTAGGTAAGTATACCATTAACCCCTCCTCTGCGGTCTCAAAATAAACGGAACCCCCTTATGCGCGCAGCGTTTGACAGGTGTCGAATTTCGCGACCCGCCGGCGGGCTCGCGTCGCTTAAAAAAATAACTCCTATTACTTGTACTAAAGCTATGTAAACAAAGTACGTCATTCAAATCGTTAGGAACTATATTTATAGATTAAAGTTTGAAAGGTAATCGCTCTTCTTTATGGTTTACACAGAAAAATAGCAAAAAAAAAAGACAAAAATAACCCTCTTTTTTTTGATACCAATAAAATAAACAATATTACCCGTATCTGTACTTTTAGTCGCTGATTTGCTCTATGGTTAGTCATTTTAGAGTAATAAAACACGAAACAAAGACTCTTTTCCATAATTCTTACTCTAGGAAAAAGACAAAAAATTAAAAAAAAAAAATTCATTTTGTGTCCTCCTCGCACGAAATTTCTACCCATAAATTGATTACATAGAGTAAGGACATCAAAAAATTCCTACTGTGTCCTTCTCTATCCTAGTATTTAATACCAAAGTTAGAGAGGAATCGAGACAGTAATCTATTTAGAAGAAACAAAAATGCCGGCAACCGCAGTGGAATTTTAACCGGAATCCGGTTACTTGCCTTTAAAATTCATAAAAAACCTTATTGGTAAAGTATACGATGAACTATCTTAAAATTTTCTTACATTGTTCTTTTATATACTACTATGTATATTGAAAAGCTGCATTCACACCGACTTCTGGCAAAACTGCTCATGATTATAGATGGTAGAAGCTCAATTTTGTTATTGTTGTACAGCACCCTTCAGAGACCCCTCCCCCAACCCGGGTGGAGACGCGGGAGGAGCGGCTGGAGCGGAGGAGGAGGGAGAGAGCGGAGCAGACGGCGTACAAGTTGGAGCAGGAGATAGCTCTGTGGGACCCCACTACCAATGTGCCTGTCACGGGGGATCCCTTCAAGACACTGTTCGTGGCCAGAGTTGTGAGTATTTATTTGGCCAAGAGCCAATCGCAAAAAATCATTCACAGTTTTAAATTTTCCTTAAGTGGTTGATATCAACCCCAGTGGGTCAATATCGGTATACCAACGGTATACGAAATATCGGTATACGAAAACTGATTTTGGGAGTCAATAAGATCTAAAAATTGACTAAAAATCAAAAAAAAATTTGATGTTTTTTTTTTAAATAATTACCTACTTAAGTATTTTTACGTAATTTGTATTAATAATTATTAATTACACTAGATATTTACTGAATATTATGTCATTAACCCGGCTGTACTCGCTAGGTATTTACGAAAATGAACACTCGCTACCGGGTAATAAATACCACAGATGTGAAATGCCATTATTTTCGAAAATACGTTTAAGTTTTAATATTTGACAATGTATTTGTGTTATTGGTACTACCGTCTATAAATAAAACAAAAAATGAAAGTGTCAGTGTTTACTTATTTGTAATTAGAGCTTATCCTAAAAAACAATAAAAAAATCTCTTTTTTTTTATTAATCTTACAAAATCAACTATAATAAAAAAAAAACTTACGTATTTGGCAAAATCGACATCGATTTCAAAAATAAACAAGGTACACTCGTACAATACTAAAACTGTCTTCCTGGAAACGTAACTACTTCATTCTATCATAGCAATCCTCACATATTGGGGTTGTATGTTCGCGGCATATCTTTTTGAAACATAATTCACAAACCGTCTTCGTTTTCCGATCCTTCGGTTTCCATCCTTTTCCCAGAGATCTCTTGTGTTCAGGTGACCGCTTCTCAGTCTTCCGCAGAAATATAGTAATCCTAAAAGAGCTCTAAGTTCAACAATATCTGTACTCTTACAATCGCATTCTCTTGAAAATTTATATCTCTGCTCTTGAATGTAAATATTAGTGTAAAAGACTATCTTTTGTAGACAAGTTTCCGGAATCATAAGATCCCAGGCTTCTAACATCGATGTACAAGATCTTCCTTCGCCAATAGGTCCTGGTAAATGATAGACAATACTATGGGATCTTGTCCGGACACGTTGCGTTGGCGTCAGAACATGCCACTGAGTAGTTCTATCTTTTCCAGTAAACTTTCCGCGCTTCAGGTACTTCAATGGCACATCTTCTAAATATTCTTCATCTGTTGGATGCAGTTCTTCATATTCTTCAATTTCTGAATCTAAAGGTAAATGATCAAAAACATTTTCTGCCTCTGAGGCCGAGTCTGAACTATTAGCTTCCTGCTCAGTTTCACTGTCGTGTTCACTATTCTCTTCAAAATCTTCTAGTTCTGACACATTTTCTTCTCCGCTGTCTTCTGCTTGAAGCAGTTCTTCTATTAAACTATCTTGTAAAGGAATATTCATCTTGTTATAGCTCTAAAACAAAAATATAATCGTAAACATACCAAAAAATAATATAACAAGGAAGGTCGCTACCGGGTATTTTTTACCCATACTGACTTTACACGTCCTCCATTAACAAGCGCCGCGCGCAAAATGGCTGCCCCGCGGAGTGAGTGCGTGTAAGCTATCGGCTCGAAGGTACTTAGAATCTAGGGTTGCCAGAATGCGTAGAAAAAAAAATACAACCAATTTTTAGTGGCCTGTGGTATTTTTTACCCAGTAGCGAGTACTGCCGGGTTAAATTTTGTTAAATTTTGATGAGATAATGATGTCAAGTTTACTCACTTAACCAACCGCAAAGGTTTTAAATTGGTAAGTATTTGTTTCAATAAGAAAAAACTAGATATAATTTTAGAGTAGGTAATTTAGCTATCAGGGGTCTGAGGTATCAGTTTACTTTGGAAAAAGGGTCTCCTGCCCAAAATAGTTTGGGAATCCCTGGTTTAAAACATTACTCAACTGTTTAAGCAGCTCATACATGCTTTTTGACATGCAGGGATCTGTGAACTCCTTAAACAGGTCCAATTATACAGTTTATTAGTTTGACAAACAATTACAATATCCATACACAAGATTTGTGATAGCCTAGTTGTTAAAACCTCAGCCTCCTGTTTGTGAGCATCATTCCAAAAGTAAGTGTTTACTTAACTACTTTTGATATTTTTGTACTCTCATTTGAACTTTAAACATTAACTTTAAACTCATTTGAGCAAGTAAACAGTTACAATGGTAGAAGTCAGGAGATTTAATCTAATTAGTTAATTATTATCACTTCGACTAAGTCTAATGGCAATATTCATTTGATCCACGGGCGATTGTTATTCTCACCTCTAAATCAAATTGTATTATTGTATACTCTACTATTGGTTTGGAAGCTAAAAATAATCATTGTCTGGTAGAAACAGGTGAACTGCAAGTCTAAAAAAAAAATTGTTTGTTACAGAATTATGACACATCTGAATCTAAGCTCAGGAGAGAGTTTGAAACTTATGGACCTATTAAAAAAGTGAGTACTTCTGACTACCTTCCTCTTAGTCGTAATTGGATGGTTATTTCAAACCTGTGACCTGATCTAGATTTTTGAAAAGCTTTTGGGAACATTTTTATTTTCCAGCATAAAATGTAGCCCTGTGTCCGAATATCCTATGTGCTTATTGCAGATACATATGGTATATAATAAGGAAAACGGCAAGCCGCGCGGCTACGCGTTCATCGAGTATGAGCACGAGCGGGACATGCACTGTGAGTACCCGCCCACCTCCCCCCCCCCCCCCCCCCCTCCCACACCCACTCCCCCTCCCCTACCGCACACCCGCCCGAGCGGCGCGCGACTTGGCTGAAACACAACCGTGCACGCGCCCGACAAAGTTACGCCTTGTAGTACTCAAGTAAGAGATGGTGTTACAGCTTGTTACTAGCACCAAATAGTTACGCCCAGTCTTACCGCTCTGGATAAAAGTAATTTGATGTTGATGACGTTACTACACAGACGGACAGTAATAAAATAAAATACATCTTTATTGCTAAAAGGATTAACAGACATTTATTTTCATTGGTTTCCAAACTCAAACGTTTTTTATTCAAGTAGAGTTTGTCAAGTGCCGAGAAGAACCAGCAAGAAACTCGGTGGTTGCTCTTTTGAAAAAGATAATTTACAATTACATCAATGTGTAATTATTTTGTAACCGCATTGCTGGAGCGAGTTGAATCCATGCTCTTTTATAATTAACATAATCTTGAACAGTATATTATGCACTATTTAGGGAACCTGTATCACAGAGACATTTTTATAGGTTTACCTAGTATGCCTAGGTTTAGACTTATCAGGGAACTAAGTGCAATGAGTCAGCATTTTTTTAAAAATGATTATACGCTTCTGCTTGACCACAATCACACCTGATGGGAAGTGATGATGCAGCCTAGGATGTGACGAGCTCGTAAAAAAATGTGTATAAATGTATGTGCAAATATATAATAATAATAGGTGCGACGATCGAGTTGCTTAGGGCTAGATTGGTTCGTCAGTCAGCCATTTGTGTCCTGCGCGGTAAATAGTACATCTCCTTCAAGGTTATTTTTGCATTTGAAATGGTTGTGTTGAAGCCAAGTCCTAAAAAAAACATGATTTTATTGAAATAATTACATAATTCATACTTAATTTTGTTTTATATCCTAGAATTGGTATGTTGTTCATAATATGATAAGGTAATAGGTTTTAAGAGCTGAATTTTTCATTAATTTTAAGCAATTTAAAATAATTTGTAAAATGGAAACTAAAATTAAAATATTATGACAGCATATCAAGTCTTAGCAATCTTACAATCCTTTTGAAGGTGTCTTTACTTCTTTACGAGTCCCATTTTCCATGAATATCTTGAGTCTGAATTTCGCGTGAGTTATCTAATTATTTTATCAGTTAAAAATTTGGGCGCACGGCAGTGTTGAAGGCCAAGTTCCCATGAAATTGGACTCCTCCAAAAAGGTTGTGATCAAAAACCCACGTTCGTTTGAGGAAGAGATGTATGATTAATACGTGGTTTTTTCTATTCAGACCACAGACCCAGCCGTTAAGACCCACACAAACGAGATTTGCGGCGTTTTTTGAATAGGTTTGTATGTGGTGGTAAGATACCAACATACAAGTATAATAAAACACGAAAAAGGGTAAAAAGGTGACCTATTAAGAGTAGGGTACTTAGTTGAATATATTTCATTGAGGTAAAAGTTAAAATAAATTTATAAAAGGTTTAAGTCTCCTTGAGTTTGACTACATTGGGGTAATATGATTAAAATAATTGTAAAGTTTAGTCTTCGTTTTTCTAAAAGAAGTTAAAAAGGGAAGGGATGGAAAACGTAGGGCTTTTAGTTGAAATGAGGCAAAAGTTAACTCGGAAAATCTAATTTTTCTTATAATTGGCTAAATGGTAATATAACAAGTTACTTAATATGTGCATAAACAAGCAAAGATTGAGCATGTGAGCAATACAATTTAAATAGACACCTATGTGATTAGAAAACTCGAAAATATTGGTATATTTTATTTATTGTTGAAAAAATTCTATTTTGAAAATATTTTATGCAAGTTCTTTATTTTGAGACTTCGAGAAAAAGAAAGAATAATACTTGCTAGGTATATATAGCGATATTTTTGGTTTGGGTAAAAATTAGGCAGAGTCGTTTTAATTTCATAGAAGAACTAGGGCATTTATGCTATTATTAATCAAAATTAAAATTGTTACGCATAAGTCGTCCAATTAAGGAAAAGATAAGTATAAATATTTTACATTTTTTATTATTTATGATTAATGAATTATTTATTAAAAGCAATACATAATTTAAAATAAATGCTATTCTGGACTTAAAACATTTTGGTTATATATGTTTTATAATTGACTGCGCAAAATGGAGACGTAAGTAAAATGCGCACCAGGTAAAGTTTTGGTGGATGTTTCGCCGCCGAAAATGCTTTGTACTGTCTGATTTATGACTGCTTGGCGTAAATTGACAGTTAACTGTCATATCTAGCTATAAAATAGAATAATAATTAATCAATGTTTAGTAAACAAAACAATTTTTCTACCTATAAGGAATCTATCCTTTATTTATTTATCATTTGGATTTCTGGAGAGTTCTAAAATGCGTTAAATTTTGCTGAATCAATAAATAAAATAATAAATTCTATACCATTTAAAGGACGTACAATATGAGAAATAAAATACCTAATGCACAAGTAAATAAGCGGTTATCCTGTTTGCGATATAATCGAGATTATGTGCAGATATTTTACTAAAAAATATAATGTTACCGTTATTTATGTGAATTACTGTAATAATTTTATGAAGACAAATTAAAATGAGCCATACTTCTCGTAGACTGTAAAAAAAAAATTGTCATTTACACCATTCAGTTAAATATCTGACTAAAGCTATATTTTACGAAAAAAAAATACTTTTTTAAATAAAATATAGCTTACTATAGCTTAGCATTTTCCGGTGGCGAAGCTAAACGTAACTCCGCGCCGCTCCGCTTCGTTTCGGTAATTACTAAAAAGACGTAAGTAAAGCTAGAGCCGGATCGACGGAAATTTAGTGGGTAAAAAGAGAAGTAAGTAGTTAACACGGTAGGTACTTTTGAATTTGACTTTTAATTGATATTTTAAACAAGAGGTGTCTCTCGGCTTGGTCGGTAGGTATCCAAAGAGTAGGTATATCTTTTATATGAATGTGTATTGAGCGGGTGCATTTTTTTGTAATTTTTTCCTATTTATTTTTAGGGAAAACATTAAAAGTGCGCCCCTGACATTTATTTTTTGTAGTGAATGTTGTTTTTTAGATGATTTAATTGTACATAAATACGATCGTATTTAGTGTACGATTAAAATTTTGGTTCGCATGGTTATTTTTTTCACGTCTTTCTGAGATTAAAAAATATACAAATTAAATTGCTTATTACCATGTCAACCAAATTATCATTTTAATATTCCATGCGTACGTCGTTATAGTATAGCTGTTACTGTTACAATATTAAATGCGGCTGACATGAAGTGAAAAATAATAAACTTCAATATCCCTCTTTCTGACTAGTTTGTACTTTAAAATAACAGCTGTATATTAATTTTTGCGAAGAAAAATCTCTGTTTAAAAAAATCCCAAAGTCTATTATGATTAGAGACATTTTTTAAACTCTAATTTATCCTACATGAGGTTTTTCTGGTCGCACGGCAGTGCACGGCGCCAAGTCGAGCATCATAAAATCTAACCACTCTATCCTTTGATATCTGAGCATCTGACGGCGCACGGCAGTGCAATAGCCAAGTTGAGTTAATAACGCGGCGTACGCACGGAATGTTCCGGCGGGTCGGCTGGCGCGGTGGTGACTCTGTGTGTGTTGCAGCGGCGTACAAGCACGCGGACGGCAAGAAGATCGACGGCAAGCGCGTGCTGGTGGACGTGGAGCGAGCGCGCACCGTCAAGGGCTGGCTGCCGCGCCGGCTCGGTGAGCGGTGTACCTTACTCTATACTGATGTTGTGATTGAAGGACATACTAACGTTTGGCAAACCTTGGCTTCTCCTTCGATCGCGCCGTAACGAAGCTACGGATCGACGTGATTTTTGCATGGGGATAGATGAGGGCCTGGAGAATGATAAAGGCTATTTTCTATCAACGGTTTAACGCCTTATGGATGGATGTTTGTTACTCAATCACGCCCAACGGCTGAACGGATCTGGATGAAACTTGGCACAGAGATAGATTATAATCTATCCAGACTATAGTCTGGACTAACACATAGGCTACTTTTTATCCCGGAAAATTAAAGAGTTCCCGCGGGATCCACAAAACCTCGATCCACGCGTACGAAGTCGCGGGCATTAGCTAGTCTTGAATATAGTTATCAGTTCTCACCCAACATACAGTAAATGTATTTATTTGTTGGTAGGCCTTTTTCTGCAATACTTTTAAGTCTACCAACTAACTTCAGGGTGTCGGTGCGCGCGAGCATCGTTAAAATTCACTCAGATAAGTTTTCCCTGACGCGCCAAAAGAAGTATTACTCCAAAAATGTGTTACGTTTTGTCTCAATGCGTCGTCTCGCCTGTGTGTGTGTGTGCAGGCGGCGGGCTGGGCGGCACCAGGCGAGGAGGCGCCGACGTCAACATAAAGCACAGCGGCCGCGAGGACAACGAGAGGGAGAGGGAGCGATACCGGCTCGAGCAGCGCGACAGGGACAGAGACGAGCGGCGCGACCGTGAGTACCGCTGTGTGAACTAGGTGGCGCTGAAAACTTATATGTTGCACACGAGCCTGAATCGCGATATCGAAGTTTTCTGACGATAGCGCTATATATAGACCGTTCAACTTACAAATGGCTGGAACAGAAGGGTCCCCGGGCACAGCACCAGCCCAGGGAGAGATCTTCCTATTGGTGAGGACGAGTACACATTACTCGCTTGTCCCCAATACCACTACATATTTTATTTGTTTGTTGATAAACGGATAAGGAGGCCTATACTTGTTATAGATAAGCCTCCTTACCCGGGTGGGGCAATCCAATTACCCCGGTGAATGCCTTCAAACCACTCGACCACTAATACTTGAACACATGTGCACTTACGATCACAGATGACGCTACTTGTATGCAAAAAATAGACTGAATCGCGCTATCAAAGCCAACCAGACCCCACTTCTGGTGTCCCGATTTTTTCTATCCGAATTAATTAATGATCATTCAGTACATGAAAGTGAGTCGATCAGCATAAAAAAAAATTGGCAGTCACAGGGACTGCCGATAGAAGTGAAAACGAATATTGAAAATTCGATGAAACTAAAAAGAGACACTAAAAAAATTCTTTCCAAAAAACCGACTTCCAAAGCCATTATTTTTCACTTTACAGTGGCTTTGGAAGTCGGTTTTTTGGAAAGAATTTTTATTTATAACTTTTTCGCGTCAGGGTGAGGATTTGGAGTCAAAATTTTTTATGAGACCACCTCGAGAGCTTCTTCTAACGACTGATAGAAAAAAAAATCAAATCGGTTCAGAAACCACGGAGACATGCACCGATACACATTATAAAAGAAAAAAAATACGCGCCGAATTGAGAACCTCTTGTTTTGGAAGTCGGTTAAAAAGAGACAAACATTTTCATAATAGGATTTAGCTTGCGAGAGAATGAGATGGAATACAAGTTATATTTGTCTCGTTTTCTCGCAGCCTACTTTTCTGAAGTTTCCGTGTGTTGTTCTTTTTTTATTAATGTAAATTTTTTATGTGATTGTGTTTTTTTATAATCCTTTTTTTCTGTATAGCATTAGTAATGGTTGTGTGTGTGTGTGTGTGTGTGTGTGCAGGCGGGCGCCGCCGCAGCCCGGTCCCGCTCGCGCAAGCGCTCCGCGTCGCGCTCGCGGCGCCGCGAGCGCGAGCGCGGCGAGCGAGGCGAGCGAGGCGAGCGCGGCGAGCGGAACACGGAGCGGAACGCGGAGCGGCCCGAGCGCGAGAAGCGCGAGGACGAGCCCGACAGGTGAGCGCGTGCGGCGACGTGTGGCGGCGCTAGCAGTACATAGTATATAGCACAGGGAATCCGGTTTGAGAGCCAAGAACCTTAGCTAGGCACTATTTTTTTTTGAGGAAGGAAATTCCTTGTGCGGAGGGGTACACTAGCCGGCAAAAACGTCCGTAACGAAAATGCGTAAGATTTTGAAGTGAAAACATGCTCGCGTTTGTTACGAAGGCAAAAAGTCTTAAATATCAATATACTACATTCGAAATTAAACTTTAATGCCTCAGTGTTTACATTTTAATAATTTTTTGTTAAAAAGAAAACAAAATTAAAAAAAATCGTTTTCACTTGTATCGGCAGTCTGTATGCCAATTGTGCCTATTTCTTTATGTATGTTCGCTATACATGCAGTGTCTAATTATTATTATATATATTTTTCTGAATCATTGTGAATAAAATAAAAGTAAAATGTACACCTGAATAAATATTTTCTGTTTACCTCTACTTGAAATTAATATTTATGTAATAAGGAACTTCGTTCTGATCTGGTGTCCCCACGACACCCACACTTTTTATAGGTACTATACATATATAGCTCAATTACCACTGACTGACTGACTGACTCATTGACAGAACTGTTTCTCCTAGAAATAGACAGAAAACGATACAATGATGTACGGGAGATGTGCTCGGGTGCGGGATGAGAGTAAGGAAAAACTATGACATTTCGGAAAAACAAGATGGCGGCCGACGTGATTCTTGCAACTCTTTTGTTTTCCAACCGATTTCGTTACACAACTCGCAACTATTGAAGAAATTAGGAAACGATTAATAGAAAAAGTGGAAAAAATTGGAAAAACAAGATGGCGGCCTTGCTATAGTGCTTTAAAATTTTGGATTTTTCGACCTCGAACCGCGGCGAAAGAGACAGAAAACGATACAATGATGTATGGGAGATGTGTTCGGGTGCGGGATTCGAGTAGGGAAAAATTATGACATTTCGGAAAAACAAGATGTACTATATTTCCTTTTAAAAATATACAGTATTGGTATATCGCGTTGTAAAACACCACCAAATCCATGTACCAAAAAATGTAACGTGTGAACGTTCCCCGCAGACGTCGGCGGCGGTCGCGCTCGCGCTCGGAGCGCCGCCGCGAGCGCCGCGACCGCGACAAGGACCGCGACAAGGATCGCGACAAGCGCCGCCGCCGCGACAAGGAGCGCAAGGAGCCCAAGGTCAAGCCGGAGGACATCAAGATCAAGGAGGAGCCCCAAGACGGTACGAGCTTCTTGTTTCATTTTTTTCAACATCAAACAACACAATAGTAACCTTACATTATAGAATAACAATTAAAAAAAATACATAGTCAAAGTAAAAATACAAGTGTCTGATAAATACTTTTTAATAGAGTAGTATCGCTTCTCTTTTTAATGTCCTAAACTCCTCAGCTCCCGCGTCACTATGCTACCCTGGTGCTTTCATGATAAATACACTTGCCATCCGGTAACAACTTGACTTGATTCCATTTGACATGACAAGTCTTCTGACCTTGTACCTGCGCAGGAGGCGATGCGAAACTGTGAGGGGTCCATCGTTTAGGAGTCCAAGGTCAAACCCGAGGACATTAAGCTCATGAAGGAGCCCCCAGGACCAAACTCCTTAGCTCCCTGTCACTATGCTATCCTGGTACTTTCATCATGCAGTGGCATGCAGTTCATAGAGGCAAAAAAACACCGCTTACCCAAATGGAAATACGTCAATGCTCATTTTTCATCAGAACAGCTAGTAAATAGGCATTCTGACTTCTGACCAACTAATGCCTACCCCCAGCTTCAAACCTTGTGCACACCACTACTTCATGTAAAGTACCGTTGCTGTCCAATAACAACTTGGGCCTAGAATCTGCGCAGTATGTGATTCCATTTGACATGGTAAGTCTTCTGACCTTGTACCTGCACAGTAGGCGAAATACCGATCTATTCCGTGGTAAGTGATGCTGTGAGGGTGTCTATCGCTTAGGAGCCCAGGGTCACACCCGAGGTTAATCAAGATCAAGTATGGACTTTTGTGTTATCTGTTCCCATACTGCCGACGCTTAATGCACATTGTTTGTGTGTCTGTCCGCAGACTACCCGGAGTTCAACATTGCGCCTCTGGACGTGCACATCAAACAGGAGCCGGAGGACGACAACAAATACAACCCGGAAGAGGCCAACGGGGATGACTACAACTACTAGCCGCGACCATTTGTGTGCGGGGCGCGTATGCGGACAACTGTACACACTACACACACAGACAGAAACACGACACAACACAATCAGATCAGGGGCCATACTGCCAACACTTAAAGCCATATTGTTATACGACTGCCTGAAAAAAGGAGTATATTGTTTTCAGGGTTCATGTATGTATGTATGTGAGTTTGTATATTCCACCATAACTTCTATACGCCTGGACCGATTTTGACAAATGAGGTATCGTTAGAATTCCTAGCTTATTCCGGGTGACATAGGCTAGTAAAATTTTTAAAAAATTGATGGGGTGACCATGGTTCCGCATTAAAGACTAAAGTTGAAAATAAATATTTGATAATAAGATTAACTATACAATCATCATCTAGATAATGACGAGTAGATTCCAAAAATATATAACACTATAGTTCAATATCCAGTGATTCACAAAGAAATATAATTTAATAAAAATGTGAATAAGATTCCAAAGGTAATTAATGACTGTGGTATCGTTACGTAGTACCTAGATAGTTACGCGCTACGGCAGAGCAGTCGTATTTTTTTAATAATTTTAATTATATTCACTTGTTTCATTATTGTTGACTTTCGTGTTTTGGAATTATAATGTCAAGGTGCGGACATCATTTATATATATAGGTACTATTATACTATTTTCCAGGATAAAAAGTAGCCTATGTCACTCTTCAGGTCCTCAACTGTGCCCATGCAAAAAATCACGTCGATCCGTTACTCTGTTGCAGCGTGATTAAAGGACAAACCAATAAACAAACACATTTATAATATTAGAATGATAGTATGATGTGAGAGTTTGGATGGATGGATGGATGGATGGCGTGTAACAAGCACGCCACAACGGCTGGACAGATCTGGATGAAATTTTGTACAGAGATAGATTATAATCTGGAATAACCCTGGCTACTTTTTATCCCGGAAAACTATAGAATTCCCACGAGAATCAAAAAACTAATCCACGCAAAGAAGCCGCGAGCATCAACTAGTCAAGTAGTTTGTGTGAAATACATAGTTGTGACGTCATCAAATTTCAATACACTTTCTTTTTCTTTAATCTATATTTTAAAATGGTCATCAAACTTGAAACTAACCGAGGACATGAATTTTAGGTCTTCTGGAAATGCCTCCTGCAAAGTTTTAGCTCTCTGAGGCCAAGGGCTTGTGCTGGGCCGTTGTATAAATTATTTATGTATAGTTTGAGTAAAGTTGTAGTTTTTGAGTTCACTCAAAATTACCCACATTTTGAGTGAACTCAAAAACACACACTGAATGTTATAGGTTTATGCTGAGTTTGAATTCGATGATATTGGCGTTAAAGTAAAATGAACCTTATCGCATTGATTTAAAGTCACATATTCAGTACAGCCGATTTCAAATTTACGAAACTTTCCAACGTATCGTTTGGAGCGCTGGCTATAAATAATAAAATAGGTACATGAAATTGAGTTCATTCTAAATCAAGTTATGGTTCATTTTACTTTGACGCTAATGTCATCTAATTCTTATACGATCTATTGAATTCAAACTCAGCATAAGCGACGAACGTGTTATAATTTCCTCTGAAATCGTCCGCATTCAAGTTTCAACTGTCCTAAGTATTTGAGGTATTTCCTGTATTCTGTAGGATAAGGTATTCTTAATGATAAAATAAAAATATTTCAATGGACAAATCAGTTTTTTTATACACCTGCCTTGCAACGAAAATGTCTATGATTTAGAGATTTAATGGGGCTGATTCTGTCGTGCACAATCTCTAAACTAAACTAAAATGACAACATTAAAAATATTGCCAACACTTTTATAATACTCCCTGCGGAAAGGGACAACAAGATTTAAAGCTGTCAATTTAGTTAAGAAATTGTGCACTACAGAATCAGCCCCAATAATTTTATCTTTACGTTGAGAACAAACCTTAGGACCTTTATACATATTTGAAGATGCAATTATTTTTAAGGCTACCTGTACACAACCTGTACATTGGTAGTTCTAAAGACTTGTGCCTCGGTTTTACAAAAATGGCTTTTTATGAGATACCTTTGAGCACAAGTGACATTTTATAAATTTCGAGATATTTGTAAATGTAAAACCTGTCTTTCATACAAATCTAGTAGTACACTAGTAGGTCCACTTACGTTATCAAGATGGAATGTTCTACAAAAACCGAAAATTAACTCTATTTTGACCAAATTGGCACTTAACATTTTTGTATTTTATTTAACTGGTTTAACGGCTCTAGATTCTAGTCCTTCTGAGCCTTTGGCACTTAACACAATATGTGATCCAACCACAGACATATGATCCAACAAGGAATCAGTAGGATTTTATGTCTATGGCTCCAAGGTATCCATAATTATATCCATTCTTTTTTTTCTCGACCATAGATATAAATTATCTATTCTCACACTCACAGACATATTAAACAAAAGTATATTCTACTGCATCTGGTCGTTAGTTTTGAATTTTCCAGGTGGCGTTTGTCGTGGCCGTAGTTGTTAAATTCTCTTTGGTCGTGGCTAGTTTAACAATTTACTGGCAAGAACTTGCATCCAAGGGATTTTGCGTTCCGGTACGATGCCGCACAGTAAGGGCTTACTTGTAGTAAATAAAAAGCATTGACTAATAACTTGTAGGTTCCAACTCCCAACGCAAATATTGGGTGATTCCTGGTGGTTCTAGCCTTGGCTTGGCTCCCAGGTGGTGGTCAGGTTTTTCTCAATAAAATACACGTATAAAATATTATCAAAATTACATTCACCACAACACAGGCTACTTTTCAAAATCTGTCGAAGTTTCAAATATCATCTAGTGGTATGTACTGGCGTAACGCGATATAAAGAAGCTATCTACCTTCACTTCTTTTATTAAATAAAAAAAAATGTTTCAATATTTACAACCACATTTTAATGTAGTTATTACAACGAGTTATTATTAATCATCAATACAGTAATTATAAAATACAATATTAAAAATTCACGTAAAATTCTCAACACATAAGATGTATTTTGGTTAAAACACTAATTATTATTCTAATAAAACTTCATTACAATTCTGAACAGAAACTTTTTCATTCTTCCTCTTTCTTCTAGTAGTCTTCTTCTCTTCTAAACTCTGGATATAGTTCTTCAGTTTAATGTGATCACGCCTCAACTTCTCAACCAACATTCTGATCAAAGATTGCTTTTTAAGAATCTCCTTTCTTTTAGAAACATCAATTTTTATAATTTTACTATAATTTGGTTTAGTTTTTGAATTAGATTTCTTTTGAATACTTGAAGCTCGGGGCACTTCTATAGTGATAGGTTTGTATGAGTTTTCTAAAGTTGCATCAATTTCTGTCTTGACTATTTGGTTTACGCTGGAATTAGAAAAAAACTTGTACAATTGGTTAAAAAACAATACCTGTGGGCTGAGGCGGCCCACACACACACACACACACACACACAGGCTAACTACTAACTAGATCACTATCCACAATCTGCGATCAATGATCAAAAAATCAATTATCGCGATCCAGATTTATGGAGAATCACACTGGCATAATGCTATATAGGACATACATTTCAGGTAACATATAGTATAATCGATGTATCAATGATGCCCGCGACTTCGTCCTCGTGGATTAAATTTTTTTTAATTTCTGCGAGAACTCTAAAAAGTAGCCTATGTACTTGCTCAGGATGTAACCTACCTCTATACCAAATTTCATTTCTATTACCAAAATCAGTTAAAACATAAGCCATTGAAGCGTAGCAGACAGACAGACCCACTTTCGCATTTAAAATATTAGTATGGATGTGTAGAAGGATAGATTTTGAATCACCATTGTGGGGTTGAGTTTTAGTTTATTAGCTTTTCCCAATATGGTTCCCAAAGAACTTTTGGATTTACCGTTGCACAATTTTAAAAAAGCCGTACAGGATCACTTATTGAGTCGAGGCCATTATACAATTGATGAATTTCTTAATGACAAATTGTATGGAAGCAATCTACTTTCGGTCCGGCGTCCCACAGGATAGTATAATAACTTACACTACTGTATATTATACATACATACTTAATGTCTTGTTTTTAAAAAAGAGCAACTACTGAGTTTCTTACCAGGTCTTCTCAGTAGAGCACCTTTCCGAACCGGTGGTAGAGTCAAAACATGACGTAACATAAGAGACACCTGTATGTCCTACATGTAATAAATTGAGTATTAATTCACCTGTCCTGTGCAGCGGACTCAGTGTCCGCGTCGCCTTCAGCTCGGTCCCCGATGCCACTCATCCAGTCGTCAGGGCTGTGGGGCTCCACCTTAATGTCCACCTCCACTTGGTGCATGCTGTATAGGCCCTCGCACGGGTCCGCCTCTGGAGTGAACAGATCACTGCATTAATATTGGATAGAAGCAGGGGTTACTTGCCGAAGTCCCTAAAACAGATCTAGGTGCAACATACGATATGTGTGCGTTGCCACACATAAGAGATTTAATTCAAACTACTTATACAAAAAAAAATTTATTTTCAATATTTCCCCTAAAATTTACAAATTGGGGGGCTTTCAAAGTGGAGTTTTTCTAACGTCCAAAGTTGACCTCAGAACTCTCAATTTTCTGAAAGGCTGAGCCTGAAACTTGATCATTTGAATTATATCCTGTACTTGAACAACAAATACTAAAATATTATAAGGGAACAAAATTATTTAATTTTTAATGAGCTTCAGTATTTTTAACAGAACTTCACAATGATTTCAATAGATGGCGCTCTGTTATGGCGATACGGTGAGGTCTCAGTTCGGGGTGAACCAGTAGTTTATACGTAGCATGTTTTATTTTTTTACAGTTCCGAGGGACCGTAGACCTAATTTTAAATTTATTTCAACTTCATACTTCAACATGTTCTCGAGAATAAGGTGGTTGACAGACAAAAAAACAACATAGTGATCCTAAGAGTTCCTTTTTACCTTTTGAGTTACGGAACCCTAAAAATAGTCACCTGGTGGTCTAGTGAGCTGTATGGTGGGCAGGCTGCCCTGACGCAACAGTTCCCGGCCGTTGACCAGCCCGTAGCGGAAGCAGCTGGCGTCAAAGTGTATGGAACAAACTGAGGTACGCTTGCCCACTGACACGTTACTCTTGCCTATCATAGCCAGCCATTTCTGTTTCTCTGCCTCGTCATATGGAAATCTGGGAAAAAGAGTGACTGAAAATATATCAGCATAACTGTTGCAGAACCCAGCAGTAGAGATTACACATCTAGCTTCAGAAATATAAAATCAGCATCTGCAACTTTGGAAATTATGTTGTTCTGACAACACTACTATCACTTTTATATGTTACTCCAATGTTTGAATTGGCGCAAAAATATCTCAATGCGAAAAATGTTAAGCTTATTGCTTGGTCTGTATTTCATTGGTTCCACACGGTCCATTCCCATTCTGTTTAAGTCAGTGTTAGGTTACGCTTTTCAGGGAAAATGAATTTTGCCAATGCGACTAATAAAAGTACAAGTCAACAACAAAAAGTCACATTGGTATGAGTGATAGAGACAACGCTCTACAAAGCTAAAACAGACCATTATCTCTTTCTAAAGCTCCATGTGCAATCTTCACAGCCGGGCATCTTTGCAAGTTCCTACGGCACCAATAGCCATGACAGGGTGTTACTGCACACCAAACAAGTGAAACAGCTATCTGTCCCTCATTTTGGCATTGCCCAGCCTAATATCAATTTTTTGTTTAAAAGTAATTGACTAAGTATATTGATTATGGCTCACTCAACCAAAACATTTTAAATTGTTAAATTTTTAAAAAAGAACAACAAGCTTCTTGCTGATTCTTTTGGCATGCTGAACCAGTGGTAGATTCGTCTGACTATTCAAAAGCACTTGTAAACGTTTACTTGACTAAAAACTGCACAGCGCTACTCACTTATGAAATGATCTTCGCGGTAGTTTGTCTGCTCGCCACTTGCAGATGTAGCATGTTTGTACCATTATATTGCAATCGTTTGTTTAATTATAAAATTACACACTTTATCCACATAAAACAGACTAGATTTCACTTTAAAATACTACGTCAAGGTAATAAAAGCAGTGTAGCAACTAGCAGAGTCCACATAGAAGCAGTAAAACATTCAGCAGTATGTTTTCGGGTTTCGGCTTTTATTGCAATTTCAATAATAATTAGTATATAAAAGCAGTTCTAATTTCAAACCAGCTGGGATATTAGAGATAGAGAGTTTATAATTATGCTAAATTATTAATAGTCTAGCTTAGATTCAAGCTGTAATTAACTGTGTATTCCGGAAAATTAAATAGGTACAACGAAAAATCCATGAAAAATCATAAATTATCACAACAAACACGGCGAAAATCGATAGGTAAATTTTTAACATTGACAATTTGACAAGCAGAATGACAAATGACATTTGTTTTGAAATATTTAGTGTTGCACTCGTTATAGTTATCCTTGGTTCCGTAACCGGTTTTCTAAATAGATTTATTTGTGGAACTCGATCGTATAAATCAATATCGTAATTCCCTCACGTCAGTAAGACATTGGTAAGACGTATCTACACTTAATCTTATAAATTCTAAAGTGTGTCTGTCTGTCTGTTACGCTTCAACCACGAAATTTTGATTCGGACTACCGAGTGTATAGTGATAGATAGGTTAAATCCCGTGGAAAGAAATAGCGGAAAAAGAATTCACATGGATATGAATTAAGTTCAAAGTTAATGTAAAACGTAAACTCATTGAAAAATCTTATTACCATGTGAAGGATTACTTGAATGACAAGGAAGCTTGGCAATAATTTGCTCTAATGGCTCTGATAGTTCCTTAGTTAAGATTATTTGTGAGATGGTGATAATGAAAAAAAAAACCCCGGCTGAGTTTGTTGTGGGCTCTTCTCAGACCAGGGCGCGTTTGGAACCCTCGTAGCTTTAGTTTTAAGAAACCGTAACCGATTATCACCATCGTGTTTTTTTAAGTAAGTAATTTTTAACGTCAATAAGTGTACCTACAGTGTACCTATATTGAATAAATGATATTGAATTGAATTGAATTGAATTGAATAAGTGAAATTTTTATTCAGGACAGCTTGCACCACCTTGTAACATAATCGTATGGATTATGTTAATATTATAAATGCGAAAGTAACTCTGTCCGTCTGTGTGTTTCGCAATCACGCCTAAATTACTGAACCGATTTAACCTAATCTAATAAATAATCTAAAATAACCAACCTACTATCTTTTTGGAAATCTTGAATACGTCATAATAAAATATATCTAATAACTGATTATATATTACCTGGATATGATTGTAGTATTAAATGAAACAATGTATGTAACAGCAATGCACACGTTTATTGTCTAAAACAGAACTGCTCACACTTGACAGACACAGTGTAGCTTCGGTCGATGACGTCACACGCGGCGGCCAACTCCGCCCCCGCACTATACTTGTAGCGCTTACTGACGGTGCGCCAGTTGCGACTGAACTGCGGATCGGAGAAGAACGGCTCCGGTGTCTGTATGTCCAGTGGGTCGCGGTCGAAGGGCAATACTAACCTGTAAAAATGATTTTTTATTCGACTAGATTCAATCTTTATTTTTTTATGTTTTTTAAATGTTTTTATTCGAATAGATCAAGATTAGAGATCGCTTCAAAGCCGCCAATTATACCATTGCTTAGTTTACAACTGGAGTACAATCCATACTAATATTATAAATGCGAAAGTGTGTCTGTCTGTCTGTCCGTCTGTCTGTCTGTCTGTCTGTCTGCTACGCTTTCACGGCCCAACTACTCAACCGATTTTGATGAAATTTGGTACAAAGATAGGTAACATCCCGGGGAAGGACATAGGCTACTTTTTATCCCGGAAAATTGAGGAGTTCCCGCGGGAATCAAAAACATCAATCCACGCGGACGAAGTCGCGGGCATCATCTAGTAAAGAATATTTCATTCATTCAACACTTGACTGCGATTTCATCTTGTGGTAAGTGATAATGCAGTCTAAGATGGTAGCGTTATGGTAGTTAAGGATCATCCAAAAAGTACGTAGGTGGGGGAGGGGGTTGACGAAGTGTGACACTGTGTGAGAAGGAGTGGGAGGGGTCCTAAGTTTCGTGATGTCACATTTTAAAATCTTAAAATGGCAAATTTTAACGAAAAACTTAAATATATTTCCAACTCTCTCTGTATCTGTAAGGTTTAAATAGGTATTAGATTAATTTCATAATTGTTTTGTTGGTGAGTTTTCTAGAGTTAACTATCGTTCTCGGAGGTTGCTCTTTTGAAAGGATCAATTTACAATAGGGATGATGACAAATCAATCAAATAAGCAAGCACCTCTTTATCAAACTTAAAAACGCGGTTCTAGTACGGAAGTTGGTATGAAATACATAGTTATGACGTCATCACATTTCAACGCACTTTTTTTCTTTCAATAATTTATAGTTTCAAACTTAAAACTAACCGAGGATGTGACTTTAGGTCTTTCGGAAGAACCTCTATTTGATCCGTAAGAAATAATTTGTTTTGGACATAATTATGCATAATCCCTATAACATCAATGTGTAGTATAGTATTGTGACAGTTCACCTGGCGGCGTGCAGGAACATCCGGTGCGGCGCGCTGTCCGCTCTGTCGCTGTACGTGTAGTCGCCGAGCACGGTGTGACCGACCGCGCCGCAGTGCACGCGCAGCTGGTGACGGCGACCTGACACAACAATCCATACTTTACCCATATTATAAATGCGAAGTTGTGTATGTCTGCTACGCTTTAACGATCCATATTTTCAACAGATTTTGATGAAATTTGGTATTGTGAGGTTGCACTCCAAAGAAGGACATACAAGCTTACTTCTAATCTTCTAATTCCTCCGCGTTGATTCAGATATTTGATTCCCATGGGAACTCCGTAATTTTCCGGGATAAAAATACTATGTCCCTCCTCGGGGTACAACCTATCCCTGTACCAAAATTCATCAAAATCGGTTGAACAAATGGGCCATGAAAGCGTAGCAGACAGACAGACATACACACTTTCGCATTTATAATATGGAATAGTATGGAAAGTATGGATTTCAGAATACGAAAATATACAAAGCAATTATGAGGTCTAGGTAATCAGTAATCACTAACCCGTAATGGGTTTCAGTAGTACGACAGTGACTGGGTCCTCGCAGTAGGTGCCAGTCTCCAGCACAAGGAGTCTGGTGTGCGCCTCACGCGGCTGATCACTCAGACTGGTCGAGCTTATCACGGGGGACATCTTGTGGGCGTTCTGAGGCGACGGGTCCGCGCCTGGTTCAAAAAAAACAATGAAATAGTTATTTGTTCAATTAGATTATTGCAATTATTGTAAACATACCATATATTTTTTCAAAAGTACAACCACCGGGTTTCTTTTTCTTTATTCTTTATATAATAATCATTACATGCGGCATTTCTTGCAGGTTCTTCTCGGTAGGAACGTCATTCCGAACCAGTGGTAGATTCATTTGACTATTCATAAGCACTTGTAAAACGTCTATTTGAATAAAAATCATTTGAATTTGAATTTGTTCAAAAAGATAGCAAAGTTCGTTTTTGTTGCGTGTGCCTAGTTTGAATCCCAAGCGAGCGAAAGATTTAATCCGTTCTAAGTTAATTTTGGAATTTATAATTTCTGAATTTTCTCTGGTCAAGTAAAAATGAAATAAAAACAAAAATAATGTTTTTGTTTTGTTTGTTCCAATTTTGGCAACCGGGCCAGATAAGTTTGACGGGCTATAACTTGTTACGACGAAAATACTAACCAACGGCATAATGTATATCAGCTAACTCAAAGTTCAAAATATGCCCTCTGACGATAGCTAGATAATATTTCCTTGTGAGTCTCTTCTCGAACAGTTTCCCAGCGCGAGCTGCGGCAGTCTTGTTCTTAGCTATGCAGAGGACCCCACTGGTGGAGTAGTCGAGCCGTTGAACGAAGTATAGTGGGTTCGTTGACGTGGACAGGTGCGAGTCGTGGGACGCGATGTGACATGTTACTGTGTTCTACAAAAAAATTAATTACTGTAACTTACAAACTTGTAACGTAGGTACCTTGTTGTACTGAGGAATTCTCAAAAATACAGTCTTGAAGGACGCGATAAAATAGGTTAGATAAATGGGTGTTATGTGTAGCATTCCGCTCATGGAGCCCATATATTTTTTACAAACTACTAGCTGATGCCTGCGACTTCGTCCGCGTGGAATAAGTTTGTTCGTAGCATGTCACTCTTTGCTTTCGCACACGTCGATCCGTTGCTTTGTTGCGGCGTGATTCTCAAAATCTCATCATCAGAAGATGTGCTGTCTACGGAAAATTACCTAACTAATTAATAAATAATTAATTCCCAATAATTAGTTAGGCAATTTTCCGGGATAAAAATAAACATATCACTCCCCAGATCCTCAACTATACCTGTGCAAAAAATTACGTCGATCCATTGCTTTGTTGCGGCGTGATTGAAGGACATACCAACAAATCAATACATCAACAAACAGTCACACTTTCACATTTATAATATTAGTATGATTAAATCTATAATATCTACAATCTATCGATTATTATGAGAATCGATTTTAATGAAGGTTACATCCCTCACGAAAGCTCGTTCAAAATTTGACATTATGTCAAACAATCAAAGACTTATATTATACTTTGGGCTCGTGCACAGAGGGTTCCGTACCTTGGAGGAACTTACAATAAATCGTTATAATTATTATTACAATTAGCTGGTTGAATTTATTCAAGTGTCTCAACAAATCAAAAATAAGTTTTATTGAATTAAATATTTGAAATCATTTTGATTTCTTTAACTTGATTTGAAGCGAAAAAGTCTTGACAGACAGACAAGGGACAACGAAATGACACATTGTATATCCCAAGAGGGTTCCAATTTTCCTTTTAGGTACGGTACCCTAAAATATCAAAACAAACCAACCTGTAGGCTGGTAAAACATTTCTGATTGAAATACGAATGAAGTATACACTGAAAAAGACTGCCAAACTTACCTTTTCATTTTCGTTATCCGAATTTATATACATATCGTATGGTTTATTTACAATAGTAAAGTCTTCATTTTCGAATAGCTTTTCGACGGCCATTTTGATCTGCCGTCCATAAAACCGCGAAAATTTAAAATGCGCTCAAGGAAATGATAATATTTTTTATCTGCTTTTATAAGACGTGATCGATCGGTTGTCTTTTGCAATTTTTAATAAAAGTAAGGTGGTTATCCTCGGACACAAATGCAGTAGGATTCTCTGGAACGCGGTCTGTAGGGCTCTATCGAAACACGCGTTTAATATATCCTCCAGAGGCATTTTGCCCTTGGACAACAGTTTTAATTTTGAACACAATTTTTACATTACAAAATACAAATTCCAAAATACCGGAATACCTAGGTACTATGATTTTTAATCTGTCGACCTTACATTGACAATAGGTATTATAAGTTTCTGACTTTGCGCAGTCAGATTTTTTTTTTAATTCTAAAAGTTTTTATTGAAAGAAAAAAAAGCTTTCCAATCTACTTTCACTATGTGCTTTGAACGCAGCCTTTTGCGGCTCAAAAAAATGTCAAAATGAATATTGGTTTAGTCTGTGCTTATGCTAATTCCTTGTACTAAGTACTTGTCTCTGCTTGTTACCTTGCTAAATTAAAAACAAGCCCGCTATCTTTCATTCTTTATACACAGTAGTCTTTGATTCTAAAGTAAACAAAGAATCATTCAATTCAGAGACAAGATTCAATTTATTCGCATTACAATTCTGTAAGATAAACACAATTTTCCAATTTCCAAGCGTTTCCAATTCAATTGTTGATTTTACGAAAATTATTATTAGTATTTGTGTTTTAAACTGAAATGAAGCGTGTAAAACGGCATAAAATAAAGCAAGAGATGCCAGAAACGTCTACGTCTCGGTTTCGCGATCAGGAAGAGCACGATCTTGCGTATTACATCCATGATAGAGTCGAGTTGATGCACCAAGTGTTTTCAGTGATAAAACCTAAGGAACTGAAGGCTATGGCGCCGGAATGCGTTCACCATATCTCTGTTGATGATTTACAGGAGCTGTGCACTGAAGAGGTGAGTGATTGATGTGTGTTTACAGTCAACGCTGGATATATTATAACCCTGCAGCTTGCACTTGCGACTGTGAGCTTGCTTATTATGGGACTAAGTACTTAGGTGGCTTATTATTTTTTATGACTTGTCAATGTAAATTTCTGACTTTCGTAAGCGCTTTTTATAAGTCTATGCGAAGAATAAAAATAAATATCAAATAAATATTAATAATTTGCAGCTGCTAGGCATAAGTTCAAAGCGCCTGTGTGCCATACTAGACGGAGCCGATCCCCCCACTGACACTGAATCCTCAAGCTCGGAGCACTTGGAGACCATATCCTTGGACAGCATATCTTCTGATGATGAGATTTTGAGCCAACACAGTTCCAAGAAAAAGGTTGGTTTGTTACACTTTTGTTCAAATTCAGATACTTTATTGAAGTGAAAGTTCTTTAGAACTGTTGTGATTTGAAAATTCAATGAAAAGAAAAAGCGACACTTTTTTTTTATTTTTTTTATCCACTACAAGTTAGCCCTTGACTGCGATCTCACCTGATGGTAAGTGATGATGCAGTCTAAGATGGTAGCGGGCTAACCTGTTAGGGGCATGGCAGTTATATTAAACCCATACCCCTATTCGGTTTCTACACGGCATCGTACCGGAACGCTCAATCGCTTGGCGGCACGTCTTTGCCGGTAGGGTGGTAACTAGCCACGGCCGAAGCCTCCCACCAGGCCAGACCAGGGAAAATTCAGAAATTATAAATTCCCAAATTGACCCTGCCGGGGATCGAACCTGGGACCTCCGCACGTTAAGGCAACAGCGCTACACACTACGCCACGGAGGTCGTCAAACTAAAAAGGATTTAGCCTGCGAGAGAATGTGAATTATGATTATGATTATGATTAACTAGTATTCTTAGAATTTGTAACGCTCTCTTCATTTCCCAGCACAAACACAAAAAACACAAATCCAAGAGCAAACACAAGCGCAAGAACTCCAAATCCAGTGACAAGGGCGACCAGGAGGGCGGAGCTGAGGAGGAGGAGCGCTCCAGAGCCAGCCGCGCGGGGCTCACCGTGCTGGAACTGCTGGAGCTGCAGGCCAGGGCCAGGGCAATCAGGGCACAGTTGCAGCAGGACAATGCTCATGGTAAGTGTTACCCATCATTGTCTGTTTTGTCTGGTGGGAGGCGCCATGAAACATTATCACATCAATAGCATAGAATTGATGTTATAATCAATGGGGCTGATTCTTTAGTGCACAATCTCTAAACTAAAAGGACAGCATTAAAAATATCTAAATAAGCTACCCCTTTCATAATGCTCCCTGCGGAAAGGGACAAAATTACATTTACAGCTGTCATTTTAGTTCCAGCTGATGAAATTTGTCCAAGAGATTGATTATAGCCTAGAATAGCAGATAGGCTACTTTTTATCCCAGAAAATTTCAGAGTTCTCATGGAAACTAAAAAACCTAAATCCAAGTAGACGAAGTCGCAGGCATCAGCTAGTGTTCAATATCTCTTTCCACGGAATGTTTGCTAAAAAGTTATTGACAGTAAAGAATTTATAAAATCAAAACAATTGCAGCGGCACCAGCAAAGCCTCAACAAACAGGGACTCCAGCCAATGGCGAGACATCGGAGGACGAGGTGGAGATCAAGGAGGAGCCGGCTGAGGTTGTGGAGATCAGCAGCGACGAGGACAAGCCCAACATTGAGGACCTGCCCGGTGAGAAACTGACTGATTTAGTCTGTCGACAAAAAATTCTGAACTTCATAGAGAAGCGAAGTCCAGTACGAGTTTCTGTCTCCAAACTTAAAACTAAACCAAACCAAATTAAAATGTATATGTATTTGTGTGTTTTTATCACACAAATACATATACATTTAAAAAAAACTCACTTCCTGAATGAAAATCTTTTTCTTTATTCTTTATTTGTGAAACATGCCTGGGGAGAAATTACAGTTGCCCAAATTCATCTCCCCAGACTACAATCTAGGCTTAATCTGTAATTCAAAATAAAGGCCTTTTTCTATATAAAATCTTTTTTTTTTCAGTTAAACCCCCTTCTCCAAGCAAAGATCAAACAACAGGCAATTCGAAAACTGTAACAAAAAGAATAAACGATTTAATTGTAACTGTACCACAGACAAAACAGAATAAGAAAATTGTGTTGAATCGAAATAAAACTGTTACTGCTACAAATGCTACTGCTTCATCGAAAGCCAGTAGTTCAGATACTACTACTAAAGCAAAAGCTAGTACTAGCAAAGAAATTACTACTAAAACAGATACACAAGAAAAATCTAAAGCATCTGAAATTAATGATAAAGGACAATCCAAAACAGGTTACAATAAATCTAAGCAGAAAAAGAAGCAAAAGAAAAAAGATGATAAATCAGATAAAGAAGAAGACCACGATGAAATAACATTACAGTTATCTGATACAGAGAAAATGGATCTATTAGAAGATTTTGATAGAAAAAACTATGAAAATTTCACTAGTTCTAGTGAAGATTCGGAAAGTAGTTCAGAAAGTAAATCTGAAAATAAGACTTCCCAAGATTCTACTTTAATAAATCAAGCAAATGGTTCTAAGGCTGCGAAAAGTCAAGAAAGTGACACTAATATTACAAAATGTCATGAAAATGTTAATGCAACAAATGATGCAAGTGACATGAATAGCCAAGTAAATATTGCACCTGTGACAGTAAGCGCAATTCCTGAAGAAGCAGATATTTCTACAAGTGATAATACCATAAGTGAAAATAATAAAAAAGAAGAAACTGCTGTTAGTATGGAAAATAAAGAAGCGAGCACACTAGACCTTGATAAAGACCCGAAAGTGACAAGCGACTCTAGTAAAAATATAAAATATACTAGTCCTAGTAGCAGTCCTGTACAAAATTCTCCGAAAGAAACCGTTGAAAATGGTTGTAAAGATAAAAGTCCTATTGAAGAAAATGATACAAGTAAAAGTACTATTAAGTCTTCAGATAAAAGTCCAATTATTGAAATCGATGATAAAAACACTCCAAATGTGAAAGTTGAAACTCTTAAAACTTCAGAAGAAGTAAATAAAATAGCTGATAATCAAAAACATCAAGTGGTACAGTCTATTATAATTCAAGTTAGAAATGACAATTTTAAAGAATCTGAATCAATAGAAACTCAAAGCATGAGATCTGTTATTGTTAGAGTTGAAAATGATAATTCTGAATCTGTAGCAATAAGAAATGAAAACAGTGGTAAAGATACAGAAAACACTAAGCAAATTAAGAGTGCAGTAGAAAAAGTAAATGAGTGTGAAACGCAAGTAACAGACAAAAATGAAAGCATAGATTCGATAGAGGAAGGTGAAATAACAAACACAAACAAAGATTTATCTGAAGGAGAAATCACAGATACTGAAGAACAACAGGAAAACCTGAACAATAACACCAAGTCACCTGAGAAGTCAGAAGTGGTTTGCGTGTCTGATGAAGAAGGTGATAAGCGTAAAAAGAAGAAAAAAAAAGAGAAGAAATCTAAAAAGGAAAAAATATCTAAGAAATCTAAGTCGGATTTTTGTGAGGGTGCCGATCAAAACTTCTTTAGAGAAGAAAATAATACTGTCATAATTCAAGAAAAACTAAGTGAACATAAAAATACCACTGTAAATGTTGATATTCAAAATGAAAATGAAGAAAAAGATGAAATTGTAGTAATTCCAGAAGATACAGAACTTGTTAAACAAGGCACAGAAATTATTCATGACGAAAATAAAGAAGTAGATGATGTCGTGTCTTTAGATGATGATGATAATGATGATGATATCTACGAGATTCTAGAAATTTCCGATGACTCTTCATGTTATGAAGTCGAAGGTATTTCTGTGTCTAAAGAACCCACGGCTGCGGAAATAGCAGCTTTATCGGCGAAAATAGATGAGATACACTCAGGTGATGTGATAGTTATTAATGAAGAAGGAGAAGATGGAAAAAGTGAAAATGATACAAATAAACAAGATAACCAAGTCAATAATGATGAGATAGAAAATATATCGTGGCGCGATCGCTATTTAGGCAGCAAAAAGGTTAAAAGAGTGCTAACAACGTCAAACATTCTCAATGCTCTAAGAAAAAAGAATAAAGAATTAAAAAGAAAGTTAGAAGAATCTAAGAAGAAGATAGAACAAGCTACAGAAGGTGATAAAGTAGTGTTAGCTGAGATAAGTGAATTTGTAGAAGGTTCTATTGAACATTTCAATACTTTGGAAGGTTCTACCAGATATGTAGATCCTGTAGTGCCAGAGGTACCAAAAGAAAACGACCCACAAGATGCAAATAAAGAAGAAACAGACACAGAAGTAGAAATCAAACAAGTAACAAAGGAAATGGAAAAAGATGCGAAACAGTTGCTGAAAATGTATAAGAGACTACTAAAGTACAATGACATGAATAAGAAAAAAGATCCGACTAAAAAGAAAAAGAAAAAACACAAGAAAAATAAAGAAAAGGATATGGCAATGAAATAAAAATGAAAAATAGGGTGTTTTATGCCTTGATGGCTTCAATGATTAAAATATTTATTCTTCTTGGTATTGTAGTAGTTTAATAAAAACATAAACTCCCATTTTAAATGTTTTGCTTGTTTCATTTTTAAGATGTTCAAATTAATTTTCTTTAATTTTTATTTTAATTTTTTTTTGTTATTGGGTTATTGGCGAGAGTCTTTACCAAAGGAATGCGTGCTTTCAAGCTTTTATGTCCGCGCTCTTTCGCAATAAGATCAGTGGATTTATTATAGTCCGCACACAGTTCAACCAGTTATTTTTTCAGGTAAAGTTCAACTCACTGCGTTTATACTCATGTGCTTGCCGTAGATCGTGTAAGTGCGTTCGTTATCATTGAAAAATATGCTCGAAGAGGTACTTGTGCCCATATTACAACTATACATTATTGATTGTAGTACCTCTACCGTAGAAAGAGATATAGAACAGGCGTCAGCGTATAAGTATACGATAGCGATAGTCTTGATGCGATATTTTCATAATGGTAAATAAGTATTTAATTTTAGTTATTTCTATACTTTGTAGCATTCATGCAAGTCTTTACAAATATAACCTGTTTTTATCCTTAACAATCAGTTCAAAATAAGGTCAAAATTGTAAACTTACGTAGGTACTAGGTTATGTTTTCGTATTTACGTTCAGTTCGGCTTTTGCAGGCTAACACTCGTCTTTGAGTTAAATCACTTTTTTCCTAAGCTACGAGCACAGTTACCACTTTGTTCAATTCTGATTTCGTACGAATATGGGCGAATAACAAAAACGACAACGGATTGTTTGCCCTGTATTAGCTTATGTGGCCAACAAAGTAATATGCTGAGCAGGACAAGAAAAGAGATTTTCGCTCTCTGTCACTTCTTGGCATTAGCGTATATACTCATTTTGCTCACTTGTGAGTTGTAGTATTATTATTACAATGCCTTCTATAATGACCTTTAAAATGTTGGCAGATCTGTTACCATAGATTAAAGTTTTGGTTTTTATGACATTTTACTATTTTATTCAATGTACTCACTCTGTGGGCTACGGGCGTCGGGCTGAAAGTGAAGGCAAAGGGACGCTATGTCGTTTTGTAAACATTATAAAAAATCGATAAATACTAACAAACTACGGCATAAATTGACTCTGAATACATTTATGGACTTTTAATAAATTAAATATGAATGAATTATGTTCAGCTTGTTTGAGTGCAGGGCGAAATCTGTTCTATATACAAGGCAGTGATATACAGATACTTTATACTCAAATTTTGAATGAAATATCAGTAAGTACAACTTCAACACCATTCTAGAACACAATATAGCTGGTCCACATTAACCTTCAAGTTTTTTTCCGAATTCCTACGCGGTATTAAAGTGTTTTATTTGATAGCAAAAATGACCATATTTCTATGACTTTATCCCAACAATGACTCAAGTTTCAAGTTTTTATTCGCAGCCACTAAGCTAATACACTATATTACTATATCTTTGTAGAATATCTTTCTGGCCTTAAACCACTAAACAAGAAACTTGAAACTTTTTTACTTCAGAAGAGCTTATTACTACAGGTTCACTGGTTTATTATTGTTTGAAACCACATTAGTGAGAAGAAATTTCCCAGATAAAAGTATACTATATCAGTCTCCAGGATGTAGTAAGTACCTACCTAATCCATGTGCCAAATTTGATCTAAAATAGATATGTTTAGTTGTTACGTTGTGACAATATAACAGACAGGAATGTGTATAAAACAAAGATAACAAGTCAATTGCCTCTTTCCTTGAATTGCTGAAAATCCTTTCCTAGTTGGGGTCTACCTAATGAACAGAGTATGCAATACAAAACCTCAAGCTACCTCAAGACTGGTTGACTGCTGCAGGAACACACTAACCACCCTGGCCAGTAGCAACAAGGTGGTTCTTCTCTGGGTTCCAGGGCATATGGGTATAGCCGGCAATGAAAACGCCGATACCCTGGCTAAAACGGGCGCTAAGGTAAGGCAGATCGGACCAGAACCGGTCTGCGGTATACCTAAAAGCCTGGTGCAGCTCACCCTGCTAACCTACTGCTTCTATGAAACACTCACTCGTTGGAGAAACTTACGTGGTCTAAACCATTCAAAGGCGCTGGTCAGAACCTTCAACAAGAAGGCCGCCTCCGAGGCGCTAGCGCTCAGCAGAAAAAACCTACGCATTTTAGCACGAGCTTTAACAGGTCACTGCGGTCTTAACAGACACATGTTTAACCTTAAGCTTAGGGACACGGATATCTGCAGATTATGCCAGGAATCCTGTGAGACTCCGCTGCATATTATCTGCCAATGTCCCGCTCTAATGCATAAACGAAGCATCCATCTGGGCAAACATATTATTAACCCAGAGGATGCTTCCCGTATTCCAGTCAAGAAAACGCTGCTGTTCCTGACAGAAGCAAGCATTGGCGAGGAAATTTAAATTGGAGGTCACATCACAATAGATCGGAGACGGTCGCAGTGATACAGGACATAAGGGACTGAAACCTCAATAAGAAGAAGAAGAACAAACCTTAAGCTTATACACAACCCTAACAAATTAAATAATTACATTTTAGAATAAATGAAATCTGTGACCGTCTGCTGATGTTAACATTTTTATATATCCCATAAAATGACATCTCCAGCGCAAGCTACAGATTTTTTACTTAAACAGACACATTTTCACTTCCGTACTGATATTATAAATGTCTTTCTGTCTGTTTGCTACACTTTCCCGGCCCATCTTCTCAATTGAGTCCTGCCCCTGATCTCTTTCTGGTAGTGTCGGATTTTCTGTCACATCGAGTTTTGAGAGTAAAGGAATAGAGGGTGCACCTGTGTTTGCACACATACTTATGCACTATAATATCTCCCACACAGATGTCTAAACTCAGGAGATTCAGTCGGGAGGATATTGTGTATGTTTTTATATATGTTCCACTGTAGTACCAAAACTACTGGGTCCACTTTGATGAAGGAGGCGTTAAGTGATTTATGGTTATGGTCTGGGACTCTGGGTGACAAAGGCTACACTTAAATGATCGAAATCTATATGACAGACATAACATCCAAAATGCTTAGGGTCTCAGAAAATTTTCCATAGTTACAGATTTTTAATGAATATTATAAGTGCTTATCCAGTCTGTTCTTGAACTGATTTACAGAGCTTCACATCACCACATCCTCGGGCAGGTTGTTCCACATATGCACTACTCTGTTGCTCAAAAAGTGTTTAGAGGGATTTGATGATGACAAGTGATGGGGGTTTCTCTTTGTTACAAATATTTCCTCCATATTTGGGACATTATAGTGGTTGTATAGCTACTGCTTGTTATGTTTCAGATCGCCACAGAGATGGCGTCAGCGTACCTGCGCGTGTGCTGGGAGTGCCGCGGGGTGCTGCGCCGCTTCCTGAGGTTCAAGCGACAGGCGCAGGAGTGCTGCGCTGAGCTGATGGGGATCACACATCAGGTATTAACCACTCGGTCCATTGACGTTCCACTGCTGGGCACAGGCCTCTGCTCACACAGGTGAGAGGGAATAAGAGCTTACACCCACTACACTGCTCCAATCCGGGTTGGAGGGCTTTGACGACTATTATCATGTTAGTGTTAATAACCGGGACCGACGGCTTAACGTGCTCTCCGAGACATGGGGATGAAAACTTCCTAACTCCGGGCTAGTACTCAGAATTTCTAGTCAGAAAAACCCAATACTTAACATTACCCAGACTTGAACCCGGTGCAGTCGAATATGCCAAGTAGACCAAAGAAACTTACAATGGAAAGTCCTTCATTAAACTTGTTTCAGACCTCACTGTTCAATCAGCAACGCTCCACCTTCACAACGGAGCATGTGATCAACATCAGCTACCCCGAGCCGGTCAGCGTCAAGCTGGAGGCGGACGAGGATGCGCGCGTCAAGCGCGAGGCGACAGGTGACGACACGCACTGTGAACCCGAGACTTTTGTCAACCACCTGGCGTTGGACACTGGGAGCACACTCGTTAAGGAGAAAAAGGTGAGAGCATTACACATTTATACACAAGTTGAATTTACGAAGAGAAAGTTGTACTGCCTCGTTCCTCTAGTGGTTACCATGTTCGACTCCGGCTGACGAGTTCCCGGGTCGGGCCATAATTAAGTATTAGGGTTTTCTGTCGACTGCGTGGATTCGGATTGTTTTAGTTTCTGCGGAAATGTAACAATCTGGGGTTTCGATCTCTCTGGAATGCGTAAAAGCAATTTTCCAGCGATAAAAAAAATAAAAAAAAGGTTTGATCCCATTATTAGACAAGAATCGTGCTCGGTAGTGAGATTTGAATCAAAATTGTTTTAATTTGCAGACTATGAAGAAGAAATCAAAACAGAAAGTGAAAATAAAGAAAAAGAAAGCAATCAAAAGGAAGGAGAGCTCCGATATAGCCAGTGACTTGGACTTAGATGCGACGGAGAGTTTCGCGGAGAGAGAGTTTCCCTGTGCGCAGTGCGGAGACTGCTTTGCGGAGGAGAAACTGTTGCAGAGGCATATAGACACACAGCACACCATAAAAGTAAGATTTCTCTCTGTTGCTATGTGATTGAAGGACAAACCAACAAACAAACACACTTTCGCATTTATAATATCGGTTTAAAGATATTTATATTATAGACCTATTAGTCTAATTTCTAATATATACAAAATCTTTGCTAAAATAATTCTTAGCCGGATAAGCAAGGTACTGGATGAAAACCAACCAGTGGAGCAGGCAGGATTTAGAAGTGGTTACTCAACCTTAGATCACATCTATGTAGTCAAACAACTTTTCAAAAAGAGCAAGGAATACAATATAACCTTTTACTGCTGCTTTGTGGACTTTAGTAAGGCATTCGACTCACTCGAACATGAGGTGATCTGGCGAGCACTTAAGAACCAGGGGGTCGAACAAAAATATGTCAGAATATTGAAGAACATCTACAGAAACAGTAAAGCAAAGATAAAACTAGAGAAAGAAGGAAACGAAATAAGGATAGAAAGAGGTGTCCGCCAGGGCGATCCAGTGTCACCGAAGCTATTCACTGCAGTTCTGGAGGAGATCGTACGCCAAATAAATTGGGAGCATAGTGGTATAAAAATAAATGGGGAAAGCCTGTCTCATTTAAGATTCGCAGATGACATCATTATTTTCTCCCCAATACACGATAGTCTCGAGAGAATGCTTAATGAACTAGCTGAAGAAAGTCTGAAAGCAGGATTAGTTATGAACACACAAAAAACCAAGGCCATCACAAATGGAACAAAAGTACCTATATACCTTGGGAACAACATAATTGAATATGTAGAAGAATATATATATCTAGGCCAGACAATATCACTAAAAGACCAAGCAACAAAGGAAATAGAAAGACGCATAGGGAACGCATGGAAGAGGTTCTGGAGTCTCAAAGAAATTTTTAAAAATAGAGATATAAATATGACCATAAAAAGAAAACTTTTTAATACCTGTATCTTACCAGTACTTACATATGGCTGTCAAACATGGTCCCTGACTAAAGCACAGATGAAAAAAATTGTATCTTGTCAGAACGCTATGAACAGGGGTATGATGGGGAAAAGGTTGACAGACAGAATAAAAACAACTACTATAAAGGAATATACAAAAACAAAAGATGTTACTGTTACAATCAAGAGCCGGGCGGGGCACACAATTAGGGGTCAGGATAAATGGAGGATAAATGGAGCAAAAAAGTAATGAACTGGTACACGGGTCATTTAAAGAGGAAAAGGGGTAGACCAATGAAAAGATGGGTCGATGATATTCAAGTAGTGGCAGGTGGCGTATGGTCCCGAACGGCGAGAGATAGAGAGGTGTGGAAGATATTGGGGGAGGCCTTTGCCATTAGGCAAACGGACAGGGTTGTCGAGGCAGTACTAAATAAGACTTAGTTAAGATTAAGAATTATTGTCTGAATAAAGGCTTTATTATTTATTATTTTAAAGATATTTATTTCTCTTAAAAGAACAACTGTTCACTTAACAAAAGATTGAAACATAAGCTTAGTAGTTACACAGAAGCATGCATTATATAATATTACAATTTAATTGTCTTGTTACCTATTTACATTATTTTCTTAATTTTCTAATTTTAATAAGCTCTGGTAAATATCTTAGTAAATAATTATATCTAGTGGAGCAGGTTAGCTATGTATTATATAAAAATTCTTTCCAAAAAACCGACTTCCAAAGCCACTGTAAAGTAAAAAATAATTTTGATTTGTACACACTATGTTGAAGTCGGGCGAGTATAACAAAGATAGGCATAGTTGACGCGTGAGGCTCGCCCGACTTCAACATAGTGTGCAGGTATACCTGCAGCATCAGGATTGAGGATTTGGAGTCAGAATTTTTTATGGGACCATCTCGCGAGCTTCGCCTCTAACCACTGAAAAAAACAGTTTTCAAATCGGTTTGGAAACCACGGAGAATGCGGTAACATACATTAAAAAAAAACAATACGCGCCGAATTGAGAACCTCCTCCTTTTTTTGGAAGTCGTTTAAAAAAGGAGGTCAATTGCTGAATGCAAGCGCATCACTTCAGAACAGTCGCATTTGGCCCTTTTTTTCTTCCGCATTTATTTTATTAAGTAGTGTTTTCAGGAGCCCCTTAAGCCCAACGGAGTGGTCGGCCCGCGCCCCCGCCCCCGCCCCCGCAGCCGGGAGCCCCTGCCCGAGAAGCCCCAGTGTGTGGAGTGCGGCAAGATGTTCAGCTCGCGGAAGACTTACAGATACCACTTGAAGTGAGTTACACCCACACACACCCATCACCCATACACCCACACACCCACACACCCACACACCCATCACCCATCCATACGATCCTGGGACCCACTCATGAATCAGCTTCGTCAATTTGTTCAGAAACCCCTGAAGACGGTCACCCATCCGTTCATCCATACACGAGTGACCTTCACCCTAATGTCCATAGTCCATACACCCATGGTCGGCATTGTTGTTGAATATCATACAAAATAGCAGCTTTTATAAAAATACCTTTCTTTGATTAGTTCATACTATATAATTTAATATAAAAAAATACTTTTTAAACAACCGACTTCAAACTCCCGCGCCAACTTTACAACAACAAGCACACGCTATACAAAGTACTTATTTTATTGTTGATATTTTAAAAACCGCTCGACCGATTTCGATAAAATTTATATGGGAAGTATGCCCTTTCAAATAAAAAAAGAATCATCCAAATCGGTCCACCCAGTCAAAAGTTCTGAGGTAACAAACAAAAAAAAAAACAGTCGAATTGAGAATCTCCTCCTTTTTTTGAATTCGGTTGAAAATAATTTATTATCCTTACTAATATTAGAAACGCGAAAGTTGGCAAGTATGGCTGTTTGTTACTCTTTCACGCCAGAACGGCTGAACGGATCTGGATGACATTTGGCACAGGGATAGATCTGGAATAACACATAGGCTACTTTTTATCCCGGAAAATTAAAGAGTTCCCGCGGGAAATAAAAAACCTCAATCCATGCGAACGAAGTCGCGGGCATCAGCTAGTTCATACTATAAACTCACCATAACTACATTAGTAGTTAATAGTTATGGTGAATAAACCACGCGGAAGAAGTAGCGAGTATCAACTAGTATGCCATAAAAATAAATAAAATGGCAAAATCTATAATATTCATGGATAGGTACGGCAAAACAGGTTATTGTAATTAGTAACAGTCCCACCAACTTGGGCCAAAATTGGAACTAATTGTATGCCTAGTTTATATTTTTAGTATATTATATACTAGCGGTCCGCCCCGGCTTCGCACGGGTAGCACTTGATCAAAATAGTCCTTACTCCTTACCCAATAATGGTCAGTCGGCACTGAGACGAACAACTCCACCACACGTTCTTAAATTTTGTTCAGCAAACCCCTGTGAACGCTTGGCACTTGAGTCTCCAATACGACGTATTTTCACTGCCCTATGTTTAGAACTAACAACTAAGTTGAGACCTGGCTCTTTTAGGCATTTCGCAGTCTGCCTACAACAGTTAGATATTAAAATGTTTAAAAAAATGTTAGTAAGTTCTCTTGTATTTATTATTATGACATACAATTGACAAATATTATGATACTTATAAAAGTCAGTCAGAATAGGCATGATGACAGTAACCAAGAATCAATGAAATTATGAATTTATCTAAATTCAAATTCAAATTCAAATGTTTTTTATTCAAATAGACTTTTTACAAGTGCTTATGAATAGTCAAATGAATCTACCACTGGTTCGGAATGCCGTTCCTACCGAGAAGAACCAGCAAGAAACTCGGTGGTTGCTCTTTTGAAAAAGTATATGGTATGTTTACAATAATTGCAATAATCTACATACACATACACAGAACACATACACAGAACACATACAGATACATAAGTAACCGCAGTCCTGAGCATTGCTGGAGCGAGTCAAATCCATGCGCCTTTATCATTAATATAATCTTCGACAGTATAATAAGCTTTTTTCAGGAGCATAATTTTTATGGACTTCTTAAACCTGTGTAAAGGCAAGTTTATAATAGGTTGAGGAATTTTGTTAAAGAATAGTATGCTCATTCCCACGAACGACCTTCGGACTTTCTTGAGGCGGAGCGATGGAGTCACGAGCCTATGGCGGTTTCTAGTCGGCCTATCATGCAGATCGCATATTCTTTTGTAATTATGAATGTGTTGTTTTACAAAGATTAGATTACTGTAAATATACTGCGAGGCTACTGTAAGAATACCTATTTCCTTGAATCTCTCCCTAAGGGATTCACGTGGTTTTAAATTATAAATTGCACGTATTGCCCTTTTTTGTAATACAAATATTTTTTGAATATCTGCCGCTTTACCCCATAGCAAGATTCCGTAAGACATAATACTATGAAAATAAGCAAAATATACAATCTTTGCAGTTTCAACATCTGTTAACTGCCGAATCTTTCTGACAGCGTAAGCAGCAGAACTGAGTTTACCAGCTAGATTTGATATAAGGGTGCCCCATTGAAGCTTAGCATCTAAGGTCACCCCCAAGAACACGGTGGCCTCTTCTATTTTTAACATATCATTATTTACCACTAGATTAATGTTACGTGTATTCTTGGTATTGGGCAGTGCGAAATCAACACACTTAGTTTTTTTTGCATTTAAAAGTAAGTTATTTACAGTAAACCAGTGAGTGACCTGGGAAATGGCACCATTTACGTCGTCAAAATCATCCTTATTTCTATCGACTTTAAAAATTGAAGACGTATCATCGGCAAATAGCACAATATCGCAAGTATCCTGGACAAAATATGGTAATTCATTTATATATGTCACCTTAAGATCGTAAAAACCGTTTGATTATAATATACCTCGCAAGATTGTGAACTATCGAAAGATTGTGAACTGAACATACTGATTACAATTTAACGCATTATTTTTCGGTAGATTATAATCCATCGAAGTAAAACCGTCAAATTGTGAAATACCGTGCGACGGAACGCACCTAGCGCGCTGATTGGTTGAACGGCATATGCCATGCGTCGCCATATTTGTTTGATAATTCATTTGTTGTCGAATGTAAACAAACAGTGTTTTGGTGATTGTAAATTGATTTCGTGTTGAAAATAACTCACAGCTTTAGAATTCGTTACATAAAATTGTTGTGGAAGTAAAATGACTCTATGATTAACCAAAGAAGTGCAGTTTGAATGATAGATAAGTTAGTATTCGTCACTGAACATAGCCTTAAATTACAGAAATTTTGCGTGTTTTAATATTTTTTATGCGCGTGAACCTATGTGATCTCATTTGATAACATTCACAATGTCGGATATTGAGCCTATGTATCAACACCGACCAATCAGGACAGCCTGGCCTTCGGACAGCTGACAATTTAACGCGCGGCAGATTGTGATATAACAGTTTCACTTCGATGGATTATAATCTACCGAAAAATAATGCGTTAAATTGTAAGCCGTATGTTCGGTTCACAATCTTTCGACAGTTCACAATCTTGCGAGGTATATTATAATCAAACGGTTATTACGATCTTACGGTGGCATATATACCAAGAACATGAAGGGGCCCAGAATGGAGCCTTGTGGGACACCCATTAACGAGGCTGATCCGGATGATTTCACATTGTTTACACATACCGTCTGAATACGGTCACTAAGATATGATGCAATGAGACTAAGTGCAGTGTCATTGATTCCATAGTGGCTCAATTTGGTCAACAGTGTCTCGTGTTCAACGCAGTCGAATGCCTTAGACAAATCACAGAAAATACCAATAGCATTCTGTGAGTTCTCCCAAGCATCAAATATATGTTTTAACAGCGCCGCGCCCGCATCGACTGTTGATCGACCTTTCGTAAAACCATACTGCTCGGAGTGAAGTAATTTATTTAAATTAAAATGCCGGAGCAGTTGGTTGAGCATCATTTTTTCAAATATCTTGCTTAGGGTTGGCAAAATTGAAATTGGTCTGTAATTATTTGGATCACTTTTGCTACCTGATTTAAAAAGGATTCATGGATTATAAAAAACCTATTTATTTTTCTTTTTCGAGTGAGATTGCTATTTATTTTGATAAAATAAAACTATATAATTTAATATAAAAATACTTTTTAAACAACCGACTTCAAACTCCCGCGCCAACTTTACAACAACAAGCACACGCTATACAAGGTTTTTATTTTATGTTTATATTTTAAAAACCGCTCGACCGATTTCGATAAAATTTACATGGGACCACATGGGAAGTATGTTCTTTCAAATAAAAAAAGAATCATTTAAATCGGTCCACCCAGTCAAAAGTTCTGAGGTAAAAAAAAAATACAGTCGAATTGAGAACCTCCTCCTTTTTTTGAAGTCGGTTGAAAATACAGCGATCCGCCATATTTGATAAAACACCAAGAAGTTAATGACGTCACAATTGTTTGTTTTCGAGCTTTGAAAATCACACTATTGCTTACTGCACACTGCACAGAGTACATTGGTAAAAACAATAGTGACGTCACAAACGAGGCCATGACACCGCAGAACGTTTTGGGGTGAATTTTAAATTTTAAATTTCAAATGCCTATTTTATCGACTAAACCTTATTTTTCTGCTGAAATAAGATATTTTTTCGAAATAGTAGATACTTCCGAACATAATCTGACCATTTTTCAAAATCAGTCATCATGCCTATTTGAATATAATAAAAAAAATAATAGACGAATAGAGGTTTAACGTAAGAAGTTGAAAAAAATCAAATTATTATTGCAATTTTCGTAGGGATCTCTAAATTTTTGAAAATAAAATATAGCCTGTTACTCGCTGATTAAGAAGCTTTCTATAGGTGAAAGAATTTTTAAAATCGGTCGAGTAGTTTTTTAGTTTATCCATTACAAACAAACAAACAAACAAATCTTTCCTCTTTATAATATTCGTTTAGACTAGCGACGCCGTCACCGGGTCAGATCAGTTTTTGTGGGACTATATATATATATATATATATATATATATATATATATATATATATATACCTTTCCATATTTAACTTTAACCTTAAGTTAAGTTGTCACTCCAACAGTGTGCTGCACAGAGGCCAGAACCGGTACCCGTGCCCGCGCTGCGGGAAGGTGTACCAGTGGAAGTCGAACCTGGGCCGGCACATGCGCAGCCACAAGGCAAGTGTCGGCAGATACATTTATCGTATCACTATCTTTACTGATATGCTTACCTTGCCTTGTAATTTTACAAATAAAGATTTATTTATTTATTCACAATGTGTCAGGTTCATCTGTCCGAAATATTAATTTCCGTACTAGTGCGGTAATAAAAGTAATGCGGAAAAACCTCAATCAACGCGGACGAAACCGCGGGCATCGACTAGTTTATAATATTATATGGATTCCCTCGGTGTGTGTGCGCAGGCGCGCGACAACAACGAGCTGCACTGCGGTCTGTGCGACAAGCGTTTCGCGTCTGTCGCGACGTATCGCCAACACTTGCGCGTGTCGCGCCGACACGTCTCCGAGAAGGATTTCACGTGAGTTTTATTATTATTATTTACTAACTAATGCCCGCGGCTTTGTCCGCGTGCAATCATGCCGCAACAGAGTAACCGATCGACGTGATTTTTTGCATGGGTATACATCATGGGACCTGGAGAGTGACAACAGGCTACTTTTTGTCCCGGAAAATTAAGGAGTTCTCGTGAGAATTAAACAAACGTATTCCACGCCGACGAAGTCGCGGGCATCAGCTAGTTATTGATAGATTTTACACTAATTGCTTTTATTATACCCTTGTCTGTAAAGTTAAGCCGCTATTTTATAACTCTGGCATAGGATTTGGGTGGTAAAATTTCCGCCTCGGCTATAATTGTCTACTTATCGCACTTGTAACATAATTTATTACGTACTGGTCAACAGTTTCATACACTAAAATAAAGACGCTATTAAAATCCCTCGCAGGTATTACAACTAGCATCTCAACTATAATTGTCTACTTAGCGCACTTGTAACATAATAACGTATTATTGGACAGTTTCATGTGCAACGAGTGCGGCAAAAAGTTCGTGAACAAAACGCGTCTACGAGACCACATCGACTGGGAGCATCTGAACAAGATCAAATTCCGGTGTCAGCTTTGTAATAAGGTAACCAAACCGACTGGGTTTTGGATTTGGGCCGCGTATCAAAATGGTAAATCTCAAGTGATAATCTAAAAGATTGAAAGTTAAACCGACTTCACCACACACTTAACAGTCCATATCTGGAAAAGTACTGAACCGATTTTGATGAAACTTTTTTGATAATAAAAACCCAATGTTCGTTTATAACTTTATTCTTTACAATAATATGATATTCTTAGAGTGTATTCGGTCTGTCTGTGTGTCGCAGCCGTTCAAATGCCACACGTCGCTGTACGTGCACCTGCAGAACGTGCACAAGAACAAAGAGAAGAAGGAGAACCTGTGCCACGTGTGCGGCAAGTCGTATCCGGTGAGTGCGCAGCTCTACTGTCCGCTGCAGCCCACTGACGTCCCACCGCTGGGCACAGGCCTCCACTCTCATAGGAGCTTACACCCACCACGCTGCTCCGATGCGAGTTGGCGGGCTTTAACGAGTAACGAGAACCGATGGCTTAACGTGACGCCAACTTTCAAATCCGGGCTGGCACTGAGAATTTCTTAACTTAACATTCTTTACCCCATATCTAAAACTTTCACTTTCATTGTTTTTTTTTTAATTTTATAATTATGTAATATTATATATGTAAATTTAATAAAAATTTGTAATTCTATACGACATTCGTGAGAGCTTTAACCAAGCCAAAATCTAAATAAAAAAAACTTGAGAGGTGTCAAGGGAACGAAGTTCCTTTCGATTAATTTGTGAAGGAATTGTAATAAAATTTACACAGAGAAACACGCGCACGTATAGTTCCCGAGCCCGCGGGGGTTTTTTTGCACTAAAAGTGGGGGGGGGGGGGGGGGGGGGGGCGTTTGGGTTCGTGGGGAGACGATTTATGATATCAATAAGTTTTTTCGTAACTTACTCACGGAAGCGTAGCGGGGCAAATGGCACTTGATCTGTGTGAAAAAGTTGCATCTGCCCCGTTAAGCGAGTACGCCGAGGCTAGCGGGGCCGATGGCACTTTTTTTCCCAACTGCCCCGCTAGCGGGGCAGAGCCAGCGGGGCAGATGGGACCAAGTCAGAAAAGGGGGGTCCGGGGGGAGTCCCTTGGGGGGGGGGGAGATTCCGGGGGTTGAAGTTTTTGGGGGGTTGGTTTTGGTTAGCCCAAGGTTTTGGTGTCAAATGGGTTATATAGGGGGGCTACACTTCTGCCAACAGAGCCCACGTAAACTCAGTTGCTTCAGGGGGCAGTGGGGGGTGCTGGGGTTGGAGGGGGTGTGGGGTAGTTTTTCCCGGGGTTGGGGTTGGTAAGTGCCGGGCGAGCTGAGTAGAATGAGCCCAAGCATGGGTACTTTGGAGCGGGTGGGTAAGAAGTTCCCTCGAGCTCACCTGGTTTCTGGTTTCCAGCTTCAGGTCTGGTTCCTAACTATTCCTTTTTTCTCTTTAAAAAAACTAAAACGTTGTTGCGCCCCCGGGTGGGCTCGAACCACCACCCTTTCGGTTAACAGCCGCCCCCAAACAGCCCATTGTGCCACGGAGGCGATATGCGGACTGCTCAAATTTCAATATATTTTCTCAATCAAAAAATGGTAAAAAGTGACTTTTGGAGAGGGTCGTTACAACTTTTGATCTTAATTTTTTCCGTCTAGCCCCCTTTCGCAACGCGCGATAAGGAACTTTCGTTCCAATCACTGAATATGAAAACTTTGTAATAATAAACCGTTGTCGTACCAGAACGCGGCTAAGCTGAAGTACCACATAGTGGCGATGCACACCAGCGAGACTCCGTACCGCTGCGCGCAGTGCGGCGCCGCTTTCGGCTGGTACTCCTCGCTGTACCGCCACGTGCGAGAGGTGCACTACAAGGTGCGTAGCTGGACTGAATCATTACTTGTTGTTAGTTAAAAACAGCGCTGGCGACAGATATAACACCCACTGCGCAGGTTCAAGGTTAGCGGTCTTTTGAACGTAATTTTTACAAGTTCTAACTAAATCACTAAACTATAAAGTAGACCTTTCCCATCCTTGGTTAAGAAAATATAAATTTACGTACTAGTGCTGTAATTAAATGGCCGCCATAGAAGGAGCAGCTGTGTCGATGCCACCATCTTTGTCTAGGTAACATATAACATACTAATATTATAAATGCGTTTGTTTGTTTGTAAAGTGTGTTTGTTTGTTGGTTTGTCCTTCAGTCACGCCACGACGCGACGGAGCAACGGATCGACGTGATATTTGGCATGTGTATAGTTGAGGACCTGGAGAGTGACATAAGTTATTTATTTTTTATGCAAGAAAATTAAGGAGTTCCCGCAGGAATCAAATAAAACTTGAACCACTTGGACGAAGTCGCGTACATTAGCTAGTTATATAACTTGTCGATTAAAAAGAGCTCTGGTGACAGTTAAAGCACCCACTGCGCAGATTAGGTTCAAGGTCAGCGGTCTTTTAAACTATTACTTCACCGCTATTAAAACTATAAAGTAGACTTTCCCACAAAATAAATATACTTCCGAACATTTTATAATTAGGATTATCACCGCACAATCATTAACTTACAGAACAGCGCGTTATATTCATTTACGTACTAGTGCGGTAATATAAGTGCAGCCATAGAAAGAGCAGCTGTTTCCTAAAAAGGCCTCGGCTGGTGCCTCGTTCTTTTAAAATCAACTGGGAAATGCTCGGCTTCGCCTCGTCTTCTAACATTACTCGGCCGTCAATTGCTTTATTGCAGCCTGACAGTAATGTACTATTTTTTATAAGTTCTTATTATTTCGTTACAGATGAAACTGCAACCGAACAAGCTGAGGAAGCAGAAAATAAAGAAGCCTTCAGACCTGACACTGCAGGGGCCTTCCTAGCGTGTACTGAACAAGTGTGATTTTATTAATTATATTATATTTTACTTACAACCTCGTTGTTTTATTGCTAGGAAATTACTAAAATTGTTCTTACTTCGCCAATATCAAAACTATAAAGTAGACTTTTCCTACTTATGGGCGATCAAAATATTACCGCACAGTTATAAGCCTACAAAGGAGTTCGGTTTCATATAATCATTTTTGCACTAGTGCGGTAATGTAATACCGCCATACATAACCTCATTACATACACTCATTATTCGATACTGAAGTCAAATCTGTAATTTTTTCATTTTTGTCTGTCTGTCTGTCTGTCTGTATCTTGGCCGCGCATCACGCCGAAACTACTGAATGAATTCAAACGAAACTTGGCACGATTTGAGCCCATACTACGAGGTAGGACATAGGATACTTTTTATCCCGAAATTTCTCAAGTTATAGCCATGAAACAGCATTTGGGCTTTCGTTAAAATATAAAGAAGTACGTGTTTCACCATTATAGGGGGATTATACCGTGGGATAGTAATATAGGCTACTTTTTATCCCGGAAAATTAAGGAGTTCCCGAGGGAATCAAAAAAACTTAAAACACGCGGACGGAGTCGCGGGCATCAGCTAGTTAATCAATATTTTTCGAATTAAATGTATTGTCTATGACCTTGCTCTAGAAACCTTTGATTATTATATAATATGTCACCGTAAGATTGCAAAGGCCGTTGGATTTGTAATCTAACTAGCGATATTGTAAACTTCAGTTACATTGGCTTGGGTTCCAGGTCACTCAGGAATAATAGGCAATGAGAATGCGGACGCATGTGCTAAACTGGCAACTGAGACTGGTGCTTTAGAACATTTTAGGAATCACACTCTGGACCTCAGGTCTCTCGCTAAATCTGACCTCACTGACACATGGAATTCAACCTGGATTGAATCAAAATCAGTCAAAGGCAAATTCTACGGAACAATACAACCTGAAATTCCATGTCGTCCCTGGTTCTTCCTCTACCGCAACACAGATCGCTGGGTTTCATCTGTGTTATGCCGTCTGCGACTTGGTCATGCATGTACCCCTGCTCATCTTGCAAAATTAAGAATAAGAGATTCATTATGCGAGTGTGGTCTTGATGAAGGATCGGTCTCTCACATCCTTTTCTCCTGCCCAAAACTCCTTCATAAACTCTATGACGTTCTCCCTCCTGACATTCCCCGTCCCATAAATGTTGAGTGTTTCCTTAGGCTAGTCTTTAGCCGATATGTTACATTTGTTTGTAAATATATTAATACTAACAAAATAAAAGTGTAAATAGCTATAATTTACTTTATATATATCCCTGCTTAAACCCTCCTTGTATTATGTGTTCTTAATGTTTTAGACTTGTAGATAATTAATGTGACTAATTAAATCCAGTTATTGCATACTCTTCTTAGCTTCAATCTGTTTTTTTTTTTCTTTACTTATACTCCTTTGTGGATCTTCCACTCCACCTGAAATTGGCAAAGTGCATTGTGCTGGTTTGGCACTAATAAAAGCCATATTATACCAAAAGAAGAAGAAGAAGATATTGTAAACTGTCGAATGATTACAATATAACGGATAGATTGTAATCTGTTAGGTTTATTAACCCGATAGAACCTAAGTGCCCGGCCGCAGTCGAACCCTAACCTAACCTACAAGAAAGAGACAAGAAAACGTAAATACAATGAATATTTCAAAAATTGACACAAATAAAACATTGAACGGTTAACAATCTATCGAAAAAAATGCGTTAGATGACAATCTTACGGTTTTTACAATCTTACGGTGACATATATACATAATTGGACCGATAGGGGGAGCTCGGAGGCAGCCTTAGGGGGGTGGCGAGCAGGGCAACCGCCCGGGGCCTCGCTCTTTCAGGGGCCGCGCGCCCTCGCGCTGCAGCCCAAGTAGAAAAAGTCATATAGGTAGGTACTAACGTGTATTTGAATTTCGCGCACCCATCCACAATATGCGAGTGCAAGCATAAAAGTATCTTGCAGCTTGCGTAAGGCCGGCCACATACATTCGGAATTCCCTTCGGAATCCCGATTCGGAATAGGTATCGCATCGACGAGATTCCGAACATACACACATACGTTTTTTTCCGTTCGGAATAACAAGGCTCAGATGTTGGGAGACGCTATCCTCTGATTTCAGATACCTATTCTGTCAGCGAATATGGACGACGATTTTCTCGTGGCGATTTGCATTGTTGCTATATCTAGCTAAGAAGAAGAAAATACGTCGCTTTTACTGGTGCATCGAACTTAAAACGAACGAACCCTAAAACGAACACGCAGGCTCCCATTCGGAATTCCGAAACGGAAATAATCCGACGGAAAACTACTGCGCGTGGTGACAGACCCATACATTTTATATGGATATGGATTTGCTGCTTTCGGAATCCCTGAGAGTTGAAAATAATTTTGTTATTTAAATAGATAGGTAGGTACTAAAATTCTACATCTATGTTGTCAATCAATATTTGTTGCCTCGAATTTGAGGTTGCTAAAAATCTCCTTGCTTCCACCTACCAATAAGTGAGCTAGGAAGATCCAAACTAGACTAGAATATCCACTATCTATTCTATTTATTGATCTGAGGTGCCAGTGGCCCAGTGCCGTGCGGCCAACTGCGAAGAGTAAAAACCGTGAATCGACTATGGGTATGTTCCGATATACACTGCGAGCACTGTAAGTGTGACGTCAATTTAGTATACTGCGAAGCCGTTCCTATAAAGTTAGCTATACTGATTACTGTTTAAAACGGAATGCAGTCTAGTATACTGTCATCTATGTTTTTTGGCGCTGTTTTGACGTGATAATAATACATAACCATATTATAAATGCGAAAGTGTGTCTGCTGTCTGTCTGCTACGCTTTCACGGCCCATCTATTCAACCGATTTTGATGAAATTTGATAGGTTGTATTCTGGGGAAGGACATAGTGTCAACTTTGTGTTTAAATTTGATTTGAATTTTAGAAAAGATAAAAGATTGTGTATTTGTTTAGTGATGAAGGTTTAATTAGGCTGATATTTGACTCATTCGATGTATTTCACTCGGTTCGTTCTTTGGCGGGAATACGCCATATTGGAATAATTAACATAAATACGAGTAAGTATTTTGACATTTGAAAGTAGACTGCCGGCAGACTCTGCGATTATTGAATACTTTTGTGTTTAGATAGCAATTTGATTTAGAGCTTAGCAGTACAGCAACTGCAGCTGATCAAATGATTAATTTATTGTTGTTGTGATGCTTTGACAAGTTTTTTAGGGTTCCGTACCCAAAGGGTAAAAACGGGACCCTATTACTAAGACTCCGCTGTCTGTCTGTCTGTCTGTCTGTCTCCAGGCTGTATCTCATAGACCGTGATAGCTAGAAAGCTGAAATTTTCACAAATGATGTATTTCCGTTGCCGCTATAACAACAAATACTAAAAAACCGGCCAAGTGCGAGTCGTACTCGCGCACCGAGGGTTCCGTACAAACCTGTAGTAAGTATTAAATTATTAAAAATATTTTTATTTTAAATATTTGAGTTGAATGAATGAAAGGTAAATTGCGGTTTACGATTTATGACGTATTAAACATAAAAATTGTAAAGGTAGTTATAGCTAGGTACTTTTAAGATTCGTTCGTAATACTGTAGATGTAACACGACTAAAACTGTAACGACCAAAGATGTAAAACGGTAATAATTACCTTTGTTAATGAACCGCAAAACTAACTTTGTTTGTAGAGGTTTACTGTTAATATCAAAAAAACTATGCTAGTTAGAGCATTGGCTATAGTTTTCCTGTAAAATATACATAAATTCCTATTGACCATAATTATTTCAGATTTTTCGATTGGTGAACTCCAGAGATAAGGGGGGGGGGGGGGGGGGGGGGGCGGTATTTTTTTAGACTTTTTCCCCGATAAATCAAAAACTATCATGACTAAAAATAATTAAAAATCTGTTTTAGAATGTACAAAGTAAACCCTTTCATATGATACCCCACACAGTACAGTTATCTCACTTTTAAATTTCAACCCTCCGATTTTCCCCCCTTTTTAAATAAGAACGAAAATAATTTCCAATTTTTATTAATTCCAGTGTCTTTGGGCCACTAATATACACAACTATTCCAAATTTCATGTCGATAGCTTCGGTAGTTACTGAAATAATCGAGTGTGACGGACGGACAGACGGACAGACGGACAGACAGACGGTGAAAGTCGCACCATAAGGGTTCCATTTTACCATTTTGGTACGGAACCCTAAAAAGTGTGAGTGTGCAATTCAGAAAAGTAGCCTACAAGAAGAATTGAGCCCAAAGAAACAGTAGCGCGACTCAATATCGTACAGTGCCATCTATTGGTCGTGAACATATAACTTGTATTCTATCTCATTATCTCGCAGGCTAAATCCTATTTATTTATGAATATGTTTGTCGCTTTTTCGTTTCATCTAATTTTCAAATCACAACGAGATGTTTCCTCACTTCAAAAATATAATACCTATTATATAGAAGCCATGTTTCTCCCCTCTCATCTAGAATTTAGTTTAAGTCTAAAGTTTAAAACGCGATACAAAATGTGATATATCATAAACATAGTTTCCTAAATATAAAAACCGGCCAAGTGCGAGTCGGACTCGCGCACCGAGGGTACAAACCTGTAGTAAGTTTTAAATTATTTTTTTTTTTAATATTTGAGTTGATTGAATGAAAGGTAAATTGCGGTTTACGATTTATGACGTATTAAAAAATAACGACCAAAGATGTAAAACGGTAATAATTACCTTTGTTAATGAACCGCAAAACTAACTTTGTTTGTAGAGGTTTACTGTTAATATCAAAAAATTACGTTTGTTGTATGGGAGCCCCCCTTTAATATTTACTTTATTGATATTTAATTAATTATTTTGAAAGGTAATATACAAGTTAATATTCTGTGAAAATTTGAACCGTCTATCTGTTACCGTTTTTAATACTGAGCAAAAAAATACGAAAAAAACACGTTTATTGTATGGGGACCCCCCTTAATATATATATTTTTTTAATTTTTAGTACCTATTTGTTGTTATAGCGGCAACGGAAATACATCATTTGTGAAAATTTCAGCTTTCTCCCATAATCACGTCGCAACAGAGTAACGGATTGACTTGATTATTTGCATAGTTGAAGACCTGGAGAATGACATAGGCTACTTATTATCCCGGAAAATCAAAGAGTTCCGAGGGATTTTAAAAACTAAATCCACGTGGATGAAGTCGCGGGAATCATCTAGTTACTGCTAACCGATATGCACATTATAAACACAATAACAAAATTGTTGATACAAAGCAGATGCTCATGTTTACTTAACTATATTAACACAATTTCTTATTTAATGAACTTAAATTCATTTTAATTATAATTTAATTTCATATTGTTAAATTCAATTTTCAAATTGTTATTCCGGAAATTCATAACCTATAGGTATATAGGTTATATATGCCGGTCTCAACGAACGACGAAAGCTAAATCTGTGCCGAACGTTAAAAAATAGAGCTAAAATATATAATAGTGGTAGGAGACATGAAAAGATAACAGAAAGACAGACACACTTTCGCATTTATAATATTAAAAGATCAAGTAAAGCTGTACCTTCGACTTCGTTTGCGATCGTTATTCTTGCGCATACAGTGGCGTTAATAAAATAGGCCTTGCTCCTCACTATAACATTAAAACAGGATAAGAGGTATTCGAGGAATAAAGACGCGTTGTCCGACTCCGCACCCTGTCAACACGTCCGCGTAACGCTATAACGTTGCGCTGTAGAGTCGTCACTTTTAGTTGGGTGCCAACTGCCATTGTATAATTTTGGTGGACTTAGGTTTCACAGCAGAATTAAAGGCACTCCAACTTTTAAATTCAATGTGTGCGATGGAAGCCCGAGGGCAGATTCAAAAATTCTATGGGGTAATTTGTGGCCTCGTCTTGATCTGCAACCCGATTGATGGAGCTGTACTGCACATTGTCCCCATCAACACGCATCAATATGGTCTTCTTTATTGCAGTAGCTTGATCGTTTCAAGCGGTTAGTATATAGCGCGCTCAGAGAACCAAGAATGACCAAGAATTCTCTCGAACTGTCAAATTCTCTGTTTCACCATACACTAAAATAATTAGTTAGGTACCTACTCAGAAGAAGAAACGGTTTGGCATAATTGAGTCACGACATTTTTAATACACGAAATTAAGTATCACAGGCACATATTATCACAGGCAAACATATGGCATGGCATCGAAATATTATGGAAATACCAATGTACAATGTCAAATTATGTAACGGATGTTGACACTTGGTCGCAATTTTTAGGGTTCCGTACCCAAAGGGTAAAAACGGGACCCTATTACTAAGACTCCGCTGTCTGTCTGTCTGTCTGTCTGTCTCCAGGCTGTATCTCATAGACCGTGATAGCTAGAAAGCTGAAATTTTCACAAATGATGTATTTCCGTTGCCGCTATAGCAACAAATACTAAAAATTAAAAATATATATATATTAAGGGGGGTCCCCATACAATAAACGTGTTTTTTTCGTATTTTTTTGCTCAATATTAAAAACGGTAACAGGTAGACGGTTCAAATTTTCACAGAATATTAACTTGTATATTACCTTTCAAAATAAATAATTAATTTTGTTTCCTTCAAAGCCACCAAAAAGATATTATTAAGTCCTAATCAAGTGAATTGCTGGTATCTGTTGAGGAGTTCTGTCCTCTATCTCTGATAATATTTATCAAATCACCAAAATTGGGCAAAACTTACATGATGATACATACCTTTAAATAAAGAAAGATTTATTCAAATCAGTTCAGATTTGACTGAGTTATGGAGTAAAATCAACAAAAAACCCCTATCCTGGAGGAACCTTATTTTCTATCGGGATAAAAAGTATCCTATATATTGACCCGGAGTATCAGCTACCGCTATACCAAATTTCATTTAGATCCGTTCAGTAGTTTTAGCGTGATGCGCGGCCATACAGACAGACAGACAGACAAAAATTAAATAAAAATCTGTTTTGGGCGCAGTATCGATAGTAAAGCATACCCAGATTAAAATTTTCAGAATATATTAAAATATGTACAGAAATCTTCCAGTTACAGTTTTATTATAAGTATATAGATAGATAGTATCTTATATTATAGTATCTTTTTTTGATGAATTTGTACCGTCAAGTGTATAAATAAAAATAGGTACTTTCAATTCATATAAATAGATTCCACAAGGCATAAGGGCTTCGCAAATATCTATCGCCCAGAGTCGATAGATATTTGCGAGTCGCAACGGCTAAGGCCGCCACCGGGGGAGCCACAATCGGGTTCGAGGTTCAGGGCAGGACAGAGTCTGCCGGCCCCACTAGTATTTAATGGAAACAAAACATATTGAACTATCATTTATTATTATTTAATACTTACATAATATATTTACAAAATATTTATTAAATTTAATAATTTCTTTTATTCATGAAAAACATAAATCTAAGAGTTATTTGCTACCATCGTCGCCTGCATCGTACATTTGTCGAATAACCTTCAATAATTCGCTAATATTATGACCAGTCTTGGCAGAAATACCGATAACCTCAATTTTTCCACTTTTATTTCGTATGTGTGTGGATATGTTCCGGTATATCTCCTCAACCCTCGGCACGTCCATCTTGTTTAACACCACACATCGGGGCCTGTGCACCAGCTGTGCGCTGTACTGCGCCAGTTCGTGGTTGAGGGTCTGATACTGGCGCAGGGGGTCGCTGGTGCCGTCCAGGAGGAATATCAGACCCCGGCACCGCTCTGCGTGCTGGAGGAATTGGATGCCTGCAGGGAAATTGAAAACATTAATAGTTATTTAATAAATTTAATCTTAGTAACTCCTTTTTAGGGTTCCGTACCAAAATGGTAAAATGGAACCCTTATGGTGCGACTTTCTCCGTCTGTCTGTCCGTCTGTCCGTCCGTCACACTCGATTATTTCAGTAACTACCGAAGCTATCGACATGAAATTTGGAATAGTTGTGTATATTAGTGGCCCAAAGACACTGGAATTAAAAAAAATTGGAAATTATTTTTGTTCTTATTTAAAAAGGGGGGAAAATCTGAGGGTTGAAATTTTAAAGTGAGATAACTGTACTGTGTGGGGTATCATATGAAAGGGTTTACTTTGTACATTCTAAAACAGATTTTTAATTATTTTTAGTTATGATAGTTTTTGATTTATCGGGGAAAATGTCCAAAAAAATACCGTTCCCCCCCCCTTATCTCCGGAGTTTACCAATCGAAAAATTTGAAATAATTATGGTCAATAGGAATTTACGTATACTTTACAGGAAAACTATAGCCAATGCTCTAACTAGCATAGTTTTTTTGATATTAACAATAAACCTCTACAAACCAAGTTAGTCTTGCGGTTCATTAACAAAGGTAATTATTTATTAATAATGGTACGGAACCCTTCGTGCGCGAGTCCGTCTCGCACTTGCCCGGTTTTTATTTTAATTCATTAAGGCCCAAATAATGTTAAAATAGCATACTTACTAAACGACAGTTCACAATCTCGCAAGATAGATTATAATCTAACGGTATTTACAATTTTACGGTGACATATACATTTATACTAATATTATAAAGAGGGAAAGTTTGTGAGTTTGTGACGTTGTAGGGGGGTAATCTCGGGATCTACTGAACCGATTTTGAAAATTCTGGTACCAATAGAAACCCATATTATTTGTGAGTGTCATAGGCTATATTATATTAATCCGAAAAATTAGGGAGTTCCCGTGGGAATTTAAAAAACTTATTTCACGCGTACGAAGTCGCGGGCATTAGCTAGTAACATAATAAATTGTTCTCACCTAATCCATAATTTTTATGAGAACCGGGAATCAAACCGGGTAAGTCTGCAATGGCAACTTGTTCGTAGTCGTCATATGGCACCATACCTGAAAGATAATAATTGATGAATAACTGGTATACCATCTTACTAATATTACAAATGCGAAAGTGCGTTTGTTTCTCGGTTTATTAGTTTGTCTATCAATCACGCCGCAACGAATCCACGTGATTTTAGCATGGGTCTCGTTGGAGGACCTGGAAAGTGACATACGATACTTTTTATCCCGGAAAAATATGGATTTCCTGCGAGAATCCTTAATAAAGGTCCCGGTACAGTCAAATTGGGAATTTATGATTACTCTCTCAATTATTTTGCCTGGTGGAAGGCTTCGAGCCTTCGGCCGTGGATATTTTCCACTCTACCAGCAAAGACGTGCCGCCAAGCAATTATACGTTCCGGTTAGAGATGAGGCGTATATACTAGAACAGGTACAGGGACTAGGTATTTATCGATACTAGGTCGCACCTGTTACCAACTTTTAAAATACTCGATCCACCTAGTCCCAGAGAGGCTAGGTAGTAGATACTTGTGGTCTGTGGTACTTAAAATGACGCGGCACCCGTGGCCCATTCGAAACGTGTCATTTGAATTTGAACCATATTTCGATCATAAATAACACGATGCGCACTCTTTTCACCTTGAAATATGGTTCTAATTCAAATGACTGACACAAAATTATTTAGGCAAACAGGAGTGCGTGTCGCGTTAGTTTTAATCTTATTGAAATATGGTTCAAATTCAAATGGCACTTTTCGAGCGGGCCGAGTGCAAAAATATACTGTCCTTTTTTAACTATACTACTCCGCAGTCTTTCTATCTTTGTCTGCCACTTGTCTTCTTTGTCACTAGTCGGGACTTTACCAAATACTAAATTACTAAATAGTATCCACTAGTCTCTAGTTTTGTGATGTGACTAGTATCAAGAGTATCAAGTACGGTACGGACTCGTGCAAGCCGCGCTCGCCGTGTTGATAAATGATACCTACTTGACATCGTCGTAATCTGTTATGCGCATCGGACTTATTAATCGGTTTTCATAAAGTTTTGTAATGTGGTTAAAGAACTTTGTGCGTAATGATTGTATTGTAGATATAAGATTAAAAAAATAAATTAAAAATAATAAAAAAATCTGATTATTCAGAAAACAAAGCAAAAATACCATATTCATAATAATATGAATTGTAATCTTAAAAATACGCCAACAATGTCGATAAATCTTCACGTTGACAGTCCTAAACCTGTGTAAAGTATGAAGGGAAGATTCCAATTCATTACTAGTGCGTACGTACGTATCTACACGTACTATGTACTTTATGGACTATACACGTACACGTACTTTACGTACTTTACGTACTTTATGGACTAGGTGGAACAGGTATTTGGATCGAGTATTTTTACGGAATTGGACTAGGTGCACCTAGTACAAAATTTACCTAGTACGACTCATCTCTAGTTCCGGTACGACGCCGTGTAGAAACTAGAAACCAGGTCAGGTGTGATCACAGTCAAGGGCTAACTCGTAGTTGATAGAGAAAAACACACAAAGTGAAACTTCAGTAAAGTAGTCTACGAGATGAGATAAATATACCCTTTCGAGCACAACGGAGCGGTAGCGCGACTCAATATCGTACAGCGCCATCTATTGGTTTTGAACATAATTTAACTCGTATTTATCTCATTCTCTCGCAGGCTAAATCCTATGTATGAACATGTTTGCCTCTTTATCGTTTTAGCGAATGTACAAACAACGATCCTAAAGAAGTGTCACTCGTAAGCCCTCACCGATATGCGGGCGCAGCGTAGTGAAGGGGTAGGGCGCGACAGTGGGGCGCGCGCGCGTCACGGCGCGCAGCAGGGTGCTCTTGCCGGCGTTGGGGAACCCTATCAGGCCGAGGTGCGCCATGGAGCGCACTTCCAGCGTGTAGTGGTTGCTCTCGCCTAGTGCTCCGTACTCCGCTACCATTGGCGCCTGGAATACATCATCATCTCAAATCAGTCCGTCAAACTTGTGGCGGTGTTCGCACTCCGCACATAATCCACTAGATGGCACTACTAGTAGCGCACGAAGAACACGAAGAGCCTGCATTACGAAGTTTTCTTTGAATTGCGGTGGATATATTATATGACTTCCAAAGATCAATGGTCGGACCAGCGGTCCTCGAGCACAACACCCGCTCGGAGGATGATCATACTATTGTTACGGTGGAGTCATATCACTTACTCCCGTACAAACTTATCTGACTTGGTGGGCAAAATTGGAACTAATTTTTATGGCTGTTTATCGGCCGCCGTGGTCGAAATTCGGTTGAGAGGACATTACAACATAGGAGTGATATCAACCTGTTCGGTATCGGTGAGGAAGAACTTGTTCCCCCTGCCGCCCGCGCCCCCGCGCGCCGCCACGAACATCGTGCCTTCCTGCTGCAAGTCCCCCACCACACGACCAGAGCCGTCGCGGATTATTGTACCTGCATCAACCGAACACTGACCGACTGACATGTTCTTATTCTCAGGTCGATTGGCTAAAAACTCTAACGACGACTTAGACGACCTCCGTGGCGCAGTGTGTAGCGCAGTTGTCTTAACGTGCGGAAGTCCCGGGTTCGATTTTTTTGAAAAATGCCGGGGAATCCCCAAAATTTCTGAATTTTCCCTGGTCTGGCCTGGTAAGAGGCTTCAGCCGTGGCTAGTTACCACCCTACCGGCAAAGACGTACCGCCAAGTGATTTAGCGTTCCGGTACGATGCCGTGTAGAAACCGAATAGGGTTTAATATAACTGCCATACCCCTAACAGGTTAGCCCGCTACCATCTTAGACTGCATCATCACTTACCATCAGGTGAGATCGCAGTCAAGGGCTAACTTGTAGTGGATAAAAAAAAAAGTTCGTGCCTGCACATCAAAAAGCAGGTAGGTATGAACAGTTCGAGGAATACGTTTTAAGGTGGCAAATGATTACGATTTGCTTAGAGCCTTAGACGATTGCGCCTCTGATTGGTTGACACTCTTCCCCAATTGGCCAAAATACCATAAAAGCAGCCAGTCAAAATCAATTGAGATTGTAACAATGATTCATGCAGGTGTTACGCAAAAACCAATTCCCAAAACCTGATAATGGCTAAAAACCGATGGCAGATAGTCGAAATGGGTAAAAAAAAGGTTTTACACAATCGCCCTACTGGATTTCCACTTATGCACTAAGGCTATGTGTTATTTGTAAAAACCGTTAGATTATAATCTAACTCGCGAAATTGTAAACTGTCGAATGATTACAATATAACAGATTATTTTTCGGTAGATTGTAATCTGTTAGGTTTATTAACCCGAAAGAACCTATAACCTACAAGAAAGAGACAAGAAAACGTAAATACAATGAATATTTAAAAAATTGACACTCAGAACATTGAACGGTTCACAATCTTTCGACTCGAAAAAAAAAGCGTTAGATTACAATCTTACGGTTTTTACAATCTTACGGTGACATGTATACAGTATTGCTATGATGAAATGTGTAAGGAATGTTTTGTGTGAGAGTACTTGGTTACTTTGTTTGTCAATAAAGTTAACTTAAGTGGGTAGGTCGCGATACTGTATGTCATTTTTAGTTCGTGTCAAGCTACCTAGCTAATACATGTGTTAAATCGAACTCCAGTATTTTCTTTATGTTTCCAAACATATTACTTTGATAAATCAAAAGCCAGATGGTCGTTTATAGCTTTATTCCTTAAAATAACATCGTTAGAGTACCTAATTTAATTAAATTGTATAATCTTTCGTTATTACGTTTTTCTTTTCATCCTTTGCGCTCTTATGGCCTTATATTTATTGCGAATATCGTACCACAGAATATAAAACTAGAAAATCATGACATTACTATGTTAACACTGGAAAAAACATTCGCGCGAAGTTTATCCTCTCGATTCATTTTCCGCGATGATATAATAGATCAGTCAGTCAGTCACCTTTTCCTATTATATATTTAAGAGTAAGTATACAAAGTATAGTATTTAGTAAAGACTAGCTGATGCCCGCGACTACGTCCGCGTGGATTGAGGTTTTTTTGTTCCTGCGGGAACTTTTTAGTTTTACAGGATAAAAAGTAGCATATGTGTTATTCCACACTATAATCTATCTCTGTGACAAATTTCAGCGAGATCCGTTCAGCCCTTGGAGCGTGATTGAGTAACAAACATCCATACATCCATCCAAACTTTCGCATTTATAATATTAGTAAGATAAGATTAAAAAATAAAGGTACTCCAGTATACCTAAAGGCACCTCCACAACCACATGGTCAGCATTCTTGCCCGTGCAGTCCTTGTGCATACCACGCTCTCCGTGCTTCGCCTGGATCACTGACTTGCAGTGGTTTAAACTCTTCTTGGAGTGTGTCGCCTGCGGAAAACAAAATGCATTTATTCTATTAATCCTATACTAATGTTATACAATATGCAAAAGTTTTGATGGATCAATGTTTGTTACTTAATCACACCAGAACAGCTGAACGGATCTGGATGAAATTTGACACAGATATAGATTGAGATATCTGAAATAAAATATAGACCACTTTTCATCCCGGAGAATTAAAGACAACTGACAAAACCTCAATACATGACAAAATCTTCTATCTTGGAATGGAGATAGCTTATAACTTGAACTAACACATATAGGCTGAACTTTATCCCACAAAATCAAGGAAGTTCTTGTGGGAATTAAAAAACTTATTCCATGCGGACAAAGTCGCAGGCATCAGCTAATACCTATATAAATACATTAAATATCATTAGCAACTGCTCAGTTTGCCTTTGAAGGATTTTTGAAAAATCTGGATTTATTCCTTGTTTACAAAGGGAACAAATTTATTTCTGGGTCTAAGGCCTGGGTGTCGATGAGTCAGTGATATTCCATGAGATTACTACTAAGCCAATAAAATCTATTTATGTACTACTAGATAATACCGGCGACTTCGTCCGTGTGAATTAAACTTTTTTTATCACACTTAATTTTCCGGGATAAAAAGTAGCCTATGTCTTTCGGGAGTATGTAACCTAGCTCTATACCAAATTTTATCTAAATCGGCTGAAAATATGGGCCGTTAAAACGTACGATAGACACACTTATGGATTTTAGATGACCAAAAATCTAACTTTACCTGAAAAATAACATGCCCACCGTGTCCCCCGTCCCCTCCATCGGGTCCTGCCTGGTCTTTACACCACACACTGAGGAAAGAAACGCATCCATCGCCTCCGTTCCCAGCTACGGCCCTGACTCTACACGAATCTACATAAAACTGCACTGTGTTGCGTGTAGACTTGGGTTTCAAGCTTCTCAGAGCTTTTGGCGCATACTCTGCGTAATTGCGCGTGATTTGAGATGTTAATACTGCTTTGGGTAAACGAAATATAATTGAAAATTGCATTTTCAAGTAATTTTAGGGTTATATTTTTTTATTCCATTGTTATTTTAAAATGACACTGACAGTAGGATTGTCAGAAATCAATACTGCCAACCATCAGTGAAACGTAAAATGAAGTTTCGTTCGGGAATCACCGAATCGATATGAATCGAAATATTGTCTGTTTACCGGTTTGTAATCTGAAGGGAAAATAGCATAGCTATACTTTTCTTGTTTTTTCATTAGACCATTTTGAACTATACAGTGATCAATTAATCATATAAATGTCACCGTAAGATTGTAATATTACTAGCGAAATGGTAAAATGTCGACAGATTACGATTTAAAGCAATATTTTTCGGTAGATTGTAATCTGTTAGGTATATTAACCCGATAAAACCTAAGTGACTTGATTATTTATGTCGAACCGTAACCTTACCTACGAGAAAGAGACAAGAAAACGTAAATACAATGTATATTTCAGAAATTGACACTCAGAACATTGAATGGTTCACAATCTGTCGACAGTTTACAATTTCCCTATTAAATTACAATCTAAAGTTTTTGCAATCTTACGGTGACATATACATTCGCTGGAACTATCTAACAAAAAGCCGGCAGAGAGGGACGAAAAATGATTAGTCTGGTTACCCAAAGTGGTTACCACTTTGGTTATTACTGGTTATTATCAAAGGGTTATCATCCATACCATAGAATGGCCTCTAGGTCACAAATTGGTACATCTTTGATTTTCTCGGTTAGAGCGAATTGCTAGATAAAAATTCTTTCCAAAAAACCGACTTCCAAAGCCACTGTAAAGTAAAATAAGACGTGTGGCACTCGGAGACAGCCGCAGTAAAGCTATTGCATAGCATTTTTTATCAACTTGCTATGACTACTTGTGTTGTTGACTTCAAGTTGTTGAAAATATAAAGGCGAAGGTTTTTTTATCAAAATACCTCCCCAAACGTCTCCCCAACCACAGTTTTTTGTAATTTTCTCAAAAACTTTCTCGGGTGGGAGGTGGAGGGGGGTTGTGGCAGGGGGGAAGGGGGTTGTGGGAGGAGGGGATGTTATAAAAATATGTTACATTGATGGGTTAATTTCTATTTATTATGTAGTATTATGCTAAGTCTACATGACTACCACCGGTTCTTACACAACAGCAAGGTATATTTCGAAAACTATTTGTCCTATCAAAATAAACTAAACACTATTTTATAGATAAATTAATAATCTTTGTACTAAGTCCTGACAGCTTTTTTCCTAACTAATACTTTTTCTTGAAATTACAATAAACATTTACGGATTTTACAAAGGTTTAGTTTTTTATTCCAGTTAGGCAGCCATATTTCCGAAACTATTAGTTAAATCAAAATAAACTAAAAACTATTTTGAAGATAATTTAATGAAGTTCATTTTTGCTTCTGTTTTTTTTCCTAGTTCTAGTAGTTTCTGTGAAAACTCAAAAATATAACCACGGTTGTTGGAAAAACAAAAAAAAACTTGGAATATATGTTGCCATATGTCTCGAACTATGGGTCCTATCTAAATTCACCATGACACTTTTTTGTGGGTAATTTAGTGAAATTAATTATTCTTCTGAGGATTTTTTCCAGCTCTAATAGTTTTTGTGGAAATTGCAAATAACATAGGATTCTAGCAATTTTTTTATTTTTTTCGTACACTATACATGGATATATATTCTAAATTATTAGTCCTATCTTTATAAACAATTTTTTTTAAATAAGTGGTTAAATGGTGTTTATTTTTATTTCTGAGAGTTTTTTGCCTAGCTCTAATAGTTTTCTAGAAATTATAGAAAACATATAAAATTTTGAGCAATATTGCTTTTATGTTAACTGTGACAGGTATATTTCCGAAATTATTAGTGCTATCAAAATGAACTAAATACTATTTTGTAGGTAATTTAACTGTTTCTTACTGCTTCAATCAGTTTTTCCTAACTCTGTATTTTTTTTTCGAAAATTAAAAACAACGTACACGGTATTTGCATATTATTTTCTTTATCTTACACAATAGGTGGGTATATCTCCAAAACTATTACTTTCATCTTAATAAAGTAAATATCATTTTATAGTTAATTTAATAGCCTTTCATTTTGCCTCAGACAACATTTTTGTAGCTCTATCAGTTTTTATGGAAATCACAAGAAACTACATTACAAAAAGCCATACATGCAAAATATTTTCTTTTCATGCATAAAGGGTTAACATATCTCCGAAACTATTAGTCTTATTGAAATGAACAATAATATTATTTTGTAGATAATTTAATGAAGATAATTTTCGCCATAGAAAGTTTTTTTCTAGCACTAATATTTTTGAAGAAAATTACAAAAAACTGCGGTTGGGGAGACGTTTGGGGGGGGTGGGGGGGAACGCCCGCGGCCTAGAGGGGGGAATTTTTAAGAGGTACTTCTCAGACCCCAAGGAACACTTGTGCCAAAAATCAGCTTTACATTTTTTATTTTAGGGTCAATGTTTATTAGTCCCGTACTATGTTGCATAGCATTTTTTATCAACTTAAGTAATTATAATTATTTATTTATTTTATTTATGCAGTATTTTTTTTCCTTTTTTTTATTTGATATTAATTCAAGTTACACTTTTTGAGCGTGGTGACCGATAAGAAAACAATTTTTTTTCTTTTATATAAATGAGAAGTTAATATTATTCAAAATATTTTTATTATCTTACAATACATGTAGGTTATTCAGGAATATTTATCATTGAAACTATAGGCTTATGGTAACTGAAATAAGAAACATAAGTTTGAGACTTGATATCTTCTAAATATCTGGAAAATACATGGCACAACTAAAAAGTATCCCCGCTGTGCCGGTCGGAGTGGGGGGGTGTTAGGTTATTTTCGTTACGGAATTTCTGGATTCGGTCTCCACGCTCAAGGCCCGCGATAGAAGCTATACAATAGCCATAGATAATACACTAATACCTGGGCAATAGCTTAAAAAGAACCTCCTCCTATTTTGGAAGTGGGTTAATAATATTGGTACCTACCATTATTTAAAAAATAGAACATGGCAAACAGAGACAAGTAATGGCAACACAGACCTATTGTTTTTGACACGCCTTCCTGATCGAGTTCGTGTAATTTTTCTGCTTTTCCGTGTTTAATTGTTCTAATTTCAATTTATTTGTGTGTAACTTCGTTAATAATTGTCTAATTTGTTCAGAGCATTGTGTTATTTAGTGTGTTATCTTCAAAATACCTACAAATCAAAGGTAAATGTATGGTGGAGTAAATGTCAATATTCTACCCGACTCATTTAAGAACGCACATATTTTACAACAGTTTCATTAAAGATACGTCATCCTGTAATTTGTCGTATTATATTATTAGTAGTATAATAATTGCTTTGTAACGAAGTTCTTTCGTATTAGCTTAAAAATTCAGTTGCTTAAGAGTTTATCATCTTATCTCATTCAATTAACAGTAAGTAACAGCATTCTCTAGTTAAAGTAATCATAATAACAGTGTAAAACTTCGCAGTGAGTCATACAATACTTACATACTTTCACAAAAGTATGGGTCATATTTTTATCTATGCTGAACTCCAATCATTCTTCAAACAGTTTGTTAGTGTTATACAGCGATCGGTATTTCTTGCATAACTCCATAAACTTCACTCAAATGCTGTATGGAAGTCTTTCTGCGTCATATTCCTCATTGCTGAGGGTCGTGACTCCTTACTCATTGATCCCATATTGGTAGGGGTTTTCTTAGTATAATAATGTGGTGGGTTCCCAGGTCGTTCCGCATAAGTATATGGAAGTAGTTACTCCTAAAATGTTAGCAAGTAACCAGGTGCTTAGCATAAAACTTTAATCATTTAGCTTTATATGCAAGTTGGGAGTGCACAGGCAGAGTAAACTTTGGTGTCTAGAAACTAGCTAGTAATCACTTACCTAGGGTACTCCAAGTGAAATATCGTTTTGATTCATAGAGAAATTACTGTCCATCACATAGATAAACTTACTTACTCATACTAAGTCCATACTAATATTAGAAACTAAATGATCCCCGCGTCTTCATATGAATGGATTAAGGTATTTTGATTCTGAGTAGAAAACTATCACTTTCTGTCCTAGGGCTGAATGACGTATTCGTCAGAAATTGACTAGTTTCGGTGGCTCAACAGGCATTGAAACTTGCACTTTCAATGCAGGTTATATGAAAATAAGTGTTAAATCCTTGTATTCCAGCATTCCATCGAGCATGGCAACTCTAACGGACCCCTACGGCACTGTGGGCCAGCTGGCTCTCAAGTGGGACCCCAAGAACCTGGAGATCAGGACCATGTCCGTGGAGCGCACGCTGGAGCCCCTGGTGCTGCAGGTGACCACCCTGGTCAACAGCAAGGACAAGTCTGCCAAGAAGAAGAGGCGTGAGTAGAGTTGAATAGAATTTTATTTTTTATTCGTATTTCACTACAAGTTAGCCCTTGACTGCGACTGTCTAATCCCTAATTCGTTTCTACACTGCATCGTACCGTCACGCTAAATCGCTTGGCGGCATGTCTTTGCCGGTAGGGTGGTTACTTGCCTCAGCAGAAGCCTTCCATTTCAGACCAGAGGTGCAATCATGTATGAATTGCCGATCAAATTGTTAATGTTTGGCTTCAAAGTAAAATAAACCATAACAGCATTGAATTAGAGCTCAATTTTGTGTATCAAAAACAGGGACAGGAAGTTACAAAGGAATCAAAGAGGTGTTACTTTGCGTCTATCAGACTTCTATCTACAAATTGTTCTGTTTTTGCAGCGGGCAAATCTAAGCGTGCCAGTGCGCTGGTGGCGACAGTGGAGCGAGCTACAGAGATATTCATAGAGCGCGGGCAGACCATCGCGTACGAGAACCCTGAGATCACTCAGGAGATGCTGGCCGCCGTGGAGGAGGTGCGCAAGGCCGGTGAGTTTGCCCCTACCTAGCCTACACCAGCCTCCCTATTCGCTAACTCTTCAACCAGTGTCTTCTCTCATAGTCTACTTTAGGCAATAAAGCTTTGTTTGTTTTGTTCCCCCCAGGCGCGGCCATGAGCCTGGCGGCGCGCGAGTTCTCGGAGGAGCCGTGCGCGTCGGCCGTGCGCTCGAGCATGGTGCGCGCGGCGCGCGGGCTGCTGTCCGCCGTCACGCGGCTGCTGATCCTCGCCGACATGGTGGACGTGCATCTGCTGCTGACCAATCTGCGCACCGTGAGCACGCTGTTGATATACTATACATATACACGCCGTCACGCGGCTGCTGATCCTCGCCGACATGGTGGACGTGCATCTGCTGCTGACCAATCTGCGCACCGTGAGCACGCTGTTGATATACTATACATATACACGCCGTCACGCGGCTGCTGATCCTCGCCGACATGGTGGACGTGCATCTGCTGCTGACCAATCTGCGCACCGTGAGCACGCTGTTGATATACTATACATATACACGCCGTCACGCGGCTGCTGATCCTCGCCGACATGGTGGACGTGCATCTGCTGCTGACCAATCTGCGCACCGTGAGCACGCTGTTGATATACTATACATATACACGCCGTCACGCGGCTGCTGATCCTCGCCGACATGGTGGACGTGCATCTGCTGCTGACCAATCTGCGCACCGTGAGCACGCTGTTGATATACTATACATATACACGCCGTCACGCGGCTGCTGATCCTCGCCGACATGGTGGACGTGCATCTGCTGCTGACCAATCTGCGCACCGTGAGCACGCTGTTGATATACTATACATATACACGCCGTCACGCGGCTGCTGATCCTCGCCGACATGGTGGACGTGCATCTGCTGCTGACCAATCTGCGCACCGTGAGCACGCTGTTGATATACTATACATATACACGCCGTCACGCGGCTGCTGATCCTCGCCGACAGGGTGGACGTGCATCTGCTGCTGACCAATCTGCGCACCGTGAGCACGCTGTTGATATACTATACATATACACGCCGTCACGCGGCTGCTGATCCTCGCCGACATGGTGGACGTGCATCTGCTGCTGACCAATCTGCGCACCGTGAGCACGCTGTTGATATACTATACATATACACGCCGTCACGCGGCTGCTGATCCTCGCCGACATGGTGGACGTGCATCTGCTGCTGACCAATCTGCGCACCGTGAGCACGCTGTTGATATACTATACATATACACGCCGTCACGCGGCTGCTGATCCTCGCCGACATGGTGGACGTGCATCTGCTGCTGACCAATCTGCGCACCGTGAGCACGCTGTTGATATACTATACATATACACGCCGTCACGCGGCTGCTGATCCTCGCCGACATGGTGGACGTGCATCTGCTGCTGACCAATCTGCGCACCGTGAGCACGCTGTTGATATACTATACATATACACGCCGTCACGCGGCTGCTGATCCTCGCCGACATGGTGGACGTGCATCTGCTGCTGACCAATCTGCGCACCGTGAGCACGCTGTTGATATACTATACATATACACGCCGTCACGCGGCTGCTGATCCTCGCCGACATGGTGGACGTGCATCTGCTGCTGACCAATCTGCGCACCGTGAGCACGCTGTTGATATACTATACATATACACGCCGTCACGCGGCTGCTGATCCTCGCCGACATGGTGGACGTGCATCTGCTGCTGACCAATCTGCGCACCGTGAGCACGCTGTTGATATACTATACATATACACGCCGTCACGCGGCTGCTGATCCTCGCCGACATGGTGGACGTGCATCTGCTGCTGACCAATCTGCGCACCGTGAGCACGCTGTTGATATACTATACATATACACGCCGTCACGCGGCTGCTGATCCTCGTCGACATGGTGGACGTGCATCTGCTGCTGACCAATCTGCGCACCGTGAGCACGCTGTTGATATACTATACATATAAAAAAAATTGGCCGTCATAGGGACTGCCGATAGAAGTGAAAACGTTTTTGGAACGAATGTTCTTTATCGCGCGTTGCGAAAGGGGGCTAGACGGAAAAAATTAAGACCAAAAGTTGTAACGACCCTCTCCAAAAGTTGTAACGACACTTTTTACCATTTTTTGATTGAGAAAATATATTGAAATTTGAGCAGTCCCCATATCGCCTCCGTGGTGCAATGGGCTGCGCGTTCGGCTGTTAACCGAAAGGGTGGTTGTTCGAGCCCACCGGGGGTGCAACAATGTTTTATTTTTTTTTTTAAGAAAAGAAAAAAGGAATAGTTAGGAACCAGACCTGAAGCTTGTGGAAACCAGAAACCAGGTGAGCTCGAGGGAACTCCTTACCCACCTGCTCTAAACTACCCGTGCTTGGACTCATACTGCTCAGCTTGCCCTGCACTTACCAACCCCAACCCCCAGGAAAAACTACCCCACACCCTCCCCCCCCAACTCCTGCACCCCCCACTGCCCCTTAAAGCAACTGAGTTTACGTGGGCTCTGTTGACAGAAGGGTAGTCCCCCTTTATAATCTATTTATACAACAAACCCCCTAAAAACTTCAACCACCGGAATCGCCCCCCCCACGGAACTGCCCCCGGACCCCCCCGTTTCTGATATCATAAATCCCCACGAACCCCCGAAAATCGAAAGGAACTTCGTTTCATCCGGGTGTCCCTTGACACCTCTCAAGTTTTTTTTTTGTTTTTTTTTTAATTAAAATATAAACCTTAACACTAAGCGCGAGCATGTCGGTCACGGTCATGCGAATCTACATTTTTACCCCCTACCAAAAAGTGCTCAACACTCTGGCAGTTGACAGGGACTGTCGATACAAGTGAAAACGAATATTTAATTAACTTTCATCCCCTATTTAATCCTTTTAAGGGGAGAAATCCTACCTTACCTACCTTCTTAATTGAATCACTATTATTTTTGCATTGAGAAACATTGTCTCTGTCATTCTGTTTACCACTTATCGTATAAAACACATTTCTTCCAATAAATTAATGAATGATGTCTTGGTGTTCAGATGACCAAAATCCCAATTGTTTGCAGGTGGAAAACGACCTGGACAAGCTGAAGTCTGCGTCATCCCAGTCTGAGCTGCTGGAGTCGGCGCGCCAGTTCGGCCGCTCAGCCAACGAGCTGGCGGCGCAGGCGGCCCGGCGGCAGCTCGAGCTGAAGGAGCCGCGGATGAAGGACGAGCTGGCTGCGGCCAGGGCGGTGCTCAAGAAGCATTCCACCATGCTGCTCACTGCCTCCAAGGTGATACCACTGTTTACGACAAAATTGTTTACTTGATGCCACCTAGATGGCGCCACTTGTACTCTGTCTCTCGCTATAAACATTGTGATCATAATAATAATAATAGACCCGCAGGGCAGCTTGTGGCGAGCTGTTGGGCAGTAGCGGCCCCACGGACCTGATCGCTCCCGGGAGAAGTCTTGTTCCTCATCTCTGGCTTGCCTTTATTGGCCGGCTGGAGTAAACACTGACGAGGAACAGAACTCCCACCTCTTGCTTGCCTTCATTGGCCGGCTTGAGTGGAGATTCGCAAGAGCATCTTTGTTTTGATGTGGAATTGGTTGCGTTTTTGCGTGTCATTTATTTGAATACCTACTGATAAAGTATCTTGGTTCTCGCATATTTAAGGTAATCTATATATATATATATATATATATATATATATATAAATATATATATATATATATATATATATATATATCCACCTTAAAACTTGGAAAATAAATAATTACTGTTCACGACATTATTTTGAACCACGATCAATAAATCAGGCGATAACCAGCCGTTCACAGCATAAGGACCCGAACTGAACGAATGATAAAAGCCAAAGCATTAGCGTAGTCACATTGTCTTAACTATTCAACCAGATGCACTGCGACGTTTGTGTTTTAGTAGCGTAAAGTAATATGCTGTCAACTTGAAAAGTACATCGACGCCATTGGGGAGGATAAACAACGCTGTAGTTCTACATTTGGGCAGGTAATACCTGTAAACGTGTTCCGCCTGTTCCAGTTCCAGTAAAATAACAGTTTCGGAAACCTGTTCCAAAATAACAGCCTGTTGTGTTGCAACATAGTATGAGTAAAAATTGCCATTCAAGGTTAGAGTAACAAACGGTGCTGAGGAACGGTTTCAGACTGTTTATGACAGTTGACAGATGACCTCTTTTTTAATAGGAAATAACGTTCGGATACACGTATGCGCAATCTAAATCATTAATTCGTGATAAGTTTTTTCTTCACAACGATGTGACGATTAAAAATAAATATTGTAACTGTAATGTATTATGTGCATTTAGTATGTTTACAATGGAACTATTTCTATATGGCTAATAATGAAGTGTTTACAACAGTTATTTTCTTCTATCAAAAAATGAGCCCAACGTAATTTGTGAGTATCTGAACGAATGTAACACCTGTTCTCTGCTTGGAACAGGCATTACAGCTGCTATCTCTTTCCAATAAAGGTAAGCTGCGTAAGGTTGAGTAGAGAAGAGCATGTTCCGTGACGTTATCTCTGTCTAACAAAGTTAACCTACATAAGGTAGAATAGAGAAAAGCATGTTGCGTTTCAGATTCGGGCTGTTGTGGTTTGTGGAACTGGAACAGTACACCACCACCATCATCCTATTATTTAAATTAGAACCAACTGTGCCACAGCAACAGCTCCTTGACTTATTCCAAAATACTTTGTACCTGTTCCGCCGGTATTTCGGTTTGGAAAGAACACTTCTAAAGTGTTACTTTTAAATACCTGTTCTTTTTGCCTGTTCCGATATGTGCGCTTCACTCCTAGGTAATAGTGGGTCGTGGTTTCCATTGTTTTGCACCCTAGACAGAGAAAGAGAGAGGAAATCTCTTTCTACGTTTTGCACCGACCAGATGTTTAGAGTTGTGCGATACCAATAATTGGGACCAGGAAAAAGTAGTTATTTATGACGCAGTGAAACATCTGTGAATTGATTATTTGAAGTCTCGGATTTGTGTGTTCAGTTTAATTAAAATTTAGTAAATATGGGTGACCAGAAGAAGTGCTTTCTTTCAGTTAGTATAATAATTTAATATAAAAAATTCTTTTTAAACAACCGACTTCAAACTCCCGCGCCAACTTTACAACAACAAGCACACGCTATACAAAGTACTTATTTTATTGTTGATATTTTAAAAACCGCTCGACCGATTTCGATTAAATTTATAAGTATGGGACCACATGGGAAGTATGCCCTTTCAAATAAAAATAAAAAAAAATACAGTCGAATTGAGAACTTCCTCCTTTTTTTGAAAAAAGTTTTTTTCGGTTGAAAATACAACAAAACAAAGAGTTTATTTTAAATTACTTCAGTATTAAAACATAGACACTTAACTTGTGGAAAGTGTACCGTAGTCTTTCTAGTAATTAAATATTAATTAAATAACCTAAAAACAAAAATTCAAATGTGAGAATGTGATAAACGACCCTTCCGAGCACCGAGCTCGGAAGGGTCGTTTCAAGATGATCGGGCGTTCAGGCGCTTTAACCATTGTTTAGGTCGTCTTCTTCGTCGTATCGCTCGTGTCAGAGCGGTGCTCGTGCTCGTGCTCGTGCTCGTGGTCGTCACTAGGGTGTTGCGGCACGCTTAACGGTTCGTCTCCACTCTTCCCTGATGGCAGCCTTGCGAGTACATACGTGTAAGGGGACGTCCACCGCACGTTTAAGTTGTGGTGAACATTAAAAAATATTTAATCAGTCGATTATCTGATAATCAGCCGTTTAGAAGTCGGTGCACTCCACCTCAAGCGTTCTAGAGTATAGTGGTTTCTAGCGTAAGGTATCCTTAATGTATCTAACGTGTCTGTATAGTGCACGTTGACAAGGATGTAACGGAGATACATTTATCGGAACCTAAGTCGGTTTTTTAAATTTGATTTATCGGAGTCGGAGGCCGAGTCGGAGTCAGAGGTAGAGTCAGAAGTGGCCACAAGAGAGATATTTTTCATTTAAGAACAAATAAAAACATCATTCAGTCAACCTTTTTTCCTTTCGGAAGGCGGGGGTGGCGGGGGACTCCCAACGCGACGGATATGAACCAGTTCGTAACGGTCGACGCAGGCCGCCGACGCTATTTGTTATGCTTCGACCTCCGATTAAAACCTACGATTTAAAAGTTTCGGAGCCGAAATCGGAACCGAAGGTGTAATGATAATCAGAAGTTCCGACTTAACGTAATCGTAGTCGAAGCTCCGTAACATCCCTGTGTGTATGTTTGTATGTGTTGTTTGTACGTTTTGCCCGGTCGCAGGTGTACGTGCGTCACCCGGAGCTGGCGGCGGCGAAGGCCAACCGCGACTTCGTGCTGCGCGCCGTGTGCTCCGCCGTCGATACTATCTCTGCGGTCGCGCAGGGGAGGCCGCTGCCGCCCTCAGGTAATAATGTCCTCCCGACCGAATTTCGGCCACGGCGGCCAAGGGGTCATCCATAAAGTACGTCACACTAATTTCGTGAATTTTTTACCCCTCCCTCGTCCTTGACACAGTTAGTGACATTTGTGAGACCCGCACTCCCTAGTGTGACGTCACATATCTTGCAATTTTACTAGAAATTATTAAATTAAAACAGCTCTTCGAAAATTACTTACCGAAATAAGATTTTGCAATGTGACGTAACGAAACTTGAGACCCCCTCCCACCCCTTGTCACACAATGTCACACTTCATCTGATTGCAGCCAAGCGCTAGTCTATAAATTAAAAAAAAATATATAGGAGGACTGTAGTGAACCTGTGATGGGTTGAGATATGTATGTATGTATGTTTGTATGTTTGCAGGCAACAACCGCGTGCCAGTGGAAGGGCCCGGGGAGTTGGCGCAAGCTCTGGACGACTTCGATGTGAGTATTTATGTATTTTGTTGTTGTCTAAATCCATATCCATACTAATATTATAAATGCGAAAGTGTGTCTGTCTGTCTGTCTGCTGTCTGTCTGCTACGCTTTCACGGCCCAACTACTCAACCGATTTTGATGAAATTTGGTACAGAGATAAATTACATCCCAGGGAAGGACATATGCTACGTTTTATCCCGGAAAATTGAAGAGTTCCCGCGGGAATCAAAAAGATGTATCTGTTCAACCGATTTTGATGAAATTTGGTACAAGGACAGGTTGTATCCCGGAGAAGGACATGAGTTCCCGCGGGAATCAAAAAACATAAATCCACGCGGACGAAGTCGCGGGAATCATCTAGTATTACGTAAAAGGAAAAGGTGACTGACTGAACAACGCTCAAACCACTTTACGGATCGGGTTGAAATTTGGCAAGCAGATATTATGACATAGGCATTCGCTAAGGATTTTCGAAAATTCAACCCTTAAGGGGTAAAATAGGGGTTTGAGATTTATCAAAATCAAACTAACGTGAGCGAAACTGCGGGCAAAAACTAGTATTCTATACAACTATCCTTTACTTGGTAATAAATTAAACAGATGAATGTGAGAGAACCCTTAGAATCAAAGGGTTTTCCCACATTGTTTAATTTTCCGTGGTAAACAGCCCGTGTCACTTTTTGTGTCCATTCACGTTGATGGCACTACCCTTACCGCAAGTTCCAACAACCACTACAAAATTTCAAGCGAGCATAATGGTGTAAAATGTAAATGGTATTACTTTAACAGGAGCGCATGGTAATGGAGCCCCTGGCGTACTCCGAGCTGCGCACGCGGCCCTCGCTGGAGGAGCGGCTCGAGTCCATCATATCCGGCGCAGCCCTAATGGCCGACAGCTCGTGCACCAGGTGCGTTGGCGGCGAGAGATGTGACCCCGTCGAGAATTATACCCTATCATCACCTTGTTCAAAACTAAGTTGGAAAGAAAGAAAGTTGGAAATTCTGCACAAAAAAAATGGCAGTCATAGGGATTGCCGATAGAAGTGAAAACTAATATTTAAAATAACACAGCACTTATAAAATAATTAAAATATAAATCTTAAAACTAAGGCGTTAAAGTTTAATTACGAATGTACTATATTATTTATACTTAAGACCTTTTGTCTTAAGAAGAACGGTGTCGGTCTCGCATTTCCACATTTTTACCCCCTACCAAAAGAGTGGTCAACGCGCCTAAAGAAGTTTTCACTTCAATAAAGTGTGTGCGTGCAATTCGCACACGGTAGAACAGAAGTGTAACTTCAGAAAAGTAGTCTCCGAGAGAACGAGATAAATATATATATGGAACGGTAGCGCGACTCAATATCGTACAGCGCCATCTATTGGTCGTGAACATATAAGTTGTATTCTATCTCATTCTCTCGCACGCTAAATCCTATTACATATAAATATGTTTGTCTCTTTCTAGTGTCGCTTTTTCGTTTCATCGAATTTTCAAATCACAACGATTCTAAAGAAGTTTCACTTTAAAAAAATAAAAATACAAGTGGTCTGTGTGTGTCCCCCAGGGACGAGCGACGCGAGCGCATCGTCGCGGAGTGCAACGCGGTGCGTCAGGCGTTGCAGGATCTGCTGCACGAGTACATGAGCAACGTGAGTACTGATACTGTTGTATTGACCCACAACACCGCCTGCGTTTTATGATCGCCTGGTAACTTTTGTGGAGATTGTAAGCAACGACCTCAATTTACATAGACGGGCCTTGTCAAACAAAGAATTTGGACTTATTTTACTGACGCCATCTAGTCTGAAAAGCGGGACAGCGCTATGGCGGGGACGAGGACAGACCTATACAGGTGAGGGGCATGCACCTCAAGTCGGACGCCTAACTTTTTTCTATGAAAGGGCCCATCACCTACATATATTCGATACTTGGGCTTCTCTGCTCTCTCTCTATCTCTGCGTCCTCTTCTTCATTACTGAGGGTCGTGACCCCTTTCCATTAACCACATAATTATAGGACGTTTCTTGGGGTAATAATGCGGTGGGTTCCCACGTCCTTCCGCATACGACTCGACTAAGAGTTTACTCTTAGGTTTCTCACAAGTGTTTAAGTGTTAGTGATAAAATAACCGGGACCTACTGCTTAACGTGCTCTCCGAGGCACGGGGGAGACGAAAAGGCCTTTGAACCTCCTAATCAGGTCACCCATCCAGTTACCGACTTGGGTCAACGTTGTCTAACAATCGCAAGAGACTGATATGCGTTGACACAGCTAGGTCACTCGTGTGGATGTTATAACTTTTATGTTAATGTGTTGTGCAGGCGGGTCGCTCGGAGCAGTCGGAGGGGCTGGAGCGCGCCCTGGAGCAGATGTGCCGCAAGACCCGGGACCTGCGCCGCCAGCTGAGGAAGGCCGTGGTGGACCATGTCTCTGACAGGTGAGGGACATTTTCACCTCGCTAGCTAAAAAATAGGAGTATTTGCTATTCATAAAAAGTGAGCAAAAGTCGCTTTTGCTCACTCAGTGAGGAAAAAGTATTTTGGATTTCATACCAGTGAGCAAAAGTCGATATTGCCTTGTTGTTTGTCCTTCAATCACGCCACATCCGAGCGTCGTGTGTTTTTTTTGCATGGCGACCTGGAGAGTGCTACTTTTTATCCCGGAAAATGAAGGAATCCCCCCGGGATTTACAAGAACTTATTCCACGCGGACGTAGTCGCGGGCATCAGCCAGTTTATAATATTAGTATGAGTCCTGGTATTTCATGTTTCCTTGTGTACTGTTGCTCAGTTTCCTGGAGACCAACGTGCCTCTCCTGGTGCTTTTGGAAGCAGCACGCAGCGGCAACGAGAAGGAGGTCGAGGAATACGCTATTGTGTTTACCGAGCACGCCAACAAGCTGGTCGAGGTGTGTAGTACACACACACACACACACACACACACACACACACACACACACACACACACACACACACACACACACAAACGTTGTACTGAATTGGTGACTTAGAATCAAGTGCTTTTAAATCTAATATACTTTGACACCAACACGATCGAATTCTCAATACGATCAATGCGAATTTGCTATGTAGAAACTTAGACTATATTTATGCAACCATTTATTTCACTTTTGACATAAGCACGCCTATGAAGTGTCATAATATCATCGACAAAAAATACAATACTCCATAGACGCATAGTAGCTCATGTATGGTGTCATAGGTTTACGCCCACTTGCAAGGTGTAATAGGTCTATTACACTGCACTTTCCACAGGGCCCTGTGGTAAGCTAAGTAATAAGCAGATTAATATAATATCTGTGATATTCCGCCGTCAGGTCGCCAACCTGGTGTGTTCGATGTCCAACAACGAGGACGGGGTCAAGATGGTGCGCCACGCGGCCGCACAGATCGAGGCGCTGTGCCCGCAGGTAACTGACTTTACATTGACAATTATGAGATAGAATACAAGTTATATGTTCACGGCCAATAGATGGCGCTGTACGATATTGAGTCGCGCTACAGCTCCACTGTGCTCAAAAGGGTATATTTATCTCATTCTCTCGTATGCTACTTTTGAAGTTTCACTTCTGCCGTGTGTGAATTGCACATACACATTTTTTAACCGACGGAAAAGGAGGAGGTTCTCAATAATTCGACCTGTATGTGTTATTTGTAAATTGTATGTATGTTACGACTTACGCGATCATTCCGCCAATTATGAATCAAATTATGACGATTCTTTTTTTGTTTGGTAGATCATACTTCAGAGGTTGTCCCATATAAATTTTATCGAAATTGATTGATTTAGCGCTTTTTGAGAAAATCAACATAAAACAAAATACCTAGATAGTGTTTTTTCCTTTTTAGTTTACGTTGGTTCTTAAAGGTAAAATGTTGAAGTCGGTTTTAGTTTTAGATGAAAGCGAATAATTATTTTTGAAGTGAAAACTTCTTTAGGCGCGTTGAGCACTTTCTGGGAGAGGGTAAACTTGTGGATTCGCGTCACCGACACCGACATGCTCGAGTTGTTACGAAGACAAAAGGTTTTAAATAGAAATATACTACGTTCGAAATTAAATTTTAATACCTTAGTGTTCAGGTTTGTATTATTATATTATTTTAAATTTATTATTAAAAAAAAATAATTTAAATATTCGTTTTACACTTTTATCGACAGTCCCTATGACTGCCAATTTTTCTGAAAAACAACAGTTGAGATGCGGTTTTTTGTTTCAGATATGTTTAGCTTTGGAGAAGTTGTAATTATTGTTTCAAAGTTGACGACCTCCGTGGCGCAGTGTGTAGTGCTGTTGTTTTAACGTGCGGAGGTCCCGGGTTCGATCCCCGGCAGGCTCAATTTGGGAATTTATAATTTCTGAATTTTCCCTGGTCTGGCCTGGTGGGAGGGTTCGGCCGTGGCTAGTTACCACCCTACCGGCAAAGACGTGCCGCCAAGCGATTGAGCGTTCCGGTACGATGCCGTGTAGAAACCGAATAGGGGTTTAATATAACTGCCATGCCCTTAACAGGTTAGCCCGCTATCATCTTAGACAGCATCATCACTTACCATCAGGTGAGATCGCAGTCAAGGGCTAATTTGTAGTGGATAATTAAAAAATGATATAAAAAATTTTCAACCGACTTCAAAAAAAGGAGGAAGTTCTCAATTCGACTGTTTTTTTTTAATGTTTGTTACCTCAGAACTTTTGACTGGGTGGACCGATTTGGATGATTCTTTTTTTATTTGAAAGAGCATACTTCCCATGTGGTCCCATATAAATTTTATCGAAATCGGTCGAGCTGTTTTTAAGATATCAACAATAAAATAAGTACTTTGTACAGCGTGTGCTTGTTGTTGTAAAGTTGGCGCGGGAGTTTGAAGTCGGTTGAAAATAAAATGTATAGCCAGAATGCGTTGGTCGTGGGTTTGTGTGACGTCGGTTGCAACGTGTACGGCGTATCGCAGGTGGTGAACGCGGCGCGCGTGCTGGCGGCGCGCAGCCGCTCGCGCGTGGCGCAGGAGAACGCGTCCGCGTTCGCGCGCGCGTGGGAGGCGGCCGTGCGGCTGCTCACCGACGCCGTCGACGACGTCACCACCATCGACGACTTCCTCGCCGTCAGCGGTCAGTGCGCCCATTACTTCTTTTTCTCTTACCATGAAGTTCCACTACGATATGATGTTATAAAGTAAGGCCATTTTAAGCGCGGACAAAAGTTCATTGACCACCTTCACTATGAAACCCTCACGAAACGAACTGAGTACGCCAAAACTGTAACTGTCTCTTTCGCGCATAGGGATTGACGCGCTTACGTGGTCGAGAGTGGATTTCATAATGAAAGTCGTGACGTCTCACCAGCGAAACATAGGTGTGAGTAACATTTTACGCGTCGATCCGTTTCGGAACGCGCTCGCTGGATGTACTGTAGTTGATATCGTTATTAATAGTGGAAGTTATTGTTTGTTTGTTACTGTTGACTGTTGTTAAATATAATATAATAATGATATCTATCGACTTTCTAAATCACAGAGTTGCTTAGACTGTAAGCAAAACTAAACCGAATTCTGCTAATAATGACTGAAAAATACTGTTTTCACCTCTCATGCTCTAAAAAGGTGCCATTAAAGCTTAGCGTAGGCGGACTAAAGTTAGCATTTAGGGTCTAGGGATTAAAGTAATTTATTTTTAATAATTTCCGTACTATCCTCTTTTCGGTATGCTTTATATCCTCATTCGGTTATCCAAATTTTTGTTCTTATTTAAAAAGGGGGGAAAATCGGAGGGTTGAAATTTAAAAGTGAGATAACTGTACTGTGTGGGGTATCATATGAAAGGGTTTACTTTGTACATTCTAAAACAGATTTTTAATTATTTTTAGTCATGATAGTTTTTGATTTATCGGGGAAAAAGTCTAAAAAAATACCGTTCCCCCCCCCTTATCTCCGGAGTTTACCAATCGAAAAATCTGAAATAATTATGGTCAATAGGAATTTATGTATATTTTACAGGAAAACTATAGCCAATGCTCTAACTAGCATAGTTTTTTAGGGTTCCGTACCCAAAGGGTAAAAACGGGACCCTATTACTAAGACTCCGCTGTCTGTCTGTCTGTCTGTCTGCCTGTCTGTCTGTCTGTCTGTCTGTCTCCAGGCTGTATCTCATAGACCGTGATAGCTAGAAAGCTGAAATTTTCACAAATGATGTATTTCCGTTGCCGCTATAACAACAAATACTAAAAATTAAAAAAATATATATATTAAGGGGGGGTCTCCATACAATAAACGTTTTTTTCGTATTTTTTTGCTCAATATTAAAAACGGTAACAGGTAGACGGTTCAAATTTTCACAGAATATTAACTTGTATATTACCTTTCAAAATAAATAATTAAATATCAATAAAGTAAATATTAAAGGGGGGCTCCCATACAACAAACGTAATTTTTTGATATTAACAGTAAACCTCTACAAAGTTAGTTTTGCGGTTCATTAACAAAGGTAATTATTATACCTACTTCTTGAGTACGGAACCCTCGGTGCGCGAGTCCGACTCGCACTTGGCCGGTTTTAAGTATTTTTTGATATTAACAGTAAACCTCTACAAACAAAGTTAGTTTTGCGGTTCATTAACAAAGGTAATTATTACCGTTTTACATCTTTGATCGTTATTTTTTAATACATCATAAATCGTACACCGCAATTTACCTTTCATTCAATCAACTCAAATATTTAAAAAAAACATTTAATTTAAAACTTACTACAGGTTTGTACGGAACCCTCGGTGCGCGAGTCCGACTCGCACTTGGCCGGTTTTTTTAAAAGTTGGTTACCAATGAATCAATTACATTATAAGAATAAAAAGATAGACTCCGTACAAGGAGCCGATAGATTTTATTCTTTTTTTACAGAAGACCAAAGTGTTGTTTACCCCTTCATTAGGCGAATGACCTCTCGTTTGTTTGTTTACATTTTGTCTGCGCTTAAAATGGCCTTACTTTAGATGGTTCCTTAATTGACATGATTTGTGAGATGGTGATAATAAAAAAAAACCCGGCTGAGTTTGTTGTGGGCTCTTCTCAGAACAGGGCGCGTTTGGAACCCTCGTAGCTTTAGTTTTAAGATACCGTAACCGATTATCACCATCATGTTTTATAAATAAGCAATTTTTAATGTCAATAAGTGTACCTGCAGTGTACCTATATTGAACAAATGTTTTGATTGATTGATTGATTTATTTATTGTCTACTACCATCTAGATTCTAACCTATGGATCTAACCTAGTAATGTATTATTCTAGCTTAAACTTCTACTTACAATAATAATTTCTGCATCTAATTTACTGTCCAATAGCTGCTCAGTTTATTCTAATGTACTTAATGTTCACTACGTTTTGGTGACCTACATGAGTAGCACAAGCACTAAATCACTGACACAGCACTTGTACACTTTTTATAAATAAAAAAAACTTGAGAGGTGTCAAGAGACACCCGTGGAACGAAGTTTCTTTTGATTAATTAGTGAAGGAATTGTAATAATATTTACACAGAGAAACACGCGCACGCCGCACGGCTCCGAAAATATTTTTGGCCAAAACGGCTCGCACAGGGGAAATTTTGGAAATGTGCTGGGGCCAAAAGTTTCCTTTTTCTCTGGCGCGTCGAATGGACCCAAACTTGGGCTAGGTGTAATAGTTCCCGAGTTATAGCCCGTGGGGGTTTTGGCACTAAAAATGGGGGAGGGGGGCTGGGTTCGTGGGGAGACGATTTATGATATCAGAAAAGGGGGGTCCGGGGGCAGTCCCGTGGTTAGTCCAAGGTTTTGGTGTCAAATGGGTTATAAAGGGGGACTTTCGCAACGCGCGATTAGGAATATTCGTTCCAAAAAGTCCAAGTTTAAGTTTCATAAATCAAAAAAGTAAAGGCTGAATAGTTGGGAGCTGGGAGTTAAACGAGCTAGAACCTAGAGCCTTGAAGCCAATTTAAAAAAAAGAAATTACAATATACTAAATCTTTAATCTGTGTGCACTATTTTTAAAAGTTTCATTGAGTTTTTCTTATAAATTATTAAATAATATAAATGGTTTAAGTGATGTGGAATAATAAAAAATAAAATAAAATAAAGTATTGAAAAATATTGTATAGTATTGAAATATAAAAGTTTCTACATACTCGTGACTCGGGTCAGCCCTCGACTGGCGTCATCGGGCTGACATGAGTCAACTCGTATGTAAAAACCTGTTTACCGCACTGATATCACTAACTAGTAATGTAATATCCCGTGCAGAGAACCACATCCTGGAGGATGTGAACAAGTGCGTGGTGGCGCTGCAGGAGGGGGACCCCGACTCGCTGGAGAGGACCGCGGGCGCCATACGCGGCAGAGCCAACAGGTGACCATGCCTTTTACCACCACGCTTGCGAACTGTGTGGGCGGCAATTGTTACAAATAAATTATTTTTTTGTGATTATTAAACAGAGGATCTCCCAGAGGTCGTAATATCCACGTTCCCTGATAGTTATATGTTGAATAACCATTTTAAACAATCGATTGAAGTAAAATAAAACAAGTGCGAGTCGGACTCGCGCACCGAGGGTTCCGTACTCAAGAAGTAGGTATAATTACCTTTGTTAATGAACCGCAAAACTAACTTTGTTTGTAGAGGTTTACTGTTAATATCAAAAAATTACGTTTGTTGTATGGGAGCCCCCCTTTAATATTTACTTTATTGATATTTAATTATTTATTTTGAAAGGTAATATACAAGTTAATATTCTGTGAAAATTTGAACCGTCTACCTGTTACCGTTTTTAATATTGAGCAAAAAAATACGAAAAAAACACGTTTATTGTATGGGGACCTCCCTTAATATATATAATTTTTTAATTTTTAGTATTTGTTGTTATAGCGGCAACGGAAATACATCATTTGTGAAAATTTCAGCTTTCTAGCTATCACGGTCTATGAGATACAGCCTGGAGACAGACAGACAGACAGACAGCGGAGTCTTAGTAATAGGGTCCCGTTTTTACCCTTTGGGTACGGAACCCTAAAAAGTGCGTCGCTTTGATGACGTCGCATTCCAGAATTTTATATAAAACCCATACTTAGGACGCGTTGTCGAATCAGCAACATTTTTTCAAACGTCAGAACTCATGCTTAGTATGGGATTTTGTATGAAATATTCATAGATAGCTAAAAAATAATTTCCTTTGTCCTTCCCCGGAATGTAACCTACCTCTATACGAAATTTCATCAAAATCGGTTGAAAAGATAGGCCATTAAAACGTAGCAGACAGATAGATAGTCTTTTGCATTTATAATATTAGTATGTTTTTCCGGGATAAAAAGCCTATATCCTACCCCTGGAGTTAACTTACCCCTGTACTGAATTTCGTCCTGGTCGATTGAAAAGATGGACGAGGAAAGCATAGCATAAAGACTGCCATGCCACTACCAAGTTAGCCCGCTACAGTCTTAGACTGCATCATCACTTACCATCAGGTGAGATCGGGGCTAACTTGGATAAAAAAGACACACTTTCGCATTTAAAATATAAGTATGGATATGGATACATATTGATTCTGTCAGAGGGTAGAGACATATTCACCCAAGTATTAAATCGCTCGCTTCGCTCGTGTCAGTAACGCATCGTTGTGAACGCAGGGTGTGCTCGGTGGTGACGCAAGAGATGGACAACTACGAGCCGTGCATATACACCAAGCGCGTGCTGGAGGCCGTCACCGTGCTGCGCGACCAGGGTGAGTGGCGGCATCGCCGTGTTGCTCATGCGGAACTTGTTTACGATTACATTCGATGTAACGAGAATGCGACACCGAAAGGAGACAAACATATTCATTAATAAATAGGATTTAGCCTGCGAAAGAATACAATTTAAATGTTCACGACCGATAGATGGCGCTGTACGATATTGAGTCGCGCTACCGCTCCGTTGTGCTCCGAAGGGTAAATTTAACTTATTCTCCCGTAGGCTATATTTTTGAAGGTTCACTTGTACTGTTATGTGAATTGCACAGTGCACACACAGTTTTTTATAATTTGGGGTAGATATACTATAGCACTATGTATCACTCGGGAGAAAGTACGATCCCTAACTCGCGTGTGTTGAGGCCCTTCGGCTACGCCTCGGGCGTCAAACTATACCGTCGTAAGTAATCGGTCACTTTCTCCCCTCAGTGAACAATGTACTGTTTGTTAGCTTACATTTTACAACTACATAGTACAAGTAGAACGGCGGAAATGGACACACTATTTGATACCCAACTGTTTCAGTTAGAGAACAGGACCGCTGGAATACATCTCGAGATCTGTGTTTCCCACCAATTACACTTCCTGTATCGGTAAAGTGAAAGTGTGTTTGTTTGTTAGACTATCCTTCAATCACGCTGCAACAGAGCAACGGATAAACGTAATTTATTGAATCTTCTTCTTCTTTCCCGCGGAGTTTTATCCGCGAACTTAGACATCATCGTAGAGATAGACATAGACGCGATCATCTAGTGAAATATACATTTTGAGGTAAATCATTTTGCAAACATAATAAAAAGCCAACGTTCGATTCATATTGTATTTATTTACTTTAAGTATCACAATTAATAAAAGATATGGCCGATCGATTTCATAGAAATCAAATCGCAGATCTAAAACACGGTTCGTTCTTAGCTCTAACAATATTATAGAAAAAAGTACAAAAAACGAGTATTTTCTTTTAAACTTAACCAAAGTTGAAATAACTATCCTGTTAATACTATTGACTGGCAGTTAAGTTAACTAAATTACGCAACGCAAATCTGACTAAACTAAATTAGGGGTACCAAAATTACCATTATTTTGACTAATTTGTACAAATAACAGTTTTTAGTGCTTCATATTTACTTTAGTTAGTTTTGTGGTAAAAAATTTCTGTTATTTTTACTTTAACGCATTTTACTATTGTACATAAAACTAAAATTAAACTTAAGTATCAAGACTGTTCGTTCGGTTTTGATACAAATAGTTTAAATTGTTTTGTGTACAATAGAGAATTATACGTGCACCGTTTTGTGGAGGTTCTTTTAGTTTAGTGTAGTTTCAGTTGTTTTCCTTTGGTGGGTGCGTTCGGATGTACTCCAGGGAGCGGAGGATATATTCAGGGATTGGGGGTGCGATGGGGATGTGAGAACCCTGGAAAATGAAAAAAAATAGTTATTTAATTATAAAATTAATTAAGAAACATGACTGCCCTGACATTGTTTTTTAAGCTATTGCATAGCTTCTATCGCGGGCCTTGAGCGTGGAGACCGAATCCAGAAATTCCGTAACGAAAAAACTCCTAACACTTTGGTTACTATGACTACTTGTGTTGCAAACTTCAATAATTTTAAATAATTATATTTTCAATAATCCGGGTGTCCAAGGATTATCAAAAGGTTTTTTGATTCCCCTTGGACTCCCGGGTCATCATCGGAAATCATCTTTTCATAAAAATATTTCGCCTTTATCTTTCAACAACTTGAAGTCAACAACACAAGTAGTCATAGCAAGTTGATAAAAAATGCTATGCAATAGCTTTACCGCGGCAGTCTCCGAGTGCCACGCGTCTTTTTTTTTCAAAAAAATTATAGCGCAGGGTCTGCATCCGTATATAGTTGATATCCCACGGACACGCACGAGTTAAGATTATCTATAGCAACCGGCCTCGTACCCAGTGACCCACAAGTCAGTGTAGTACTAATTGTAACGCAATGTATTGTTACTTATTGTAACCTTTTTCTTTTTTGAGAAAAGAGCAACCAGCTTTCTGCACCGGTGGTAGTCTTGACGTATCATAAGTGTCACAAGTTGTCCTACGTGAAATAAATAAATCATCTATCATGTAAGCGATTTGCTTCCTCGTTTCATCGATCATAATATTGGTATCTTAAAATCAAGAGTGAATAGGCGTCTTCTAGACAAGCGCGCTCCATAAGCTGCGTCACTACTTCCAGCGAGTCAGATCGCAGCCAAGCGCTAGTCTATAAATAGTAGGGAGTCAAAAAATCTTAATCCACTCGGACGAAGTCGCGGCAATCATCTAGTAAAAAATAAATTGTGACTGGAGATTACTCGTTACGAACGAAAAGTGTTGCCATGGAAACATAAACAAGTGTTACCGTGACAACTAAAACAACTGTTACCATGGAAACGTAGTAAATCACGTAACGGAGGAAGTTTGATTTTACTTCCCATAAATTTTCATACCCCGGGCTAAATAAATTCTTAAGGAGGTAACTCTCCAACTCCAACAACTCCAAAAAAAAATACTCCTATCGTGGGGACATTGTCCGCGTACCTGAGCTTGGTATCCGTTCTCGTCGGCCTGGTACGACAGTTCGATGACCTGGCCCTCGGGCGAGGTATACCTTACGGAGCCCTGGACAGTTTCAGAGGGGCCTTCGGCCTGCAACAAAAGTCATCGTTAACACTCTGAAATGACCGCAATACATATTATGTTTCATGTAAAGCCGTAAACGTAAATGTAAACGAGTCGATTGCACTGGCTTGTGGCGGTGTTCGCAGTGTGCACACAAGCCGATAGATGGCACCACTAGTAGCGCACGGAGAACACGAAGAGCCTGCATCGCGATTACGAAGTTTTCTCTGAGTTGCACTGGATATATACATATATACGACTGCCAATGATCAATAGTCACACAACCGAGCACAACACCCGCTCGAAGGACGACGCTCCCGTACAAGGCTGTCCGATACTGTCCTAGTTTTAGTGTGAGATCTATAGAGCGAACTTTGACTTTGCTTACACATATGACATGGTTAAAACGAGACAATTATGTTCCTCACATAAGTCCATCTCGTGTTTCTCTAGCAAAGTCTGAGCCAAGTCAAAGTGTACGCTCTATAGATCTCAGCATCAGTTTTGGCTTAACTCGCTCCAGCAAGGACAGCGGTAGGTACATAAGTAGTATCTAGATGTACACGTAAAATATTTTTTCCAAAACAGCAACCACCGAATTTCTCGCCGGTTTCTTCTCTGTGGGAATGTTATTCGTAACCAGTGGGAGATTCACTCGACGATTCAAAAGTAAAAGTTTATTTGAATAAAAAATATCGAAATAAGCTCGAAGCCCCCAAACCTCGGAAGCGGCTATCGAATATGTTCAAAGGGCACTCACTCCGGGCACGCTCTTCAGCTCGCCCTGCTCGCTGGCGGAGATGCCGTTCTCGGTCTCGTACGCGTACCGGTACTGCCCCTCGAGGCCCGAGTCTTGCTCGTGGCTGAGGATGTTGGCGGCGGCCTCGCCCGTGCGCGCGGCCGGCTCCACCGGCTTGCCCACGATGTGCGACACGTCTGCGCGCGCGCACGCGACCAACACGGCGACGATCAGCAGTTTCTGTGCCGTCAAAATATGTTTAGTGCTGCCCCTTTCCGCGGGGAGTACTACGAAAGGGATCCATGCTAATATTATTAATGCGAAAGTGTTTCTGTCTGTCTGCTGCGCTTTCGCGGTTCTAATGGACAGATTTTGATGAAATTTAGTATCCTATCTTAGGTTCTATCCGATTCAATCCAATTAAAGAATTCCGCGCGGGAATTAAGAATTTAAAAAAAACCGGCCAAGTGCGAGTCGGACTCGCGCACCGAGGGTTCCGTACTCAAGAAGTAGGTACTGAAGCAAAACAATCAGGCAAAAACCAATATGTTTATTTGACGACGAGTACGAGGTTTACTGTTAATATCAAAAAAACTATGCTAGTTAGAGCATTGGCTATAGTTTTCCTGTAAAATATACATAAATTCCTATTGACCATAATTATTTCAGATTTTTCGATTGGTAAACTCCGGAGATAAGGAGGGGAGGGGGGGGGGGGGGAACGGTATTTTTTTAGACTTTTTCCCCGATAAATCAAAAACTATCATGACTAAAAATAATTAAAAATCTGTTTTAGAATGTACAAAGTAAACCCTTTCATATGATACCCCACACGGTACAGTTATCTCACTTTTAAATTTCAACCCTCCGATTTTCCCCCCTTTTTAAATAAGAACAAGAATAATTTCCAATTTTTTTTTAATTCCAGTGTCTTTGGGCCACTAATATACACAACTATTCCAAACTTCATGTCGATAGCTTCGGTAGTTACTGAAATAATCGAGTGTGACGGACGGACAGACGGATAGACGGACAGACAGACGGAGAAAGTCGCACCATAAGGGTTGAATTTTACCATTTTGGTACGGAACACTAAAAACTCAATCCACGCGGACGAATTCGCGGGCATCAGCTAGTAACAATTTATAAATAGAGCTGTGATTTTAGTTTGTTTATGAGATCGCGTACAACAGAACTGGCCTCAATGGCTCACTTTTGGTAAACTTAGTTGCAGCAAAAATAACAACCATTTTCAGCTTAGGAGATTTTTTGAAGTAAAACTTCTTTATAATCGATTGTGATTTGAAAATTCAATGAAACGAAAAAGCGACACCGAAAAGATACAAACATATTCATAATTGGAAATAGCCTGCAATAGAAGGAGATAAAATACAAGTTATATTTATCTCATTATCTTGTAGGCTACTTTTCTGTGTTTCACTTCTCTTGTGCCGTGTGTGAATTGCACACACACACACATACTTTTATTTTTTTACTGTCGTTATGTAAAAATATCAAATACCGAGTTTTGGTCTGTATATAGGTACGTACTTATTATTCTAACCACGTTGTTAGCCTGTTGGTTCTGTTTCTCACACTTTGGCCAGCTCTGGCGTCAGTAAATACCCTTTGATGATAGAACCGAGCGGCGCCGGAATAATGCAAAGGTCACTTAACATCTTTGACATTTAAACACGCTCTAGGGCATGGTCCAACTCATAGACGAAGCGTTTTTTGTTAAACTTTTTTAAATTGAAAACTTGCTGATTTAGCTTTAATTATCTTGGGATGATTCTATGATTGAGAAATAAAATGTAGCCCATTGTGTTCTTCGTCACAATCGGTTGAAAAGATGGGCCGTGAAGCGTAGCAGACAGACAGACATAGGTATACACTTTCGCATTTGTAAATTATAATCTATATATATAAAATTCAAAGTCCTGACTGACTGACTGACTTATATATCAACGCACAGCCTAAACCGCTAGGGTTAGAGACTTGAAACTTTGACAGTAGCTTCCTTTTGTAACGCAGGCGCTCACTAAGAAAGGATTTTTAAAAATTCCACCCCTAAGAGGGTGAAATAGGGGTTGAAAGTTTGTATGAAAGTCCGTCATTTCTCAAGTTATATCCATGAAACTTAGTATATGAGTTATCGGTAAAAAATAAAGAAATACGTGTTTCACAGTTCTTGAAAATTCTACCCCCGAAGGGGTGAAATAGGGGATGAAAGTTTTTATGAAAGTCCTTCATTTCTCAAGTTGTATCAACGAAACTTGGTATTTTGGCTTTAGGTAATAAATAAAGAAGTACGTGTAGCACAGTTTTTTAAAATTCCACCCCTAAAGGGGTAAAATAGGGGTTGAAAGTTGGTGTAAAAGGCCGTTGTTTTTCAAGTTAAATAGCCGTGGAACTTGATATTTGGGCTACCGGTTTAAATTATGAAATATATAATTCACAGTTTTTGTAAATTCTATCCCATAGGACGTTAAATAGTCCTTCAATCACGCCGCAACAGAGCAACGGATCGACGGGTTTTTTTCATGGATTCTTTTTATCCCGGAAAATTAAGGAATGCCTATGGAAATTAAAAAACTTATGCCACGCGGACGAAGTCGCGGGCGTCCGCTAGTATTAGTATGATACAAGACAACGCAAAGCCTAAACTGGTGTATCTAGACATTTGAAACAAGGAAACTTTGAGTTCTGCCTTAAGAGTGTGTTAAGAGAGAATTTCAACGAAATATAGCAAATAATATCATATTTAACTTTTTTGTATAATTCACTTCGACTTAAATAGCTTGTAAAATTGGCAGTTTATATTATTTTTTATTTTATTTTATTGCAAAGGCACACAAAACATATATATTTCAGAAATACGTAAAATTTTGTGAAAATATTATTCAAAATTGCCAACTCGTCCATTTCACTCGCTTCGGTCTGTACCGTGTCCCATACACCGCCATGTTGTAATATTGACAGACAACCAGTTAAGTTCATCCTAATACCTGTAATCACATTTAAATGTGCGCCTCTGTGGCTGCGGGCCGAAGGTCGAGCGGCGCAGGGAGCCGGAACTAGTTCATTTTGTAATAGCCGCATTTATTATATGAACAAGCTAATGTCCGCGAATTCGTCCGCGTGTATTGAGGTTTTTTTGTTCCCGCGGGAACTCTTTAATTTTCCGTGATCAAAAGTAGCCTGTGTTATTCTTGACTATAATCTGTCTCCAAATTCTATCCGGATCCGTTCAGCCGTTCTGGCGTGATTGAGTAACAAACATCCATCCAAACTTTCGCATTTATAATATTAGTATAGAAGTATACAGATTACAGACACGACAGATCTTGTAAACGTTACAAGCGGCTAACAACGTCGGCATAGTCAGAGGATTGGATGTCTGAGAATAGTATTCCGAACCAGTGGTAGATTCACTTAACAAACCAATTATTAGTACTTGTAGAGTTGTAATAGTTTGTTTAAATAAACAACTTCTGAATCCACTTGCCTTTACACAAGTTTACGAAATCCATTAAAAGTATGCTTTTTAAAAAAGCTTATAATATGTAAATGGTAAAAGAGCGTGGATTCTCGCTCCTTATAATGACTGTAATTTTTTAATTGAAAAGAACAACCAGCGAGTTTGTTGCTGACTCTTCTCGGTAGGAATGCCATTCCAAACCAGCGATAGACTCGACGAATCAAAAGCTCTTGTTAAAGTTTATTAGCATTAAAACATTGTAGTTTGAAGTTAAAAAAAAAACTGAATTTAGATGATTGAAATGTGAATTCGAACCCCAAACCCCTCGTAACAGGAATTCGAAGTTGTTAACCACTAAGTCTATGCGACTTCGTCCGCGTGGATTTAGTGGAAATCTCGGGGTGAGTCTTTGATTTCCTAAGATAATAATTTAATATAAAAAATACTTTTTAAACAACCGACTTCAAACTCCCGCGCCAACTTTACAACAACAAGCACACGCTATACAAAGTACTTATTTTATTGTTGATATTTTAAAAACCGCTCAACCGATTTCGATAAAATTTATATAGGACCACATGGGAAGTATGTTCTTTTAAATAAAAAAAGAATCATCCAAATCGGTCCACCCAGTCAAAAGTTCTGAGGTAACAAACATAAAAAAAAATACAGTCGAATTGAGAACCTCCTCCTTTTTTTGAAGTCGGTTGAAAAGTAGCCTATGTCACTCTCCAGGTCCTCAACTATACCCTCGCACCAACACACTTTCGCGTTTATAATATTAAGCATGACAGGCCATAATCATACAATTAATATAAATTTATTCAATTTAGGTACACTGTACACTAATTGACGTCTAATAACTTAAAAGACATGATGATGGTGATATCTCTCTGCGTCGTATCTTTCATTACTGAGGGTCGTGGCCCCTTTTCACTAATCAAATAATGGTAGGAGTTTTCTTGGGATAATAATGCGGTGGGTTCCCACGTTCTTCCGCGTACGACTCGACTAAGAGTATTTAAACTCGGTTTTTGTAACGACTATTATCAGACGTTAGTGATAATACCCGGGACCGACGGCTTAACGTGCTCTCCGAGGCACGGTGGATACGAAACTTCCAAATTCGGTCACCCATCCAGCTACCGACTTGGGTCAACGTTGCTAACGTTGATACGCGTTGTCACAACTAGGCCACTCGTCCCTCCAGCATACACGGATAATCTGTTAGGGTATCTTAAAACTAAAGCTACGAGAGTTATCACTATATTTATCACTCGAATCGGATAGTAAAATCGATATGTTAAATCGATATATGACAATTGTTTAAGACTCACCATTTTGGTGTGCGTACTGCGTAGGTATCACGTACTGTGCAGCCGATCAGTCAGCCTGCTATATATAGGCGTGGATCTGTGGATCTGCCCGCCAGCGCGACAGCGCGGTGGCGTGCCGCGTGGCGCGCTCTCGTTTAGAGGTCGCGGGTTCCATTCCACGCGGGCTCATTTGCATTGTAGCTACGTAGTGAGTGGCTTTCCTGGAAATCCTTACTGGAAGAATATCATACTTGATAAATGATGAATGAAGCAATGCTTCGGATTGCGGTTACTTATGTATCTTAAACTCTCTCTGCGTCGTATTCCCCATCGCTGAAAGTCGTGGCCCCATTCCATTAATCTCATAATGGCAGGGATTTTCTTGGAAAAGTGGCTCTTTTCGGTAAGAATGTCATTCCGAACCAGTGTTAGATCCACTAGACGATTCAAAAGCACCTCCGTTGAAGAGAATGAATGAAAAGAGAAATGCTTCAATCAAATCATATAGAAATTTAAAAATATTGTTTTTATTGGAGTTTACTCCTTAAGAATCGATTTTCATATAGGTATAAGCCCGGGGAATGAAAATTTATGGGGAGTAAAATCAAACTTTCTCCGTTACGTTACGTTACGTTACGTTACGTTACGTTATGTTTATGTTTCGTTCGTAAAGAGTATATTCCACTTTTAATCCATTACAAGTTAGCCCTTGACTGCGATCTCACCCTGTACTGGTAGTGAGGATGCAGTCTGAGATGGTGCCGAGCTGTGGCCCCGTGGGCTGTGCCAGTTATATTGAACCGATACCCCTAATCAGTTACTGCACTATCGCAACGGAACGCTAAGTCGCTTGGTGGTACGTCTTTACCGGCAGGGTGGTAACTAGCCACGGCCGAAGCGTTCAACAACATTACTGACAGTTAGCAAACTATAATCACTAACAAATGCAACACATTGTCGCCTGCTCACCACTTGCACGAGTCTCCTCTCAGAATGAGAAGGGTTTGGACATAGTCCACCACGCTGACCCTAGTGCGGATTGGCATACTCGACACACTTGTTGAATGATAAATGAATGATAAATGATAAATTCATTTATCATTCAACAAGTGTGTCGAGTTCACGGCTCATCTATTCAACTGATTTTGATGAAATTTAGTACAGGGGTAGGTTGTATCCCGGGGAACGACATAGTCTACTTTTTATCCCGGAAAATTCAAGAGTTCCCGCGGGAATCAAAAAAACTTAGTTCACGCGGACGAAGTCGCGGGAATCATCTAGTTATAAATAAACAACTCTATTGGGAATACAGGTTTCCTCAAATGTTTTCCTAAGGCGAGTGATATTTAATAGCATAAATCGCACATAACTTCGAAAATATAGGAACTTTCCGAACCGGTGGTAGAGTCTTGAATAATCATAAGTGTCACAAGTTGTCATGCGTGAAATGCATAAATCATTTATCATTTATGCCTATAGTGAAAACATGTGGTAGTAGTAGGCGATACTTTGCGGAAGTCCATGATGATGAAAGAAGTAGAACTTTAATTCACTATCATCCGCCACAGCAAGTAAATCTATGTGGTACAGTTTATATTATATAATGCGATATTCACCACACCACACGAACTCGACAATGCTCGATTGTAAAGTTTACAATCGAGTCAACATCTGAAGATGCTCCCTTATCGGAGGGAAACGTACGTTGAGAATAATTTGGAAGATTTTTGTGGCGTGGTGAATATCGCGAGATACAAACTGTACCTACCACATAGATTTACTTACAGTGGCGGATTGTAAACTTCTAGTTCTTTCATTATAGTGAAAATATTTTATTGCACCTGGCATGGTTACGGAACCCCGCCCACGCGTTGTCAGCCACGCGCTTGACCATTTATTTTTCTTAGCACATAAAATGCAAAAGTTCTTTTGTATTTATGTCTATTGCGCAATGTCAAAAGCATAGATGGCGCGACGTGCAACAAAAGGCGATGTTTGGCAGTAAATTACTTATCACATTCCGATGATATGCCACGGTGCGTGGTACGGACAATGTTACGCAAAATTATATACAACCGAAATCCAAAATCCAAATATTATGTATAGAAGTGGTACACTGTCACATTATCACACTAGCTGGTGCGCGCGGGAACTTCTTAATTTTCCGGGATAAAAAGTAGAGCTTATGTCCTTCCCCGGGATGCGAGCTATATCTCTGTCACCGTAAGATTGTAAAAACCGTTGGCTTATAATCCAACTCGCGAAATTGTAAACTGTCGAATGATTACAATATAACGGATTATTTTTCGGTAGATTGTAGGTAATCTGTTAGGTTTATTAACCCGATAGAACATGGATTAGAGGTTATTTAGGTAGAACCCTAACCTAATCTACAAGAAAGAGACAAGAAAACGTAAATACAATGAATATTTCAAAAATTGACACTTAAAACATTGAACGGTTCACAATCTTTCGACTGTTTACAATCTATCGAAAAAAAAGCGTTGGATTACAATCTTACGGTTTTTACAATCTTACGGTGACATCTCTATTCCAATTTTCTTCAAAATCAGTTGAAAAGATAGGTCGTTAAAGCGCAGCAGACAGACAGACACACTTTTGCATTTATAAATGATAAATGATAAATGATAAATGATAAATGATAAATGATAAATGATAAATGATAAATGATAAATGATAAATGATTTATTTATTTCATGTAGGACAACTTGTGACACTTATGATACGTCAAGACTCTACCACCGGTTCGGAAAGCTGGTTCTACTGAGAAGTGCCGGCAAGAAACTCAGCAGTTGCTCTTTTCTCAAAAAAAGAAAAAGGTTACAATAAGTAACAATACATTACGTTACAATTTTAGTATGGTAGTATAGTTTATGAGGACAAGCTGATACTCGCGTCTTCGTCTGCGTATATTGAGATTTTTAGTTTGGGTTCCTGCGGGAACTCTTTTATATTAATCCGGGAAAAAATTTAGCCTTTGTGTTCTTCCAGACTATAATCTATCTCTGTGCCAAATTTCATCCAGATCCATTCATCCGATCTGGCGTGATTGAGTAACAAACATCCATCCATACATTCATCCATCCAAAGTTTTGGTCCAAACGGGTTGAAGGCACGATAATCGCCTCAGGTCAATCTCGCGACACGATGACCCCGCAGAGAAAGATGAGTCAGCGGAATCCGCGAGCGAGCATTGTTGTTGCGTCTTCACCTTAATGCCTTAATGCCTTAATGGCGGCGGCTCAAGGTTGAAGAAATTCACCGCGTACAGGGTGCTTGGGATTTATATACTACTTTATTTATTTGGTTTACTACTCGACCTCGTTCCCTATCACCTATTTACTGTCTGATATCGAAAAATCATAAAGATCTGATGTAGAAAACGGGAATGAATATCCATCTTCTGGCCATGCAGGTTCTGTGTGCTTGAAAAGTCTATCCCCACTACGGAAAGAATACTTACCGCTACATGCCGCGCCTCTGTAGTTGGGCTAGATCTTTAGATACAAAATGGCGGCTTATCTACTCAATTTTTGTAAATAAAAAAAGTTGAAATTTTTATAAATCTTTACTGCACACAAATTAAAATAATAACAAAAAAACCGGGCAAGTGCGAGTCGGACTCGCGCACGAAGGGTTCCGTACCATTATCTATATATATAAAATTCAAAGTCCTGACTGACTGACTTATATATCAACGCACAGCCTACACCGCTAGGGTTAGAGACTTGAAATTTTGACAGTAGCTTCCTTTTGTAACGTAGGCGCTCACTAAGGAAGGATTTTTCAAAATTCCACCCGTAAGGGGGTGAAATAGGGGTTGAAAGTTTGTATGAAAGTCCGTCATTTCTCAAGTTATAGCCATAAAACATGGTATATGAGCTGCAGGTTGAAAATGAAGAAATACGTGTTTCACAGTTTTTGAAAATTCGACCCTCAAAGGGGTGAAATAGGGGATGATAGTTGGTATGAAAGGCCTTCTTTTCTCAAGATACTATTCAAGTTATATCAATGAAACTTGGTATTTTGACTTTCGGTAAAAAATAAAGAACTACGTGTGTCACAGTTTTTCAAAATTTTACCGCTGAAGGGGTAAAATAGGGGTTGAAAGTTTATATGAAAGTCTTTCATTTCTCAAGTTATAGCCATGAAAGTTGGTATTTAGGCTTCTGGTTTAAAATAAAAAATACGTGTTTCACAGTTTTTGAAAATTTTATCCTCAAGGACGTTAAATAGAGAGTTTGTCTTTCAATCACGCCGCAGCAGAGCAATAGCAGAGCAGACGTGATTTCTTGCATGGGTATAGATGAGGACCTGGAGAGTGACGTATATTTATTTTATCCCGGAAAATTAAGGAGTGCCTGTGGGAATTAAAAAACTTAAGCCACGCGAACGAAGTCGCGGGCGTCTTCTAGTTAATAAATAATTACCTTTGTTAATGAACCGTAACTTTGTTTGTAGAGGTTTATTATTAATATCAAAAAAACTATGCTAGTTAGAGCATTGGCTATAGTTTTCCTGTAAAATATACGTAAATTCCTATTGACCATAATTATTTCAAAATTTTCGATTGGTAAACTCCGGAGATAAGGGGGGGGGAACGGTATTTTTTTAGACATTTTCCCCGATAAATCAAAAACTATCATAACTAAAAATAATTAAAAATCTGTTTTAGAATGTACAAAGTAAACCCTTTCATATGATACCCCACACAGTACAGTTATCTCACTTTTAAATTTCAACCCTCAGATTTTCCCCCCTTTTTAAACAAGAACAAAAATAATTTCCAATTTTTTTTAATTCCAGTGTCTTAGTGCCACTAATATTCACAACTATTCCAAATTTCATGTCGATAGCTTCGGTAGTTACTGAAATAATCGAGTGTGACGGACGGACAGACGGACAGACGGACAGACAGACGGAGAAAGTCGCACCATAAGGGTTCCATTTTACCATTTTGGTACGGAACCCTAAAAACATTGAAACTAAGATAAGAACGGGTATTTGACCACTAGTCAATTTTTTTTTGTGATTATCAAATAGAGGATCTTCAAAAAGTAGTAATATCCACGTCCCCTAATAGTTTTATGTTGAATAACCATTTTAAACCCTGAGTTAAAAGTGCGTCGATCTTTGATGACAACACAATTCAGTATTTCACACAAAATACCATGCTATTCGACGTACACGTTGCACACGTTTCGAGGTTTGAGAAAAAGTTGCTGATTTGACTTGTTATCAAATAGGTACCCAATGTCCCTCTACCATACAATGGTGTTTAAATTGTTAGCTTTTTGCCGAGAGAGAGCGAGAACATAAACACGGACACACCCTGTATACACTGTTAACTGATTTATTTCACGGCTGTCCCTTTAAGGCGATGTGCTTTTTATCGGCGTGGTGTAATGGTGTAAGAAGCCGCCAAGTGACTTTATGGCCGCCATCTTGCGACATCTCACGGGCTCTTGTATCGGACAGCACTTATAATGTAATTAAAGATTTTCGCAGGCCGTTCAAACTTCAATCTTTTTTTTTATTCCACTATAACTTAGCCTTAACTGCGATCTCACGTGATGGTAAGTGACGATGCAGTATAAGATGGTACCGGGCTAACCTGTTATGTATGGAAGTTACATTAAACCCATACGCCTAGTCGGTTTTTACACGGCATAGTACCGGAACGCTAAATCGATTGGCGGTCTTTGCCGGTAGGGTGGTAACTAGCCACGGCCGAAGCCTCCCACCAGGCAAGTTAACAGGCAGTTAAGTTAGTATATTCAAGTAAACTTTTTAAAGTGCTTTTGAATCGTCGAGTTCGGAATGCCATTCCCACCGAGAAGAGCCAGAAAGAAACTAGTCATTATTAGGATATAAGTAACTGCAGTCCTAAGCATAGCGTTATCAGTAGAACTGCTTTCCGAACCGTTGGTAGAGCCGCTACTAATAGATGGTAGATTTTTTTAAATGGGGTATTTGTACTTTTTTAAATTCCACACAAGTTAGAATTACAAGGTAGTTGAGAAGTTAGTTTTGACGACCTCCCTGGCGAATTGTTAAGCGCTGTTATCTTAACGTGCGGAGGTCCCGGGTTCGAGCCCCGGCAGGGTCAATTTGGGAATATATAATTTCTAAATTTTCCCTGGTCTGGCCTGGTATTTAGGCTTAGGCTGTGGCTAGTTACTACCCTACCTGCAAAGACGATCGAACCTATAACTCTCTAGCACTGAGCTCTATAACCACCGCGCCATCGCGACTTTCGTATTATAATTTATAATAATGCATTTAAAGAATCGTCTTAAACATTAAACATCATTACTATTAATATATACGACCTTGACACAGTAAAAAAAAAACGTATAATTTATAAACTACTTTGAATTTTACGGCTGTAGTAATAAAGTTGAAAATTATTTGACATTTATGAAGCTTGAAGTTCAGAGGTGAACGTTTTGATCACAGAGTATAGAAAAATATAGACTAAGCACTAGTGGTCAGTATATTAGCATAGCGTTCAAATATGCGCATAAAACTTTATCAGTTTACCTGTGTGCGCTTTGAGACTATATCTATCGTTCACTGTTACTTATATGGTGTGCAGAACCTGAGGGAAAAGCCTGTTTTAAAAAAAAAGTTTGCTTATACTAGCTGATGCCCTCGACTTCGACCGCGTAGATTGAGGTTTTTTGGTTCCCGGATAAAAAGTATTCCAGACTATAATTTATCTCTGTGCCAAATTTCATCAAAATCCGTTCAGCCGTCTTGGCTGATTGAGTAACAAACATCCATCCATCCATCCGATTTTTCGCATTTATGATCTCAAAGTCGCGTTTGTTCGAACACGTATATCAGGATGAAATTTAGCAGGATGGATCAGGTTATAAATGCGAAAGTTTGGATGGATGGACACATACATATTATAGTCACAGAGATAGAATACAGTCTGGAAAAATACATAGGCTACTTTGTATCCAGAAAAATGAATGAGTTCCCGCGGGAACTAAAACCTCAATCCACGCGGACGGAATCGCGGTCATCAGGTAGTATTAGAATAAATAAATATCTATCTATTTTTTCCTTTGTTCCACGGCTTATTTTAATAATCCTTTTTTTATGTTGTTGATATATCGCACCGGTGTACCTACGGATCAGTGTTAGGAATTTTAATCGATGTTTGAGACTGAGAAAGATTTATTTTTCTATTATTATGTTTTTGTCTCGGTTTTAGGGTTACTTTGGTTTGGTGTCTATAGTCATTAGTCCCACAAACGTATCTGATGCAGTGACAGCGTACCTATTAAAAATAAAATAAAAACCGGCCAAGTGCGAGTCGGACTCGCGCACCGAGGGTTCCGTACTCAAGAAGTAGGTATAATTACCTTTGTTAATGAACCGCAAAACTAACTTTGTTTGTAGAGGTTTACTGTTATTATCAAATAATTACGTTTGTTGTATGGGAGCCCCCCTTTAATATTTACTTTATTGATATTTAATTATTTATTTTGAAAGGTAATATACAAGTTAATATTCTGTGAAAATTTGAACCGTCTACCTGTTACCGTTTTTAATATTGAGCAAAAAAATACGAAAAAAACACGTTTATTGTATGAGGACCCCCCTTAATATATATATTTTTTTAATTTTTAGTATTTGTTGTTATAGCGGCAACGGAAATACATCATTTGTGAAAATTTCAGCTTTCTAGCTATCACGGTCTATGAGATACAGCCTGGAGACAGACAGACAGACAGACAGAACCCTAAAAAAGGCGTGTGGCACTCGGAGACTGCCGCGGTAAAGCTATTGCATAGCATTTTTTATCAACTTACCTAACACTTTGGTTGCTATGACTACTTGTGTTGTTGAAATTCGCCTACTTGTGTTGTTGAAATTGAAAAAAAATTCGCCTTTATATTCCAAATCATCGTTTCATAAAAATAGTCTTTTTATTTTCAATAATTTGAAGTCAACAACACAAGTAGTCATAGCAACCAAAGTGTTAGGTTTTCAATTTCGTTACGGAATTTCTGGATTCGGTCTCCACCCTCAAGGCCCGCGATAGAAGCTATGCAATAGCTTAAAAACTTGAGAGGTGTCAAGGGACACCCGGTGGAACGAAGTATCAAAAGTTGTAACGAAACTTTTTGCTATAGTTGTAAGCCGTGCGGCGTGCGCGTGTTTCTCTGTGTAAATTTTATTACAATTCCTTCACCAATTAATCGAAAGCAACTTCGATCGCGGTCAAAATGGCTGTAACAGACAGACTTGACGAAACTGGGTTCTTTGTATTGCTACGAAGCCTTAAAAAATTAAAAATCACAAGAACCAATATCAGCTAGTAATTCATAATATACGGAACCACTCATACGCAGGTATAATTAATTTATTCAAATTCGTTAAATTAATTCAACGAATACTTTGTTTTTTAACATTCGTTCAAAGTTCATGGATTTTCCGAATTAGAATAATAATATAAATACGCCTTAAAGCAAACACTGGTTTCATGAGTAGCTCATGCCTGCTGCGCGCTAAGCGTTGATCCTGGGGTTTTTCAAATCCTCACACAAGTCTGAGGCGCTGTTATTTTTAAAAAAAATCCACAGATAATATTTTTATTGTCTTTTAAGTTTTTGTGATTTAGAAGTAAGAGAAGCTTCTTTAAGCGCCGAAACATACAAATCTATGTGGTACTACGTGCAGCATAAGACAGATAGTAGATAGATAGATAGATACGCACTTAAAATTATTGAAACGGTTTTATTGCCAAAGCTATCTATCTCTTCCAAACAATCTTTGGGGAGAGGAGATTATGAAAAAGAGCGCAAGATAGTGTAAAAATGTGAACATCTATACATCTATACGTACTTCTATACTTCAAATCAAATCAATAATCAATAATCAATATCAATATCAATATCAATAAATATTATAAATGCGAAAGTTTGGATGGATGGATGTATGGATGGATGTATGTTTGTTACTCAATCACGCCCCAACGGCTGAACGGATCTGCATGGAAGGAATTTTTTGATTTATTAAATAACCAATTTAATTCAATATTTAAAATTATAGAAAAAAGACTGTTTAAAAATCTTAAATTCAGTGACTGGGCTACTGTTGGAATTTATAAAAGTAGGAATAAGTTGTTTGATTTGTATGCTGAAAAGCAATATAATTACACCCCCACATTTTTGGAATACGTGAGAAATTATTCAAAATTATTTAGGAATGTTTGCATTCAAGCAAAGTCCCTTCACATAAAGCGGAAAATTATTAACTCAGAAAATAAGATAAAAGCAGCTTGGGATGTCATCTCTGAAGAAACTGGTAGACATAAAGAGGACAACAATAAACTGGAGCTTAAAATTAATGACCGTATAATTGACTCCGATTTAGAAATTGCAAATACATTTGAGAATTTCTTCAAAAATATTCCAATCTCTACTACCAGTTCCCTTAATTCCTCGCCAACAGAAGCCTATAAAATTCTCAGTAGTAATGTCTCTGAGTGCAGTGTTAAGTTTAAGTTTGAGTACGTGACCCCCTATGATATTATAAAAACATTCAAATCTTTACAATGCAAAAAAACGGGAGATCTATGGGGGATATCGGTGAAAATTATCTGCAATGTCATTGATGTTATTGCGCCATATCTTGCTCAAGTTTTTAATGAGTCTGTGGATTTGGGATCTTTTCCTGACCTCATGAAATGCTGTAAATTGATTCCTCTTTTTAAATCAGGTAGCAAAAGTGATCCAAATAATTACAGACCAATTTCAATTTTGCCAACCCTAAGCAAGATATTTGAAAAAATTATGCTTAACCAACTGCTCCGGCATTTTAATTTAAATAAATTACTTCACTCCGAGCAGTATGGTTTTACGAAAGGCCGGTCAACAGTCGATGCGGGCGCGGCGCTGTTAAAACATATATTTGATGCTTGGGAGAACTCACAGAATGCTATTGGTATTTTCTGTGATTTGTCTAAGGCATTCGACTGTGTAGAGCACGAGACACTGTTGACCAAATTGAGCCACTATGGAATCAAAGACACTGCACTTAGTCTCATTGCATCATATCTTAGTGACCGTATTCAGACGGTATGTGTAAACAATGTGAAATCATCCGGATCAGCCTCATTAATGGGTGTCCCTCAAGGCTCCATTCTGGGTCCCTTCATGTTCTTGGTATATATAAATGATTTACCATATTTTGTCCAGGATACTTGCGATATTGTGCTATTTGCTGATGATACGTCTTTAATTTTTAAAGTCGATAGAAATAAGGATGATTTTGACGACGTAAATAGTGCCATTTCTCAGGTCACTCACTGGTTTACTGTAAATAACTTACTTTTAAATGCAAAAAAAACTAAGTGTGTTGAGTTCGCACTGCCCAATACCAAGAATACACGTAACATTAATCTAGTGGTAAATAATGATATGTTAAAAATAGAAGAGGCCACCGTGTTCTTGGGGGTGACCTTAGATGCTAAGCTTCAATGGGGCACCCATATATCAAATCTAGCTGGTAAACTCAGTTCTGCTGCTTACGCTGTCAGAAAGATTCGGCAGTTAACAGACGTTGAAACTGCAAAGATTGTATATTTTGCTTATTTTCATAGTATTATGTCTTACGGAATCTTGCTGTGGGGTAAAGCGGCAGATATTCAAAAAATATTTGTCTTACAAAAAAGGGCAATACGTGCAATTTATAATTTAAAACCACGTGAATCCCTTAGGGAGAAATTCAAGGAAATAGGTATTCTTACAGTAGCCTCGCAGTATATTTACAGTAATCTAATCTTTGTAAAACAGCACATTCAGAATTACAAAAGAATATGCGATCTGCACGATAGGCCAACTAGAAACCGTCATAGGCTCGTGACTCCATCGCTCCGCCTCACTAAAGTCCGAAGGTCGTTCGTGGGAATGAGCATACTATTCTTTAACAAAATTCCTCAACCTATTATAAACTTGCCTTTACACAAGTTTAAGATAACCATTAAAAAAATGCTCCTAAAAAAAGCTTATTATACTGTCGAAGATTATATTAATGATAAAGGCGCATGGATTTGACTCGCTCCAGCAATGCTCAGGACAGTGGTTACTTATGTATCTGTATATGTTGTATGTAGATTATTGTAAACATACCATATATTATTTTTTTTTTTTCAAAAGAGCAACCACCGAGTTTCTTGCTGGTTCTTCTCGGTAGGAACGGCATTCCGAACCAGTGGTAGATTCATTTGACTATTCATAAGAACTTGTAAAAAGTCTATTTGAATAAAAATAATTTGATTTTGATTTTGATTTTGATTTTGAAGCTGGCATAGAGATAGATTATAGTCTGGTATAACACATTTAAAGCCTTTCTATCCCAGAAAAAGAAAGAGTTCCCGCGGAAACCAAAAAAATTTCAATCCACGCGGACAAAGTCTCGGGCATCGTCTAGTAATTAATTAAGTAATGCTACATATTACTTCTATACAAAATACAACCATTCTTCATCACTACACACAAATTTTCCAAAACACTCGACGTTTTTTTCCGACACTGGAGCAAGCCTTACGAGATATTGCCTCAGCTTTATCAAGGACTTCCGCAATGTATGGAACTTGAAAAATTACGCTTCTTTTATCTGACATCCTTAACGACCTCCCTGGCGCAGTGGTCTTACAATCGTGAGGTTCTAGGTTCGATCTCTCCGGCAGGGTTCTAGGAGAAAGAAATCTATCGTATGTTCATATCATTTATTTGAAATGCCAAGTACAATCATTATAAATAATCTAATAACTGTTTAGTTTTCCCGATATCCCTTCAGCTTGCTCTTGTTAATGTCAAAGAACAGCTCCCAGAATGCCATCCGGTCGTGGTAGGGTCTCGTGGAAACGCTCAGCTCGCTGTCGATGTTCAGATATGTATAATTCTGCGCGCTGATCGGTGACCACTTGACCGGCAGCAGCTCTGACGTCTCCGGTGTTGGATCCCTAGAAATTATCAAGACAATCATCAGACAAAATCTTCGGCTTAGAATGATAAGTACACCTTGTCCAAAAATTCGGGAACATAACTCAAATAAGAGTTATGTTATTAAAATTTTATCAGCCAATTGGGCCAATGAACGAGCCTCACCCGTTGTCCTACGTGAGCGACAAACGCGACACCGCGACTAGATGCGACGCGACGCGACAGTATCAAACAGTAGCTGACCCTCCACGTGGCCTACGTTGTCGCGTAGACAAGCTTGTCATTTTCTATGGCGTCGTATCGCGTCGCTTGTGTCGCGGGGCACTAAAGGCTCGCGTCATTTGCGTACTCTTTGGCCAACAGCTTAGGAAGTAGAAGTTATCTCTACGTTAAGTTATAGCCGATGATTGAGCGACCAAAACACGTCATCCAATTTGTGTGTACTGCAATACACCTTTCTTAGCACGTGAGTTGCACATTGGAGGTGCGTTCGTTTTAGGTAAGACGACCTGGAGGTATACTACCTACGTTCGTGTATTAGAATTATAATCCTTATTTAAGGGATGTCAAGTTACGTGATAGAACTGTCATTTTGAAATAAAAAAAACTTGAGAGGTGTCAAGGGACACCCGGTGGAACGAAGTACCAAAAGTTGTAACGACACTTTTTAGGGTTCCGTAGCCAAATTTGGCAAAAACGGAACCCTTATAGATTCGTCATGACTGTCTGTCTGTCCGTCCGTATGTCACAGCCACTTTTTTCCGAAACTATAAGAACTATGCTGTTGAAACTTGGTAAGTAGATGTATTCTGTGAACCGCATTAAGGTTTTGTTACAAAAATAGAAAAAAACAATAAATTTTGGGGGTTCCCCATACTTAGAAGTGAAACTCAAAAATTTTTTTTTCATCTAACCCATAGGTGTGGGGTATCTATAGATAGGTCTTCAAAAATGATATTGAGGTTTGTAATATCATTTTTTTCTAAACTGAATAGTTTGCGCGAGAGACACTTCCAAAGTGGTAAAATGTGCCCCCCCCCCCCCCGTCCCCCCCCGTAACTTCTAAAATAAGAGAATGATAAAACTAAAAAAAATATATGTTGTACATTACCATGCAAACTTCCACCGAAAATTGGTAGTAGTAGTAAACTAGTAAGTAGTTTTTTTTTAATACGTCATAAATCGTAAACCGCAATTTACCTTTCATTCAATCAACTCAAATATTTAAAAAAAACATTTAATTTAAAACTTACTACAGGTTTGTACGGAACCCTCGGTGCGCGAGTCCGACTCGCACTTGGGCGGTTTTTTTTTTCTATAGTTGTAAGCCGTGCGGCGTGCGCGTGTTTCTCTGTGTAAATTTTATTACAATTCCTTCACTAATTAGGATGGAACGAATAACTAGCCTATGTAACTATTGAAAACATAATTCCTTAAAATTATTTCGCCTTTTTATTTTCAACATTCACATTGATATACAAACAATTTTTGTTTTGCAAAAGAGGGCGATTCGATCAATATATAAACTCGGATCACGCGAGTCCCTCCGTGAAAAATTTAAAGAAATTGGCATCCTTACGATTGCATCGCAGTACATATACGACAATATAATGTTTGTGAAACAAAATATTCATCTCTATAGACAAGGGGATACACAAAGTCGACTTACTAGAAACCGGCATAAACTAGTAATGCCGCGATGTCGTCTACGCAAGGTACAAAAATCCCTTGTGGGGTCGAGTATTACCTGGTTATAATATGGTTCCAAAGGAACTTTTGGATTTGCCATTGCACAAATTAAAAAAAACCGTAAAAGAACACTTGTTGAGTCGGGGCTATTATACAATTGACGAATTTCTTAATGACAAAGTTGCATGGAAGCAACATACTTTGGGTTCAGCTCCCCACAGAATAGTATAATAACTTACACTATTGTATTTAATTTAATTTATATACTTACTTACGTAAGTATTGTAATATATTGTTAAAAAAAATGAGAGCAACTGCTGAGTTTCTTGCCGGCTCTTGGCAGAATCTACTTTCCGAACCGGTGGTAGAGTCAAAACATGACGTAGCATAAGAGACACCTTTATGTCCTTCATGTTTTAAATAAATTGAATTACTGAATTATTGAATTTGAATTAACAACTTGAAGTCAACAACACAAGTAGTCATAGCAACCAAAAAGTGTCGTTACAACTTGTGGTCTTAATTTTTTCTGTCTAGCGCCCTTTCGTAACACGCCACAAGAAACTTCGTTCCAATACTGCTTATAGCGATGGTAGTAAACCCCCTGTATACCTATAAAGGCCAAGAAGGATTGTGCTGCAAGAATATCATATCCTTTCAATATATAAATGCCATGTTAATTATCCTAGATATCGTCTATTACCTATTCTGTGATATCGCTGGACACATACGAGGATGTCTCTTTTGAGAATAAGATTGTGGTGTCGAACGCCAAAATTAGTATGCCTCTCTGACATCAGCCTATGACTCATATACAAGTGATGCAACCAGCAAATATGTTATGTGAAGTAAGATATTGCAAAGCAGTCAAAATTGAAAACGCTGTTTGAAAAAATAGAAAAGACCCTCACCCATGTTTGACGAAGTTCGTCCACAAAGTTGTTATCCGGTCAATCACTAGCTGATCCGCTTCAGTGGTTTCCGTCTCGAACGACAAATCGTACAAGTACCCGAGTTCGTCAGCGTGAGCAGCCCCCGGTGCAGTAACATTCACTCGTTTCTTAACGAAATTCCTGTCTCCGCTGTATGAAAACATGTAGTGATAAACATTTTTAGCTCCGTTCTCAAGATACCTTTTCAAACTCTGTTGTATAGGGAAGGCAAAGTCGTGGTCTGATTGGAAGTCAATGAGGTTGTCTCGCAAAGCGTCACTTAACTCCTCATCGCCAATGTAGAAACGTCTTACGATATCCACCATTTGTTTTAATTCCTCGTCATAATTAAACCTCTTTTGTATAGCCTCTTCAAAGACGTTAAGGTTCTTGAATTGTTCAGCTGACATGAAAACGTACCCCAGCATCTGTTCCTTATTATTGAACCCGACCAACACATTCATATTTCTCGCTTTAGGCATGTCTGAATTAATTGGGTGTTCAGTCAAAATACTGTCAACATTTTCAAACTCTTTCTCCAAGCATGGTCTACCTCCGATACCCAGTTCTGATGTGGCTGCAATGACTAACTTAACGTCAGTTTTGGCGAGAAATTTCACAGCTTCATTGAAGTCTTCTGTGTCAAAACCAAGCTGCGCAGCTATTCTTAATGGTTTGTTTCGGCCATCTTCTTCGAAGAGCCCGGGGAGAAACGTGGAACCGCTCTGCGTGATTGCCTGGTTGAACAAGTTCTCATGTTTGGATAGGAGATGGTATTCTATTGAAGCACCTCCAGCACTTTCTCCCATAACGGTGATTTTGTCCACATCTCCGCCAAAAGCAGCAATGTTGTCTTTAACCCATCTCAGCGCCAGCAACTGGTCCTTCAGGCCCTGGTTTCCCGGTATCTCAGGTGTGTCGAGACAGAAGAATCCGTACGGCCCCACTCTGTAGTTGAAAGCTACCAGGATGACGTCGTTCCTCACCAGGTATTTAGGGCCGTAGATGAACCTGTTAAGGTAGCATATCTTTAACCATAAGCTTTTGCAAGAAGTGATACCATGATAATTGATATAGACAGGTTAGTATTCAAATGAACTTTAAAAAGGTACTTTTGAATCGAATCTACCACTTGTTCGGAATGACCTCTCTTGCTCCCTTAATCACGACGGGACGAAGTGATAATCAACTAAGGTATCTTATAACTAAAGCTACGACGGTTCCAAACACGCGCTGGCCTGTGAAGATCCCACAACACGACTGGGTTTTTTGGAAATAGTAACTGCTGAGTTTTTTAACCGACTTCAAAAAAGGAGGAGGTTCTCAATTCGTCGGAATCTTTTTTTTTATTTTTTATTTTTTATGTATGTTCCCCTATTACTCGAAGACGCCTGGACCGATTTAGAAAATTCTTTTTTTGTTTGAAAGGGTATACTTCAAAGGTGGTCCCATATAAATTTGGTGAAGATCTGATGAAGATCTTCGAAGACAGTTAATGGAACTCCTCAACGGATAAGAGTACATTGCTCGCGATCAGTGTAATAGCTTAGTAAACAGTAGGTTTTTAACCAGGCATTGCATATTTTTAACCGACTTCAAAAAAGGAGGAGATTCTCAATTCGTATGTATGTTCCCTGATTACTCGAAGACGCCTGGACCGATTTGGATTTTTTTTTTGAAAGGGTATACTTTCCAGGTGGTCCCATGGTCATCAGGTCTGATGATGTAATCCTGGGGAAATCAAAGGAACTTAAATTTTATAAGGACACGAACCCAGATAGTTATATAGCGTGTGCTTGTTATTGTAAAGTTGGCGCGGGAGTTTGAAGTCGGTTGTTTAAAAAAGAATTTTTTATATTAAATTATTACAGTTATAAACTGCCTGTCAAGGTAGGCAGGTAGTTTCTATTTGAATTTTGAAGTAAGTTGTATAAATGTTAGTTTTCTTACCGACTAGTATATCCAATGGTGAATCCGCCGCCGTGGATCCAGACAAGCACTGGGAGTTTATTCCTGGAACTGGCTTTGTTAGGGACGTAGATGTTCATTTGGAGGCAATCCAAACTGCCCACTATGGTGTTCTCATACTCCTCCACTTGTGGGCAGACCGTGGCGTCGTTGACGGCATCGAAGATTGCGTCGAATTTCGGTTGAGGGAGGGATGCCTGGAAACAAGTTTTTTTAAATCCCGAGTTAGCCCTTGCCTGCGATCTTACTGGGTGATCAAGTGGTGATGCAATCTAACATGATAGCGGGCTAACCTGTTAGGGGTATGGCAGCTATGTTAAACCCATTTCTAAGGCCTATTCGGTTTCTTCCAGGACGCCAAATCGCTTGGCAAATCGCACGTCTTTGCCGGTAGGGTGGTTACCAGGTCAGATCAAAGAAAATTCAGAAATTACAAATTCCCAAAATTACTTAATTTGCTGATTGCTGATAGATGGGTCCAATATCGTTTTTTTTAAAATCATAGTTGTTAGTTTCGTTTCATACTTTAGAGGTTTTTTGGTTCCCGCGGGAACTCTTTAATTTTCCGGGATAAAAAGACTAAAAAATTTCAGACTATAATCTATCTCTGTGCCAAATTTCAGCCAGATCCGTTCAGCCGTTGGGGCGTGATTGAGTAACAAACATCCATACATACATCCATCCATACATCCATCCATCCAAACTTTTGCATTTATAATATTTATTTGAATTTGATTAAGGAAAAGCTAATAATATCCTGCTCAGTAACAATCAACTTCGAAACAAGATTTATCTCTATTTATTTTTTATGTATAGTTAAAAAGATTTATCTCTGACACCGAGTATGCTTTATCTTTCGTCAACAGGTGAAGTGGCGGCGAAACTTTAGATAATCCAGCCCCCCGATTGTGTAATCACAAACATCGTAACATCGTTTGTGTGTAATCACAAACATCGTAACATCGTTTGTGACATCGTAAACGTAAAAACATTTGTCAAACGTATAAATCGAATGGATATTTGCATGTCAAAAAGCATGTACGAACAATGACCAGTTCGAGTAATACGTTTTAAGCTGTCAAATGATTGCGTTTTTCTTAGACAATTGGACCTCAGTTTCTGTCAAATAAACAATATAGTACTGTGCTTATTTTACCGGCTTTTCGTAGTATAATCGGTTCGGAACGAACCTGTGTGTCTGTCTGTTTCATTACATTTTCAAGGTTACACCTGTTCAACCAATTAGAACGAAACTTTGTACATACATAGATATCTTGACTCTCGGGGATGGACCCCTTTTTATCCCGGAAAATCAAAGGGATTTTCCAGGATTTTTATAAACCTTTGTCTATTAGGCTGGCATTATTTATTTGTGAGATGGTTATAATAAAAAAAAACAACCCGGTTGAGTTTGTTGTGGGCTCTTCTCAGATCAGTCCGCGTTTGGAACCCTTGTAGCTTTAGTTTTAAGATACCGTGGTTAATTATCACCACTACGTCTTATACTTAGCTTTACTTTGTAGGTACCTATTTTGAATAAATTGAGTTTCAGTTGTTTATAAAATAAATAAATAGATAAAATGTCTTACCCCGAAAGGGTTGTCTTCTTGAACTTGCGCGTATGGTATCCCCAAGAACATGGAGTACTCCCCATCATCAGCCCTCAACCCTCGAATGAGCCCCGCCGGTGAGTCCACCAAGGGGTCCAACCTGACCAACGCCTGCGCCGAGCCAACACCCAAAAGAATTAACCCTACAACCCACATGTTACCACCACCACGACTTAGACTGTTCTGGTATTCAATGTCAGGTGGCTGGGTTATCTTCGGAACTTCGGATAAATCTAATCGGATTTCTTTGCGGTTGATATATCTTTGAAGTGCATGATGAAGTATTTGAATTGAAAAAATATTTTTTTGAATCTTACTTCATACTAATATTATCAATGCGAAGGCGTGTTTGTTTGTTGGCTTGTCTTTCAATCACGCCGCAACGGAGCAACGGATTGACGTGATTTTTAGCAAAGGTGTATACTTGAGGACCTGGAGAGTGACATAGGCTACTTTTTAGCCCGGAAAATTAAGGAGTTTCCCGCGGGAATCAAAAAATCTTAATCCACGCGGACGAAGTCGCGGGCATCATCTAGTTCATAATATTAGAATGGATAATGTAATTTTTTTAACCACGATAGAACAGAGATTGTATATACGTTTGCTCCTAGACTCTAGAGGATGTGTTTGTATGATTGTCTGTGGACACACACTGGAGGCGCCAAGCCGAGAGACCAATCCTAAATGTATGGAATTACCTGCAAGGAACTCATGTCCAGCTGTAGACGCGCCATGACACATACGAGGCGACGACTGTGTCGAATGTTGAAAAAAGGAAACAGTTGTATTAATATGTCATTTATTCACAGTGCCAATTAAAAGTGATCTTTGTCAGGAATGACATTGAAGTAGGTAGATGTAGTGACAGTCTTATCTTAAAATGAAAGCGCCTCCAAAATATATAAATTATAATAGTACTAGTGTAGAATAGTAAGCTTATTTCTAAATAGCCTGTGCCGGACGGTCAATGACGATGCCTAATTTGTCTGTATTGCTGTATTGACGTAAACGCCGCGTTCATTTTTACATTAGACGACCTGCACTTAAATGGACACTTCAATATCTTATTATATTATGAATAATCGAATTTAAGCTGAAGGAACTAGAAGTTTAATTCGTTATAATCCACCAAAACAGACAAGTCTATGTGGTACAGCATGTATCTTGCACGTGCAGCTTGCGATATTCACAGCCCAGTAAGCCATTTATATATATTCGCACCGCCACAACACCACACCACACAAATCTTCCAAATTATTCTCAACGTACGTTTCACTCCGACACCGGAGCATTTTCAGGAGATGTTGACTTGACAATGCACGATTGTATAGATCTTTACAACCGATCGATTACAGCGAATTAAACTTCTAGTTCCTTCATTATCATGGACTTCCGCAAAGTAACGCCTGCTTCCATCCAATATTCGAAATAAAACTGTCTAGTTTTCCCGATATCCCTTCAGTTTGCTCTTGTTCACTTCGAAGAACAGCTCCCAGAATGCCATCCGGTCGTGGTAGGGTCTCGCGGACACCGTCAGCTCGCTGTCGATGTTCAGATACGTGTAGGTCTGCGCGCTGATCGGTGACCACTTGACCGGCAGCAGCTCTGACGTCTGCGGTGTCGGTTCTCTGAAAATTATGATAGCACTCGTCAACTTCTTAATCCATTTATTAAATCACTTACGGCTCACAAGAGATAAAAAATTAAATAAATCAATCAAATCATGTATTCGCGTAGATTGCGTAAGTACATTGGTGTTACATTTTAAAAAATTATATGAACTACAAACACCGTGAATTGGAATTTGACATGCAAAATAAATAGTAATAGTTAATGATGATTATACGTTGAAAAGTTGCAAAAGTGTAACATTTTTACCCATATTTGACGAAGTTCGTCCACAGCATAGTCATCTGGTCGATCACTCGTTGGTCTGCTTCTGACGGAGCCTCTTTCTCGTAAGATACATCGAATAGGTAACTTATTTCGTCAGCATGCGCTGCCCCTGGTAGAGTGACATTTTGGCGTTTCTTAACAAAATTTCTGTCGCCGCTGTATGAAAACATGTAGTAGTACACATCTTTGGCACCACTTTCGAGGTATTTCTTCAAGCTGATTTGTATGGAAAAGGCAAAATCGTAATCCGATGCGAACTCTGTAAGGTTTTCTCGTAGAGCTGCGTTTATTTCTTCGTCTCCAATATAAAAACGTCTCGCGATTTCCTCCATTTCCTTGAAATCATCATCGTAGTTAAATTTCTGTTGCAGAGCCTCTTCAAAGAAGTTGAAGTTGTTGAATTCTTCGTCTGGTTTAGAAGCGTATCTGGCCAATTGTTCATTATTATTAAACCCGACAAGCACAGGCGTATTCTTTATTTTAGACATGACCATATTGATTGGATGATCTGTGAACATGCTATTGTCATTTCCAAATTCTTGTTCTATACACGGTCTGCTTGTCAGCCCAAGTTCTTCTACCGCAGCTATGACCAATTTAACATCAGTCTTTGCTAAGAATGCCAACGCTTCATTTATATCTTCTGTTTCGAAGCCTAGCTGTTTAGCAATGCTAAATGGTTTACTTCTACCCGATTCTTCTAAGACCCCCGGAAAGAATGTGGAACCACTCTGTATGATAACTTGGTTAAATAGTTTCTCGTGTTCGGATAGGAGATGGTATTCTATCGAGGCACCCCCCGCACTTTCTCCCATTACTGTAATTTTATCCACATCTCCACCAAAAGCTGCAATGTTCTCTTGAATCCATCGCAACGCTAGCACCTGGTCTTTCAGACCCTGGTTTCCTGGTATTTCAAACGTGTCGAGACAGAAGAATCCGTACGGTCCAAGTCTGTAGTTCAAGGTTACTAGGATGACGTCATGTATCACCAGAAATTTGGGGCCGTAGAGGTACCTGTAAAATTGAAAGTTAATTTTAAGGATTTTGCGATAATTTTGTGATTCGCACTATTAAAATATTATGGAATGGCCTTCCTTTAAGTCACCTTTAATTATACCTTCAAAGGTAGATTCACCTGGCGATTCAGAAGCACTTGTCAAAAATATAAATTTAAATTTTTAACGGCGAAATTGTATCTTTTAGGCATGAGCGTTCCATCCTAGGTATTATTTCTTTTTTCTCTCTTGTCGAATCTACCTAACTGATAAACTTCACCTGAATGAAGATTCTGGCTAACAAGTGCATAGTTAAAATTTAATTTACGACGTAAATAGTGCCATTTCTCAGGTCACTCACTGGTTTACTGTAAATAACTTACTTTTAAATGCAAAAAACTAAATGTGTTGAGTTCGCACTGCGCAATACTAAGAATACACGTAACATTAATCTAGTGGTAAATAATGATATGTTAAAAATAGAAGAGGCCACCGTGTTCTTGGGGGTGACCTTTGATGCTAAGCTTCAATGGGGCACCCATGTATCAAATCTAGCTGGTAAACTTAGTTCTGCTGCTTACTCTGTCAGAAAGATTCGGCAGTTAACAGACGTTGAAACTGCAAAGATTGTATATTTTGCTTATTTTCATAGTATAATGTCTTACGGAATCTTGCTGTGGGGTAAAGCGGCAGATATTAAAAAAATATTTGTATTACAAAAAAGGGCAATACGTGCAATTTATAATTTAAAACCACGCGAATCCCTTAGGGAGAAATTCAAGGAAATAGGTATTCTTACAGTAACCTCGCAGTATATTTACAGTAATCTAATCTTTGTAAAACAGCCCATTCAGAATTACAAAAGAATATGCGATCTGCACGACAGGCCAACTAGAAACCACCACAGGCTCGTGACTCCATCGCTCCGCCTCAAGAAAGTCCGAAGGTTGTTCGTGGGAATGAGCATACTCTTCTAAATTCCTCAAACTATTATAAACTTGCCTTTACACAAGTTTAAGATAACCATTAAAAAATGCTCCTGAAAAAAGCTTATTATACTTACTGTCGAAGATTATATTAATGATAAAGGCGCATGAATTTGACTCGCTCCAGCAATGCTCAGGACTGCGGTTACGTATCTGTACACGTATGTAGATTGTTGCAATTATTGTTAACATACCATATATTTTTTCAAAAGAGCAACCACCGAGTTTCTTGCTGGTTCTTCTTGGTAGGAACGGCATTCCGAACCAGTGGTAGATTCATTTGACTATTCATAAGCACTTGTAAAATGTCTATTTGAATAAAAATCATTTGTATTTGAATTTGAATTTGAAAAGAAGTTGAAAAACACGACTGCCCTGCCAAAAACGAACTAAAAAGTTAATACAAATTCTTTCCAAAAAACCGACTTCCAAAGCCACTGTAAAGTAAAAAAAATTGATTTCTACACACTATGTTGAAGTCGGGCGAGTATAACAAAGATAGGCAAAGTTGACGCGTCAGGCTCGCCCGACGCTACGCTACATAGTGTGTAGAAATCAAAATTATTTTTTCCCCACGGCTTAGAAGTGCAGTACCCTGCTGCAGCATCAGATTTGACGATTTGGGACTTGGGTTTAAGTATGAAGTCGTTGCTTGACACCTACAATATGAATTCACCATTAAAAAATCCTAAATCGCTATTTTTAAGGAGTTCTGCACCCTGCAGCATCAGGGTTGAGCAGTTGGGTCTCAGAGTTGAATAGTATATACGTGACTTGATGCCTGCTATATGAATTCACCATTAAAATTTTCTAACTCCCTAGTTTTGAGGATTTCATGACCTACAGCATCAGGATTTGGAGTCAGAATTTTTTTGCGACCACCTCGGGAGCTTTCTCTCACCACTAAAAAAAATATATTTTGAAATCTGTTCAGAAACCACGGAGATATGCGGTAACATACATTTAAAAAAAATCGCGCTGAATTGAGAACCTCCTTTTTTTTATAAACAAATGATATTTTTTTGTGAATCATTGGATATTGAACTATAGTGTTACATATTTTTGGAATCGACTCATCATTTTCTAGCTAGATGATTATTATTAATTATTATATAGTTAATCTTATATTCGATTTTTTTATACGACTGCCTGAAAAAAGGAGTATATTGTTTTCAGGGTTCATGTATGTATGTATGTGAGTTTGTATATTCCACCATAACTTCTATACGCCTGGACCGATTTTGACAAATGAGGTATCGTTGGAATCCCTAGTTTATTCCGGGTGACATAGGCTAGTAAAATTTAAAAAGAAATTGATGGGGTGACCATGGTTCCGCAGTAAAGACTAAAGTTGTTTTTTTTTTTCGAAAATAAGATTAACTATAGGTATAATCATCATCTAGAAAACGATGAGTAGATTCCAAAAATATGTAACACTATAGTTCAATATCCAGTGTTTCACAAAAAAATAACTCATATATAAAATCGTTAACTAATCAACACACAGCCTAAACCGCTGGGGTTAGAAACTTGAAATTTTGACAGTAGGTTCCTTTTGTGACGTAGGCGCTCACTAAGGAAGGAACTTTCAAAATTCTACCCCTAAGGGGGAAAAATAGGGGGTGAAAGTTTGTATGAAAGTCCGTCATTTCTCAAGTTATATCCATGAAACTTGGTATGCGAGCTACTGGTTGAAAATGAAAAAATACGTGTTTCACAGTTTTCAAAAATTCTACCCTCGAAAGGGTGAAATAGGGGATGAGAGTTTGCATGAAAGTCCTTCATTTCTCATGATATTCTTAAGTTATCTAAACGCAACTTGGTATTTTGGCTTTCGGTAAAAAATAAAGAAGTACGTATGTTTCACCCCCCAAGGGGTAAAATAGGGGTTGGAAGTTTGTTTCTAAGTCCTTCATTTCTCAAGTTATAGCCATGAAACTTGGTATGTGAGCTACCGGTTAAAAACAAAGAAATATTATGTGCTTCACAGTTTTTGAAAATTCTACCCTGAAAGGGGTGAAATAGAGAGTTGGTCCTTTAATCACGCCGTAACAGAGCAATGGGTATTTTGCACGGGTAGTTGAGGACCTGAATAGTGGTATAGGCTACTTTTTATCCCGGAAAATTAAGGAGTGCCTGTGGGAAAACAAACATACCTCGCGAACGAAGTCGCGAGCATCCGCTAGTCATTTAATAAAAATGTGAATAAGATTCCAAAGGCAATTAATGGCTGTGGTATCGTTACGTAGTAGCAGTGGTAGCCGTACTTCCATTTGAGGGGGATATTTTATTACACGACTGCCCAGAAAAAGGAGTGTTATGTTTTCAGGGTTCAGAGCGTATTGAAGTTATGGTGGAATATACAAACTCACATACATACATACATGAACCCTGAAAACAATATGCTCTTTTTTTCAAGCAGTCGTATAAAACTAGCGCCTTTTGCCATCGTAGTCTTGCTAAGAGGCTTACAACATGATGGCTAATAATACTCATCGGTTCAGAATACTTGCCTGTTGGCAAATCCATAAGCGAATCCACCTCCATGGATCCAAACCAGCACAGGCAGCTTGTTCCTAGAGCTAGCCGTGTTAGGCACGTAGATGTTCAGGTGCAGACAGTCCAAAGTGCCGACGACTGTTCTCCCGAATTCCTCCACTTGGGGACAGACGGCCGAGTCATCGACGGCTTCGAAAATTGTATCGAACTTCGGTTGAGGGGTAGATGTCTGAAAAACATCTTTAAGCTATTGCATAGCTTCTATCGCGGGCTTTGAGCGTGGAGACCGAATCCAGAAATTCCGTAACGAAAAAAAACCTAACACTTTGGTTGCTATGACTACTTGTGTTGTTGATTTCAAGTTGTTGAAAATAAAAAGACTATTTGGTTTTTTGATTCCCCTTGGACACCCGGACTATTGAAAACATAATTCTTTAAAATTATTTCGCCTTTATATTTTTAACAACTTGAAGTCAACAACACAAGTAGTCATAGCAACCAAAATCATCTTTTCATAAAAATATTTCGCCTTTATATTTTCAACAACTTGAAGTCAACAGGACAAGTAGTCATAGCAAGTTGATAAAAAATGCTATGCAATAGCTTTACCGCGGCAGTATCCGAGTGCCACACGTCTTTTTTTTTCCAGAAAGTCCTTGTTTTTGAAGTGAATACTTCTTAAGCGGCGTTGAGCACTACTAATTTTATTAATGCGAAAGCTTAGAATAGATGGATGGATGGATGGATGTTTGTTACTCAATCACGCCAGAACGGCTGAAATTTGGCACAGATATAGATTATAGTCTGGAATAACACATAGGCCCCCGGAAAATTTATTTAAAATATTTTTTTGATATACTTAGTATGTACCGTCCATGGCTTTATAAATATTATGCTTGAGTTGCCATAGTCTCAATTTATTATTAAACCCTGTTGATTACCAATAAATAAATAAATAAAATAAAATTATTGTAGACTTCATGCGGTTTTAACGCATGCAGGTGTCGTCACGATGTTTTCCTTCACCATTGTGGCAACTTGGCAAGTGATATTGAATTGCTCAAAAGCGAACCTAGGACAAGACCCATGAATAAGATGATGTGGATAAACCACTCACCAAACAACGCCATCACCGCTTGTCTATACTAATAATATAAATGCGAAACTTTGAATGGATGGATGGATGTTTGATACTCAATCGCGCCAGAATGGCTGAACGGATCTGGATGAAATTTGGCACAGAGAGAGATTAATTCTAGAATAACACAAAGGCTACTTTTTATCCCGGAAAATCAAAGAGTTCCCGCGGAAACCAAAAACCTCAGTCTACGCGGACCAAGTCGTGGGCATCAGCTATTTGACCATAGCTAGTTGTTTTTTTTAAAAGAAGCTGCCGAACTGCTTGTTGGTTATTTACGGTGGGAAAGACATTCCGAACCAGTGGTAGATTCACTTACCGATTCAAAAGCACTTGTAAAAGGTCATTTGAATAAAAACCATACCCCAAATGGATTGTCCTGTTCAACTTGCGCGTACGGTATCCCCAAAAACATGGAATAGTCTCCATCATCAGCCCTCGACCCTCGAATGAGCCCCGCGGGAGATTGCACCAAGGGGTCCAACCTGACCAACGCCTGAGCTGAGCCAAAGGCCAATATAGACAAACCCAAAACCCACATCTCACTACCAGCACGCCTTAGACCAATCTGGTCGGTTTGGAATCAGTCAATCAGCAGATGATTAGCTATCTCCAGATCAATCTTATCGGATTACTGTTAGATACGATGGTATTCCGCTTAGATGTTCTTAAGTACATTAGAAATCGTTGGCAGAAAGTAGAGACCAATATTAATTTAAACATAAAGTTTACACAACACAAATCCTGCGATTTCCTCGACTTTTAGTGGCAACGTTCTACAAGAAAACCCTGTTACTTTTGTCAAAGACAATATATAAACCAGTATAAGACTGTTCACTTCATACATTCAATCAAAGCTCGCTAAATGCGCATTAAAGTCGCCGGTACCTTGTAGTTCTTCGCATTATCTGAGATGGCGTAACTGTGCAAGCTGTTTGTTAAAATTAGTTGAATGTAAATTTGCTATTTGCTTAAGTGATTTTATCAAATTTTTGTATTTTGATAATTTTATATAAATAATTAATACAAATTGAACCAAGAAAATACGATATTTCACCGATTTTACTATAATCATATAAAGAGCGAGCCTGGTAGCGCCATCTAACGATAGTATTGCCCTAGAAAAAAATTTATAAGGGAGTTAGCAATCTATACTTGGTATTATAATTAATCTATGCTTTTGTTGAAGTTCAAAAACCGGCCAAGTGCGAGTCGGACTCGCGCACCGAGGGTTCCGTACAAACATGTAGTAAGTTTTAAATTATTAAAAAAACTACTTACTAGATCTCGTTCAAACCAATTTTCGGTGAAAGTTTGCATGGTAATGTACATCATATATTTTTTTTAGTTTTATCATTCTCTTATTTTAGAAGTTACAGGGGGGACACACATTTTACCACTTTGGAAGTGTCTCTCGCGCAAACTATTCAGTTTAGATATTACAAACCTCAATATCATTTTTGAAGACCTATCCATAGATACCCCACACGTATGGGTTAGATGAAAAAAAATTTTTGAGTTTCAGTTCTAAGTATGGGGAACCCCAAAATTTATTTGTAAGAAAATCTTAATGCGGTTCACAGAATACATCTACTTACCAAGTTTCAACAAGTATAGTTCTTATAGCTTCGGAAAAAAGTGGCTGTGACATACGGACGGACAGACAGACAGACAGACATGACGAATCTATAAGGGTTCCGTTTTTGCCAAATTTGGCTACGGAACCCTAAAAAGAAATCTAGTAGTATTTTTATGTCATTTATTTGAAGTGCCAATTACAATCTGGGGACACGGGAGTGTCCCCGCCAAAGACGAGCCAAAGGAAACGGGGCACTACCTACCTTTTCTCGAAGCGTTTCGTCGAATTTTCGAACCGTCATAGCTTCGGTCCGAATGACGCTAGAAAGCTGAAATTTTCAGGATAAGATGTTGTTGGGGGACTTACCGAATATACCAAGTTTCAATTTTTTAGCATTTATAGTTTCAGTTTATTGATTACCTAAAATACGTCGATTTCGTACTCACTCACTGATGATCATCAACTGAAAAAAGGTACTTCCTGAAGTGCTAGAAGACTGAAATTTGGTATGTAGGCTAGAATTTGCATATAAACAACAGGAAAATTAAGAAATCTGAATCTTTTCATCTCCAACCCCTCGTATAGGGGGTGCAAATCTGACAGCATTTCCTTGTATTTTAGAACAGTCATAACTTCGGTACGGAACATGGTAGAAAGCTGTAATTTTCAGGATAACATGTCGTTGACAGATTTATTAAACTTACCAAGTATCAATCATCTAGCATTCAGCTAAAAAAAATCAAAAAATCTAGGGCGCCTGCCAAAAATAAATGAAATCCCACCAAAAACATTTCATGTAAAATTGGTTGCCAAAGACTCACAAGTGCATAATGCTTTCACTGTTAAAAAGTTATGAGATCTCTAATTAGAGCCAAGCCCGAAGGTGAGCTCCTCTTTGTGCTGCGCATCATAACCCACGGAGTCTGTCTCAAGTTCAAAGTACATAGTTCTAAATGCTCTTTACTGTGTACCAAACTAATAATATTAAATAACATGTAAGTCTATATATAAAACTTGTCCCTAGAACCTCTACATCTTGGTAAAAAGGTACGGCTTGGCCGTTTCGTATATGTCGCCCTAACTATTCCTTAATGACTTAAATGTTATGTCAGGAAATGTTCGACGAATATTAAACGGCCAAGCCATACCTTTTTACCAAGATGTAGAGGTTCTAGGGACAAGTTTTATATATAGACTTACATGTTATTTAATATTATTAGTTTGGTACACAGTAAAGAGCATTTAGAACTATGTACTTTGAACTTGAGACAGACTCCGTGGGTTATGATGCGCAGCACAAAGAGGAGCTCACCTTCGGGCTTGGCTCTAATTAGAGATCTCATAACTTTTTAACAGTGAAAGCATTATGCACTTGTGAGTCTTTGGCAACCAATTTTACATGAAATGTTTTTGGTGGGATAATTATTACAAATAATAATTCAGTAACGGGGGAGGGATTAGACTTGCCCGCAGACAACAACTCTCTCGTAAGATTTCTATACATCTGTAACTGTATGTATAAAGATGTCCGTTATAGACTTTGAAACCATCCAACCGATGTGCCCCAAACCGGTTTCAATAATAATAATTATTATTATTATTATTAACGCAACGATGCTTTTTTTTTTCTTTTTTCTTAACATAGTAGCACACGCCGGGTATCCTAGTAATCTAATAACTGTCTAGTTTTCCCGATATCCCTTCAGTTTGCTCTTGTTCACGTCGAAGAACAGCTCCCAGAATGCCATCCGATCGTGGTAGGGTCTCGCGGACACCGTCAGCTCGCTGTCGATGTTCAGATACGTGTAGGTCTGCGCGCTGATCGGTGACCACTTGACCGGCAGCAGCTCTGACGTCTGCGGTGTTGGATCACTGGAGATTGTGATAAAAATCTATAGTTCTCCTTGTTTCACCAAAATTTATTACAATGATGCCAACCCTTTGTACTAGGTGAGCGACAGAAACGCGACGCGATACGACGCTATAGAAAATTATAAACTTGTCCACGCGATAGCGTGGGCCACGTGAAGGGTCAGCTACTTTTTGGTACTGTCGCTCACGTAGGACAACGGTTTAAATACAACCAACGCATTCGGAAATGAGTTATTCTCTATTGACCTTGCAACCTTGCCAAAAGTGAGTGACTTCACCACTTATTCTTACAAGTAAATATATACCTACTACTAGATGATTCCCGCAACTTCGTCCGCGTGGATTAATTTTTTCGATTCCTGGAGGAACTCATTAATTTTCCGAGATAAAATTAAACGTAGCCTTTGTCTTCCCCCGGGATGTAACCTATCCCTATACCAAATTTCATCAAAATCGGTTGAATAGATGGGCCGTGAAAGCGTAGCAGATAGACAGACACACTTTCGCACAACTTCACTGAGTTAATTATAAGATTCTATTTAGGACGGCTGTAACTCTCGTAACTTCAGTCAAACACGATGAATGAACTGAATGACAATGTAAATAGTGAAGAGTGTTACCCATATTTGACGAAGTTCGTCCACAGTGCGGTCATCTGGTCGATCACGCGTTGGTCTGCTTCAGACGGCGCCTCCTTCTCATAGGACACATCGAATAGGTAACTGATTTCGTCAGCGTGTGCTGCCCCTGGTAGAGTAATATTAAGTCGTTTTTTAACGAAGTTCCTGTCGCCACTGTATGAAAACATGTAGTAGTACACATCCTTAGCACCGCTTTCGAGGTACTTCTTCAAGCTCATTTGTATGGGAAAGGCGAAATCGAAATCAGATGCAAAATCCGAAATGTTAGCTCTTAAAGCTGAGCTCATCTCCTCGTCTCCAATATAAAAATGTCTCACGATATCTTCCATCTCTTTAAATTCCTCGTCATAAATAAATATTTGCTGCAAGGAATTCTCAAAGACATTTAGGTTCTTAAATTGTTCGTCTGACCTAACGGCGTACGTGGCCAATCGTTCTTTATTCATAAACCCGACTAGCAAAGGCATGTTCTTCGCTTTAGGTCTATCCATGTTTATTGGATGATCTGTTAAAATATTGTCGACGTTTTCAAATTCTTTTTCTATACATGGTCTTCCTCTTAAACCCAGTTTCTCGAACGCTGCTATTACCAATTTAACATCAGTCTTTCCTAGGAATGCAATAGCTTCATTCATATCTTCTGTTTCAAAGCCTAGTTTCTGAGCAACTCTTAGGGGTTTGCTTCTTTCCGAATCTTCTAAGAGTCCTGGTACGAAGGTGGAACCACTTTGTATGATTGCTTGGTTAAATAACTTCTCTTGATTTGACAATAAGTGGTACTCTATTGAAACGCCTCCGGCACTTTCTCCCATTACCGTGATTTTGTCCACATCACCGCCAAAAGCAGCGATGTTGTCTTTAACCCACCGCAGCGCCAGCACCTGGTCCTTCAGACCCTGGTTTCCTGGTATCTCGGGTGTATCCAGACAGAAGAATCCGTACGGCCCCAATCTGTAGTTCAAGGTTACCAGGATGACGTCATGTCTCACCAGATATTTGGGACCGTAGAGGAATCTGTGGAATGGAAAGTTTTTTGTTAAGATTTACGTAATACCACGTATAGTGTACTGTTTTGCTTCGAACAGGTAAGATTTTTTTAATTGGAATGTTTTTTGGCTTTCGTTTTTGCTGGCACCGTAATATACCTGAGATTTAAAGAGTAAAAATACACCTGCTGTTAAAAGAGGTTTACCTGGGCGGTCCAATGAAACAGTAGATTAGAAGCGCTTTTATAATAATTTTAATATTTTTGTGTGATCTTCCTACCTGTTTGCAAACCCAATGGAGAATCCACCTCCATAGATCCATACAAGCACAGGAAGTCTATTCCTGGAGCTGGCCGTGTTAGGCACATAGATGTTCAGATGCAGGCAGTCCAAAGTGCCGACTATTGTATTCTCAAATTCTTCTTGTTGGGGACAAATGGCGGAATCATCGAACGCGTCCAAAATTGTGTCGAACTTCGATTGAGGGATGGATGCCTGAAAAATATACATCAGTTCGTAAGCGAACAACTCCGAGTATACTTGGTTTAAAAAAAACTGCGGTAACCCATTATCGTTAAGCTTTGGCCTCCATAATACGTCCTTCTATAGAAACAACGGAATTATGTCTATAAAAAAAACTGTTGTTACCCTCAATTTGACAAAATAAAAATTGACATTTTCATTTTATTACTATTGATTGTAACTTAAAAAAAAATCTTTTTAAAAACCGACTTCCAAAGCCACTGTAAAGTAAAATAGTTATTTGTTATACAAGAGTGAAAAGTTGTTTTTTAACCGCGTGCTCAATTTTGATGACCGAGCAAGCGAAGGATTCTAAAATCCTGAGCGCCAGCGAGGGAATCAAAAGAGCACGTAACTTTTCATCCCACCTCAGCGAGGAAATGACATGACGTGAAAGAAAATGGGCAAAGCAAATTAAAATAAAACCGGCCAAGTGCGAGTCGGACTCGCGCACCGAGGGTTCCGTACAAACCTGTAATAAGTTTTAAATTAAATGTTTTTTTTTTTTAATTTGAGTTGATTGAATGAAAGGTAAATTGCGATTTACGATTAATGACGTATTTAAAAAAAACTACTTACTTGATCTCGTTCAAACCAATTTTCGGTGGTAGTTTGCATGGTAATGTACAACATATATTTTTTTTAGTTTTATCATTCTCTTATTTTAGAAGTTACGGGGGGGGGGGACACACATTTTACCACTTTGGAAGTGTCTCTCGCGCAAACTATTCAGTTTAGAAAAAAATGATATTACAAACCTCAATATCATTTTTGAAGACCTATCCATAGATACCCCACACCTATGGGTTAGATGAAAAAAAAAATTTTGAGTTTCAGTTCTAAGTATGGGGAACCCCAAAATTTATTGTTTTTTTTTCTATTTTTGTAAGAAAATCTTAATGCGGTTTACAGAATACATCTACTTACCAAGTTTCAACAGTATAGCTCTTATAGTTTCGGAAAAAAGTGGCTGTGACATACGGACGGACAGACAGACAGACATGACGAATCTATAAGGGTTCCGTTTTTGCCAAATTTGGCTACGGAACCCTAAAAGTACACCAAGAAGGTTACGAGTGTGAGTTTTTAACAAATTAAAAACGGTTGTATGGAAATTCGGCACCATAGAGGTAGAAGTAAATAGGTTTTAATGATGTTTTGAATTCACAAACTTCATAGACGAGTGATATTTACTAACGTGCACACGATGTTCTAAATTCAATTTACTTTATCCTCAAGAGGATACTAACGGCTTTTGCATTCAGATATCGAATAGTAAAAATACTCTATCCGAGATGGTGGGATGAAAAATAATTTTGATTTCTACACACTATGTTGAAGTCGGACGAGCCTGACCCGTCAACTATGCCTATCTTTGTTGTACTCGCCCGACTTCAACATAGTGTGTAGAAATCAAAATTATTTTTTACTTTACAGTGGCTTTGGAAGTCGGTTTTTTGGAAAGAATTTTTATTTTTTACTTTTTAGTGTACTCTAAATCCATACTTAGGCTTAGGAGCTAGCTTAGGAGTGCAGTACCCTGCAGCATCAGAGTTAAGGAGTTGGAAAATGGGTTTAAGTATGAAGTCGTTGCTTGACACCTACAATATTAATTCACCATAAAAAAATCCTAAATCACTATGTATAAGGAGTTCTGTACATTGCAGAGTGCAGCATCAGGGTTAAGGAGTTGGGACTTGAGTTTAAGTATGAAGTCGTTGCTTGACATCTACAATATTAATTCATCATAAAAAAATCCTAAATCGCTCTTTTTAAGGTGTACCCTACATCATCAGGGTTGAGGAGTTGGGACTCAGAGTGTACGAGTATATATCACAACAGTTCACAATCTGTCGATAGTCTACAATCTAACGAGATAAAAAGCGTTAGATTATTATCTAACGGATTTCACAATCTTACGGTGACATATACAATATATTGGATTTTTGCTAAGTTTAGGAGATATATTGGAAAACACAAAAGGGGTTCTTATTCGCCCCTTTCTTCAATTTCCACCCTCTTATTTAATAGCACTCCGCAGTATTTTCTTCTTTTATTTTATAACCCATTGAACGATTCCTGCAATAAAAGCCCGTGAACGTCTTAATTCCTTTTTGTTCTAAATGTTATACTCAATAGCCTAAATATACGAATACCTTTACATAAAAATGCTCCGCTATTTGAGCTCGTTTTATGATAGGTACCTACCTACTGATGCCTCGTTCATACACGAAAGCTTGGCCTAATGGCCCTGATGTTGGGTTGACGACAACATAGCAATGCACATGACACTAAAAATGTGTGTTATCTCTCAATGATCAAGTGCTCGAGAGTATCGATGAGATAAAATCCTCTGAGTAAACAAAAAAAAACCGGCCAAGTGCGAGTCGGACTCGCGCACCGAGGGTTCCGTACAAACCTATCTATCTATTTTAATATCTCTACGCGTTCATGCGGAAAGGGTTAGTAAGCTCAAAATTATTTTTATTATATGAGGTAACTAAAAATTTATGCTTTTCGAAATTTTTCCTTTATCTATGCTGTAAGACGGTGCTTCGTAACAAATTTCAAGATTCTGAGTTCACGAGAAGTACCCTGTAGGTTTTGATTCCCTTGCGAGTGTCGAAAATTTGCATAAAAATATTTTAATAATATGATGTAACTAAAAATATATGCTTTTCGCAATTTTTCCTTTATCTTTGCTATAAGACGTTGCTTCGTACCAAATTTTAAGATTCTGAGTTCACGAGACTGTAGGTTTTGGTTCCCTTGCAAGTGTCGAAAATGCAGCATAAACGGCTGTATCTTTTGATTGCGTTGGCTTAGAAGTTTGATTTTTTCACAGCTCCAAGGGACAGTAGACCTGAGTATTTGATATGAATTTCAGCTTGATACCTCCATGCGTTCCTGAGAAAAAGGGTCTTGACACACAGACGGACGGACAACAAAGTGATCCTATAAGGGTTCCGTTTTTCCTTTTGAGGTACGGAACCCTAAAAATACTGCAACTTGTTATAAATATCAATGGGATAAATAAGTGAATCATAAATTATAGTTCCGTCGTGTTCACGGTTTAATCTGGGGCCATACTGCCAATACTTAAAGCAATACTTAAGCTATATTACTTAAAATGACAGTTTGATATCACGTACCTTGACGCCCCTAAAATAAGGATTATAATTCTAAAACACGAAAGTCAACAATAATAAAACAATATGGCTATAAGCGTTGGCAGTATGGCCCCAGAAGGAATAATGGAAAAATCCGTAAAGTTAAGCTAATTAAACTGGTAAACGCTTTCTTACCCCAAAAGGGTTGTCTTCTTGGACTTGCGCGTAAGGTATCCCCAAGAACATGGAATACTCCCCATCGTCAGCCCTCAACCCTCGAATGAGCCCCGCCGGTGAGTCCACCAAGGGGTCCAACCTGACCAACGCCTGCGCTGCGCCAACACCCAAAACAATGAACCCTACCACCCACATGTTACCACCGTGTCTTGAACCACACTGCTCTTTAATGTCAGGAGATGATTCGCCAGTTTAATCTTATCAATATCTCAAAATCTCAAATCTTCAGGTGTGTTTTTTTTTTATTACACTTCTAGCTGTTGCCCGCGACTTCGTCCGCGTGGTTTAACTCGAGTGGAAAGATTTTTCACCTCGTGCTCTTTTGATTCCCTCGCAGACGCTCAGGATTCTAATTTTTCTAATTTTAGAATCCTTCGCTTGCTCGGTCATCAAAATTGAGAACGCGGTTAAAAAACAACTTTTCACTTTTGTATACTTTTAATTTTTCGGGATTATGTCAATCTCCGGTGGTAGAGTCTTAACATTTCATATGTGACAGAAGTGGTCCTACGTGAAATAAATAAATCATTTATCTCCAGGTCCTCAACTATACCCATGCAAAAAATCAGGTTGATCCGTTGATTTGTTGCGGCGTGATTGAAGGACAAATCATCATAAACCAACAAATAAACACACTTTCGCATTTATAATAAACTCAATTTATTTATAACATGTAGGACAAACAGGTGTCTCATAATTATGTTACCTACGTCATGTGTTGACTCTACCACCGGTTCGAAAAGAAGAGATAGACAGAACTCTTTAAACAGTTTGGTCTATCTTTAGGTTATTGAAAACAGCCGTTAGACTGCATCATCACATACCATCAGGTGGGATCGCAATCAAGGGCTAACTTATGGTGTAAAAAAAACATAATCTAAAGTAGTTCATTTTCATTCTTTCAATGTCGCTTAATATTTGATTAGTAGGCTGGCTGTTAGTGAAACCTAGCTTTTTATAAAATAAGATACGAGTATAATAAAATGGAAGTCGTTTATTGAATTTTCAAAAATCCTTTCTTAGTGGATGCCTACGTCATAAAAGCTATCTGCATGCCAAATTTCAGCCCGATCCGTGCAGTCGTTTGAGCTGTGCGTTGATAGATCAGTCAGTCAGTCATAAACTGGCTGTTAGATTAAAAAAAAACATGCTAAAACTTAAGTCGTTTATTGAATATTACTCGTTGGTTACACAATATATCAGTTGCTAATCGCTCTCAGTCTGTGCCAATTGGCCTTAAAGAACATCTGCAAGAATGAGAGTCTGTCGCTGTAAGGGCGCCTCTTGACCGACAGCTGCCTGTCCAGATCCAGGTACGTGTACGCGTCTCGCGTGACTGGTGTCCACTTCACCGGGAGCAGCTCTGAGGTCTCTGGCGTTGGTTCACTGAAAGCAGATTATTATTTATTAAACTTATCTTCTTCATCGTTCTAGCATTGTCCGTGCATTATATTTATTCAATAGCGATATTATTTGTTCCATTACAATCTAAAGACTTCGAATTCGCTCTCACCCAGCCCTATTCTCTAACTGCCTGCGTCTGACCTCTCACCGGTCGTGTCGGATTTTCTGTCCTATCGAGCTATGTGAGTAACGGAACGGAGAGTGCACCTCTGTTTGCGCACACCCTTGTGCACTATAATATCTCCCGCGCAGATGGCTAATCTCTCTGGTGATAGGCCGCCGTGGCTGAAATTCGGTTGGGAGGACATTTATTGTAGTGCTCAGTACTCACCCGTATTTAACGAAGTTCGCCCAGAGTGTGGTCATCTGGTCAATGATCCTCTGGTCCTCCGAGGACGGTGTCTGCTTGAAAAGGGCCATGTCGAACTGGTAGCCCAGTTCGTCAGCGTGCGAGGCTCCCTCCTCGGTCACGTTGAATCTGATCTTTACGAAATTCCTGGACAAAAACGTTAAAATTTCGCTCAAACTGGAATTGGGTATTTAACAACTAGTCAAATAAATTATTTTTTGGTGATTATTACATAGAGGATCTCCCAAATAATTGTCCCCTGTTAATTTTATGTTCGAAGTTCGAACCCATTTTGATTGAAGTAAAAAAGTGCTTCGAACTTGGATGACATTACAATGCCGTAATGATTTTCACAATACATATCTTGTTATGTGATGCGCTAGCAGTGCTACCTTTTGCATGTCTGTTTTCCATGCTGTGGTATATAACTTGAGACCTTTCAAACCTATGAAAACAATTGCGATGATAGCAATTATTTGTTATTATTCGCTGTATTTATGCTATTTCTCTCAAAAACCTTGCCTTCATGACTTGCCAGCGGCTCAGCCATTCATTTGGATCCTATCCTGACATTGTGGTATTTTGTGCGACAGCTTAGTTTTTCGGTTCTTATTAATGTTATACGCTATTTAAAATTTTCTTTACACAATATTATTTTCTCTTTACGTCTTGAGTAACCTAAGCTGTGACTCTATGACACAGTAGAGTAAGGTTACGCTGAAAAATTACCTTCCGCCACTGTAGGAAAAGACATAGTAGAAGATGTCCGAAGCGCCCTTCTCCAGATAGTTGTCGATGGTCCACTGTGTGGGGTAGTTGAAGGACCAGTCGGAGTCGAAGTCCATCAGGTTCCAGCGCACTGCCTTAGTCACTACTTCGTCTCCTGGAATTTGATTTGATTTTTGCTTTAAAAAAATTAACTTGTTCTTGAGGATTGTTTAAAAATTCAGAAGTGTGTATATCAGATAAATAAACCCCCGTCCAAAGGAGGTCGGCGAGCTCCCATATAGTGTTTGACCCAAACTTGAGGTTCACGTTCACGCATCAAACTTCTCATACTTCTTATACTAAACCAAACTAACAAAAAAGTTTATGAAAGTCAATCAAATAAAGTTGGGAGAAAAAAGATATTCGTAGTAATAGTTAAAAGTGAGGTTAGATTTCTATTTCATGGATTTTAAGCCAGATGACCATTTAATAGCTTTGAAAATTCTATCAGGCACTGCAGATCATTATCTGACTATGTACCAAATACTAATACGCTTTCCTACCTACATAAAAACAAGTTACCTACCTGCTGGGTACATTAAACCTATAGTAGGTATGTTATTCATAACGTGGCCAGTAAGTATATTATGACATACAAATTGATGGTTGTTATACTATTCTTACTATTTAAAAAGGGGGTTAACCCTAACGCGCTTATACATCGCAACTTTTGGGCGTTAGTCGCATTTACAACGCGCAACAGAAGCAAAACAGTAGCGATACAATCGCGTCGCGATGTATCGTATTTATAACGCGTGAGCTTTCAGGGGTAAAAGAAGAGCGAGGGGTGCCGGCAATGCAGAACTATATCGATAATGCATCGCCTTTAAATTAAATTAACGATTTTAATTAATTTTAATTAATTATTTATTAATTAATTACTATCGCATACTGTATACGCCGACGCCCTGTCTAATATATCTCTTTCTCTGTCTACGTACTTCCGCCATTGCATCGACCGAATGACACTAACGATGACAAAGTTATTTATGAATATTTTCATTGTGATGATTAAACTATTAATAGCATAATATGTACCTAGTTATAAAGTTAGACTGATATTATTTTGTGAAGACTGCTTTATAACTAACTAATTTTGTTGTTAAATATCATTACTTACTATAACTTAACTAAGACTAAAACCAAAAATAAATGTGTACCTACTAACTCTAATGAGAACGATATATATTATGATTTATGTAAACTATAAAAACCTTTTTATTTCAATCCTACCTACGAAGTTTAGCATTGATAATAATAATTGTCCTAACAGATAGTTGGATTGAAGTACAAATATGTATGGAAAAAAGTATTTTGTAACAAATAAATACACTTAATTTCTTTATGCTAAGCAGAGTTGTGTAACTCGAATTCCATTCCGAGTTACCTGAATTTCAACTCGAGTTAATGTGTTTTTTCCGACACATCTCTACTACGGTCCACGAATGACATTTGATTGAGTTTGACAGTAATTGACATTTGACACGTTAGTTTCTACTTTTATACTCTGCCGGGTGACCGCGTATCTTTTGCATCAATCATTGATACATCACTATCACCTCCGATTGGCTGAATTTATGGTATTCTTGCTGCGTCAATGGCGATTTCGTCCAATAGTGGAAGAGTGTTAACCAATCAGAGGTGATTGCGATGTATCAATGATTGATGCAAAAGATATGCGGTCACCCTGCGGGTATCTATACTCCGTATTGCCATTAGAACGACTTTTTTTAATGTTTCGTAATAATTTTTATTTTTGATCCCCATCTTCTAAAAAATTGATGTTTACACAGAAAAATACTTTGAAATATATTAAAAAATATTAAATGATTTCTGAATCTGAATGGTTTTTAAATTAGCTGGGTCATACTTCGCCGATCTCCTTTGCTATATATTAATGCTTTCCAAAATTAGTTAGTATAATATATCCTAAGAGAAATTCAGAAAAGTGTATTGATATGATAAAGAACTAACAAAAGAGACGGTTCAGATTTGTATGGGGAATAGGCCTGGTCTTGTACAAGTGGAGAAATGAAGGAAAATAAAATAATAGACCAGTTTTAATTGGTCAAATCTACGAATTCGTCGTAATTTTAGTGGCGAAATTATTTAATCTTTCCAAGTTAAGCAACACTAAACATGAGTGTGTAACAATTGCGGGTTCATATTTTTTGACGTTTTCAAAAGAAAAACACGTTATTTTGACAGCGACCGTCAGAAATGACATTTGATACATTTCGCGGCTACTGCCTTCTCTATGGCTGAAGGTTGCCATCTTGGAAACGTATCGAAATCTTGAAATACATTTTTATTTTTTTCTTGTTATTTACTTTACTTTTCTAAATTATTATATTTTTAATACAATCTATGTATTTTCCTCTATTCATGGTAGAGTGTACCAGAGTAGGCCTAAAATGAACCTTTTCCTTTTACTGTTAATTTAAATATTTTCTGATGATTTTGGAGGCTTTGAAGCTTTGATTAAAACTCCTTATCCAAGGTACAGCACTACTATTAAAATAGTTTCTTACCTATGTAGAACCGACGAACAATATCTTCCATCGCTTGAAAATCATTTTCATCATCGATTATAAACGAATGTCTTATAGAGCTAAAAACATTCAAATTCTCAAAAGAATCTGCTGGTCTATTAGCAAAAGACACTAACTGCTCTTTATTGTTAAACCCAACTAACACTTTAGTATTTCTTACATTCGCCATCTTAGCTGCTAACGGATGTTCAGTCAATATACTCTCTACGTCGTCAAATTCCTTCTCCAAACATGGTCCAAAGAAAAACCCTAATTCACTAGATGCTGCAATAACTAATTTAGGATCAGCTTCAGCCAAGAATGCCAATGCTTCGTTCAGATCTTCCGCCGCATGTCCTAATTTTTCAGCTAGCCTCAGAGGTGCTGTTACGTCTGATGAACCAACTGCCCATGATCCGAATGCTGAACCGCTCTGTAAGATCACCTGGTTGAATAACCTCTCTTGGTTCGCCATTAATTGTAGTTCAACCGAAACGCTGCCAGCACTTTCACCACTTACAGTGATTTTGTTGACATCTCCACCAAATGGTGTTATATTATTCTTTATCCATCTCAAAGCTAATCTCTGATCTTTCAACCCCTGGTTGCCTGGTACGTCTGGTGTGTCTAGGCACATGAATCCATACGCACCCAATCTATAGTTAATTGTGACTAAAATAATATCGTGTCTGACGAAGAATTTTGGACCGAATGTATATCTACCAGCATAGCCAGTGCTGAAACCACCCCCGTGAATCCAGACTAAAACTGGCAGTCTATTTCTAGAGCTAGCTTTGTTGGGGACGTAGACGTTGAGATGGAGGCAGTCTAGAGTTCCTGTGAGTGTGTTATTGAACTCTTCTCTCTGCGGACATATTGCTGAGTCGTCGAATGCGTTGAAGATTTGGTCGAATTTAGGATACGGTTCTGCTGCCTGAAAAGGATTAACATATGCATATGAAATTATATTAAGATCAAATGATCCAGAGATAATGGATTTTGTCAGACTTTAGGGTTCTCTAAATAATTGTGAAACTTCACATAATAATTATTTTTACAATACATTATATTTCTAAGCTAATAGTTTCTACTTCTTCTTCTTCTTTATGAGCCTTTCTTCATCCATTGTTGGACATAGACCTCCTCATGTGCACGCCACTCTTCCCGATCTTTCCGAAGTTTCTACTTGGCTATATTCAATTTTCAACACACTTGTCAGTAATAATTTGTTGTTTTGATAAATCTACTTCTTTTGTTTTCAATTCTTTACCGAGCATTCTGTATTTCGAATACAGTGTATTAAATGGAATGTATTGTTACTTTCCTGTCTTTGACCAACTATTTACAACAATTACTGCTCTTCAATTCAATTATATTTTTCCATGTAGGACATACGAGTGCATCTTATGTTACGTTATGTTTTGGCTCTACCACCTCTTGAAACATATTATGGATTAATGTTTAATTTGTTTTTCATTATATTACTGATTGAATAATCTATGATTTCCTGTTTACTATAATTATTTTACTGCTATCACTGAATGATGACGATTTGTTTGTTGCTGATCGAATCTATTAAGTCCAAAGCAATTATTGCTGATATTGTCGTGATAATATGTTGTTAGGGTTCCGTAGCCAAATTTGGCAAAAACGTAACCCTTATAGATTCGTGTCTGTCTGTCTGTCTGTCTGTCTGTCTGTCCGTCCGTATGTCACAGCCACTTTTTTCCGAAACTATAAGAACTATACTGTTGAAACTTGGTAAGTAGATGTATTCTGTGAACCGCATTAAGATTTTCTTACAAAAAATATAAAAAAAAAACAATAAATTTTGGGGGTTCCCCATACTTAGAACTGAAACTCAAAAATTTTTTTTTCATCTAACCCATAGGTGTGGTGTATCTATGGATAGGTCTTCAAAAATGATATTGAGGTTTGTAATATCATTTTTTTCTAAACTGAATAGTTTGCGCGAGAGATACTTTCAAAGTGGTAAAATGTGTCCCCCCCCCTTGTAACTTCTAAAATACGAGAATGATAAAACTAAAAAAAATATATGATGTACATTACCATGCAAACTTCCACCGAAAATTGGTTTGAACGAGATCTAGTAAGTAGTTTTTTTTTAATACGTCATAAAATCGTAAACCGCAATTTACCTTTCATTCAATCAACTCTAAATATTTAAAATAAAAATATTTTTAATAATTTAAAACTTACTACAGGTTTGTACGGAACCCTCGGTGCGCGAGTCCGACTCGCACTTGGCCGGTTTTTTTGATTAATTTCTCTATCTTTCCTTCACCAACTAAGCGAACCAGTAGTAGATTCACTTGTTGATTCAAAACCACTTGAAAAGTTTACTTGAACATATTTAAAAAATATTAATTTGATTTTTAATTTTTCATACAATTCATGTATATTGACTCGAGGGCTATGTAAATTAACAACTAAAACCATCGATTTATGGGAACTCCTTAATTTTCAGGGATAAAAAGTAGTCACGTCGATCCGTTGATCTGTTGCGGCGTCATTGAAGAACAAACCAACAAACAAACACTCGTTTACATTTACAATATTAGTGTGATAAGGTTACAGTGTAAGCCAATTTTGGTAAGGATCTATACTATAATATTATAAATGTGAAAGTTTGGATAGATGGATGTATGGATGGATGTTTGTTACTCAATCACGCCCCAACGGCTGAACGGATCTGGATGAAATTTGGCACAGAGATAGATTATAGTCTGGAATAACACATAGGCTACTTTTTATCCTGGAAAATTAAAGAGTTTCCGCGGGAACCGAAAAACCTCAATCCACGCGGACGAAGTCGCGGGCATTAGCTAGTTTTATATAATTCTTGCATGCAAATCGCGCCGCAGATATACCCTTTTTTTCCACTCTACGTTATCCCTTAAGACTGCATCATCACTTACCATGAAGTAAGGTCGCAGGACCTTACTTCATGGTAAGTGATGATGCAGTCTTAGATAGTAGCGGGCTAACCTAGGGCGTGGCACAAGGCTAACCTGTAGTAGAATAAAAAATATACTTACCCCAAAAGGGTTATCCTGCTTGACTTGTCCATACGGGATCCCCATAAACATGGAGTAATCACCATCCTCCGCCTCCAGACCCCTGATCAGACCCTGGTCAGTTTGCACCAGGGGATCCACCCTGACCCTGGCTTCCACATAACCCAAAACTAAAACCAGTGCTGGTATCACCAACATCTTACCACTATCGAGTTTGAAGATCATTTGATGTATTTTCAAGTGCTTTAAGTAATATATTAGCATTTTGTTTTTCAGATGTGTATCTCAATATCTTATCATAGTGATTGATAGTTTGCGCATGTCATTTATCTCACCTGATGGTATCACACGGTCACACCTAAGTAATGCAGTCCAAAGTGTGAGATTTGCGGGGCGTACTTTGAGTTCACTCAGACTGAAACAAGTTTGATGATAGCGAGCCATAGTCCCACTAACTTATCCGACCCGGTGACACCGTCGCTAGTTAGATAATATGAAAAACCGGCCAAGTGCGAGCCGGACTCGCGCACCGAGGGTTCCGTACAAACGTAGGTATATAAGTGAAAGTTATAGTATTTTTATTCCACTTATCTATTTTAATTTTTCAATTTGATACCTCTGCGCGTTCATGCGGAAAGTAGTAGTAAGTTTAAAATGATTAAAAATATTTTTATTGTATGATGTAACTAAAAATTTATGTCTTTCGCAATTCTTCCTATATCTGTGCTATAAGACGTTGCTTCGTACCAAGTTTCAAGATTCCGAGTTCACGGGAAGTACCCTGTAGGTTTTGATTCCCTTGCGCGTGCAAGAAAATTCGTAAATTTGCAGCATAAACGGCTGTATCTTTTGATTGTGTTAGCTTTGAAGTTTGATTTTTTCACAGCTCCAAGAGACAGTAGACCTGAGTATTTCATATGAATTTCAGCTTGATACCTCCATGCGTTCCTGAGAAATCCTTTTTCACACAGACACACAGACGGACGGACAACGAAGTGATCCTATAAGAGTTCCGTATTTTCCTTTTGAGGTACGGAACCCTAAAAATAAAATAAAATTGAAGATTGTATTTGTATATTTTTGCACGCTGCCCGCACTGGTAGTAAATTGTGAACGGGACTACTTCTATAATTTTTTTTCTTTTCTACTAGTACTTAAGTTTTTGTTTGTTTCTTCAATGTGTCTGGCAATTCCAAATAAAGATTTTATTTATTTATTTATTCTATTTATTTATAAAAACAACTGTTGTTACCCACAATTTGGCAATGTAAAAAAAACCGGCCAAGTGCGAGTCGGACTCGCGCACCGAGGGTTCCGTACAAACCTGTAGTAAGTTTTAAATTAAATGTTTTTTTTAAATATTTGAGTTGATTGAATGAAAGGTAAATTGCGATTTACGATTAATGACGTATTAAAAAAAAACTACTTACTTGATCTCGTTCAAACCAATTTTCGGTGGTAGTTTGCATGGTACTGTACAACATATATTTTTTTTAGTTTTATCATTCTCTTATTTTAGAAGTTACGGGGGGGGGGGACACACATTTTACCACTTTGGAAGTGTCTCTCGCGCAAACTATTCAGTTTAGAAAAAAATGATATTACAAACCTCAATATCATTTTTGAAGACCTATCCATAGATACCCCACACCTATGGGTTAGATGAAAAAAAAATTTTTGAGTTTCAGTTCTAAGTATGGGGAACCCCAAAATTTATTGTTTTTTTTCTATTTTTGTAAGAAAATCTTAATGCGGTTTACAGAATACATCTACTTTCAACAGTATAGCTCTTATAGTTTCGGAAAAAAGTGGCTGTGACATACGGACGGACAGACAGACAGACAGACATGACGAATCTATAAGGGTTCCGTTTTTGCCAAATTTGGCTACGGAACCCTAATTATCACTATCATTGATGATCACGACCTGAGGCCAGCCCCTCCGGCCAAGTTACATGCGTTTCGTGTCTATTATTTTTCTATAATCGTCAACGCTTTAGCGGAGCGAAAAAAAAGTTAATCGTCTATGGTTAGCGTTTTTAATTGCTTTCGCTAAAGCGTTAACGATAATAGAGAGAATAGACACGAAACGTATGCAACTTGGCTATAGGGGCTGAAAATTATGTATCAGTTGCTAATCGCTCTCAGTCTGTGCCAATTGGCCTTAAAGAACATCTGCCAGAATGAGAGTCTGTCGCTGTAGGGGCGCCTCTTGACCGACAGCTGCCTGTCCAGATCCAGGTACGTGTACGCGTCTCGCGTGACTGGTGTCCACTTCACCGGGAGCAGCTCTGAGGTCTCTGGCGTTGGTTCACTGAAAGCAGATGATTGTTTATTAATGAGTCTATCTTATTCATCGTTCAAGCACAGTTGGAGATACGTTCTTTCACGTTACATACTAGAACCTACTTGTACTACCTATGTTATTTAAATATTTAACTACATCAAAATTCATGCGTCAGGGTTGGCTGACTGGATATGCTGCGGCTTTTCATACTGTAACCATCATTGTAACACATATTCCGCGGTAAAGCTATTAAATATATATACATAAAACTATTGAAAACTTAATTCTTTAAAATTATTTCGCCTTTATATTTTCAACAACTTGAAGTCAACAACACAAGTAGTCATAGCAACCAAAATCATCTTTTCATAAAAATAGTCTTTTATTTTCAACAACTTGAAGTCAACAACACAAGTAGTCATAGCAACCAAAGTGTTAGGTTTTTTTTCGTTACGGAATTTCTGGATTCGGTCTCCAAGCTCAAGGCCCCCGATAGAAGCTATGCAATAGCTTAAAAAAATTGTGTTATTTAACTATGTTAAATTATGGTTGTCTGTAAGATCGGTTTACGGGCGATAGTTTTACTTTACGTGATAACTAGAAGTTCTCTCGCGAGCTCGCGTGGCGGCGTTCCACTACCAGAACTATTGGAACTGCTCTGACGTCACGCGAGAAGAGAGATGAATGTGTCACAAGCCAACGCTCGGGCCGATCGTGCCTCTCTATCGCTTGTTACGCGCTCTCACTCGCACGCTCAGGCTCAGGCGCAACGTGACACTTTTTCGTGCGTGCAGCCGGTGTTCATCGATTTATGAGACGTTATCACGTCAAAAATATTTGAATTTAGTAGATACAATGTAGACATTCACCCGTATTTAACGAAATTCGCCCAGAGCGTGGTGATCTGATCGATGATCCTCTGGTCCTCGGGACTCGGAGGCTGCGTGTACAGCGCCATGTCGAACTGGTAGCCCAGCTCGTCGGCGTGCGAGGCGCCTTCCAAGGTGATGTTGGATCTGCTTTTCACGAAATTCCTGGACAAAAAACATTTAATTATTTAGAAATTATTATGTTTTATTATTATTAGCTTTTGCCAGCACTGCTTGCTTTTTCCGAAAACTTTTATCCCGAAAACTTAAGGAGTTCCCGCTGGAATTAAAAAAAACTTAAACCACGCGTACGAAGTCGCGGGCATCAGCTAGTTAAAAATAATTTATCAATCACCTTCCGCCACTGTAGGAAAAGACATAGTAGAAGATATCCGAAGCGCCCTTTTGCAGATAGTTGTCGATGGTCCACTGTGTGGGGTAGTTGAAGGACCAGTCGGAGTCGAAGTCCATCAGATTCCAGCGCACTGCCTCAGTCACTACTTCGTCTCCTGGAATTTGAGGAAGTATGCTTCGGAACAGGCGCATTTAACACATTTTTTAAAATTCCAGTAGTAAAAACATTAGATTATGTAGAGTAGTATTAGATTATATGTACAATAAATAAGGGATATATAGATGCTTAATTTAATTTAAGATTTTTCTGTCAAAGTATTACTTCATTCGCCAAAGCTTTTGGAGCCAATATTTCCTTTTTTAAGGGATGGATTTCTATTAAAATGGTTTCTTACCTATGTAAAAGTGACGAACAATATCCTCCATCGCTTGAAAATCGTTATCATCTTCATCGATTATAAATGATTCCTTTAAAGAGCTAAAAACATTGAAATTCTCAAAATAATCTGCTGGTTTATTAGCAAAAGTCACTAACTGCTCTTTATTATTGAACCCAACTAACACTTTAGTATTCCTAACATTTGCCATCTTAGCTGATAAAGGATGTTCAGTCAATATACTCTCTACGTCATCGAATTTCTTCTCCAAACAAGGTGAGAAACCAATCCACAGTTCAATAGATGCTGCAATAACTACTTTAGGATCAGCTTCAGCTAAAAATGCCAATGCTTCGTTCAGATCTTCCGTTGCATGTCCCAATTTTTCTGCTAGCCTCAGAGGTGCTGTTATATCTGAAGATCCAACTGCCCATGGTCCGAACGCTGAACCGCTTTGTAAGATCACTTGGTTGAATAACCTTTCTTGGTTCGCCATTAATTGTAGTTCAACTGAAACGCTTCCAGCACTTTCACCCATTGCAGTAATTTTGTTCACATCTCCACCAAATGGTGTTATATTATTCTTTATCCATCTCAAAGCTAATCTTTGATCTTTCAACCCCTGGTTGCCTGGTATATCAGGCGTGTCTAGACACATGAATCCATACGCACCCAATCTATAGTTGATGGTGACTAAAATAACATCGTGCCTGACGAAAAATTTTGGACCGAAGGTATATCTACCGGCGGAGCCAGTGTTGAAAGCACCTCCGTGAATCCAGACTAAAACTGGCAGTCTGTTTCTAGAACTAGCTTTGTTGGGGACGTAGATGTTGAGGTGGAGGCAGTCTAGCGTTCCTGTGAAGAAGGTGTTATTGAACTGATCTCTCTGAGGACATTTTGCTGAGTCGTCGAATGCGTTGAAAGTTTGTTCGAATTTAGGATACGGTTCTGCTGCCTGCAAAAGGTACATTTATATATTATGTAGTATTGTAAAGGTAACAATGTCTGAATCCAAAGTGTCCTGAGCTTAAAGCTAGGCAGCTACCATCTAAGACTGCATCATCAGTTATCACCTGCCAGATGAGATCGCATGCAAGGGCTAACGTGTGGTAGAATAAAATTAAAGAAAAAATACTTACCCCAAAAGGTTTATCTTGCTCGATTTTTCCATATGGGATCCCCATAAACATGGAGTAATCACCATCCTCCGCCTCCAGACCCCTGATCAGACCCTGGTCAGTTTGCACCAGGGGATCTACCCTGACCCTGGCTTCCACATAACCCAAAACTAAAACCAGTGCTGGTATCACCAACATCTTACCACTATCGAGTTTGAAGATCATTTGATAGTGTTAATTCAAGTGCTTTACCCAATATATTGGAATCTTTTTCAGATGTTGTAACTCAATATCTTATCGGAATAGTGTTTTATAGTTTACGTCTCTCTTTTATCTAAATTCTCATCTGATCTGAACAGCAACTTACTATAATGTGAGATTAGAGTGACTAGTGACACATTTGTATCCCATTCGATCGCGTCAACGTTAACTACGGTTTGTATGGAATTGCTTGACAGCTGGCGCTCAATCAATTGTTAAGCGCTTGACAGCTGGCGCTCAATCAATTCCACATAAATGGCACTCCCACTCGGCCTTCTGTAGAGCATATATACCCACAAATTTATCTGACCGGGTTTCAGCGTCGCTAGTATCTATTAAAAATAAAATTAACATTAAAATTAGTTCCAATTTTGGCCACCGGGCCAGATAAATTTGACAGACTGTACTTTAAGTTCCCTCAAATTTAAGTTGAGCATTGACGGTCAATTGACTTAAGTCACGATATAAAGCCAAATTATGGCGCGATGCCAACCCACCGTCTCATCATAATCCATAGCTTTATGTTATTTGGCGGCATGTAGAGGGTCGCGCGCTCGTACTTAGAAATACATTTCACATATTTACTTGTTCTCTGTACTCATGGGGGACGAAGAAAGAACTTTATTTTATTTTTACTTAATATTAATTTATTTTCAGTGTTTTGTTTACTTAAGACAACGAATAATTTAACATTAACATCTTATTATGAGTTATTTAACTCCTGTTCAATCCCTTCAGTCTTCCCTGGTTGGTCTTAAAGAACAGCTTCCAGAATGCCAGCCTCTCTTTCAGAGGCCTCTTCTTCATCGCCAAGTTGGAGTCTAAGCTCAGGTAGTTGATGGTGGTGTTAGTGACAGGCAGCCATTTCTGTTGTAGCAATTCTGTAGTCTCTGGTGTTGGATCTCTGGAAAAAACAAAGTACTTAATTTAATCAATTTGAGTCTTATGAGATGCAAATAAAATATTATTTGAATCTGAATTAATTACTAGCTGATGCCCGCGACTTCGCCCACGTGGATTGTGTTTTTGGTTCCCGCGGGAACTCTTTAATTTTCCAGGATAAAAAGTAGTCTGTGTATTGTTCTATCTAGACTATAATAATGTTATGCCAAACATCCAGATCCGTTCAGCCGTTCTGGTGCGATTGAGTGACAAACGCCATCCATCCATTCAAACTTTGGCATTTATAATATTAGTATACTCGTATAGTCTGCATAACAATGATGATTTAGTCCGTATGGATGAAGGTTTAATTTAAAACCCGTTGGATTTCCTCCTTGAATTTCCATTTCCGCAGCTATCATTTTAACAATATTTAGCACAGTAAGCTGTGCCGAATTTTGCATGGGTTTAGTTGTAGACCTAGAGAGTGACACTAGAGGAATACTTATTATTCTGGAAATTCAAAGAGTTCACGTTGACGTTGTAGACTGGTACTGGCATCATCTAGATTTATAATAATCTTACCCAAATTTAACAAAGTTTGTCCACAAAGTTGTGATCCTGTCAATCATTAGCTGGTCTTCATCCGACGGTGCTCCTTCGTTTTCTGACATATTAAACAGATAACCGAGTTCATCTCCGTGAGACGCCCCCTCTAGAGTTTTATTTTGTTTATTCTTAAAATAATTCCTTCCTCCTTCATATGAAAATAGATATTGGAAAACATTTCCGGCTCTTTGCTCAAGATACTTTCCAATAGACCATTGTATAGGATAGTTGTAGTAGAAATCTGACTCGAAATCTATTATATCTGATCTAACATCTTCAGTTAACTCTTCGTCTCCTATATAAAAGTTTCTTACTATTTCGATATCTTCATCAAAATCGTCATCAACATTGAAAGTCTGTGCTATAGTGTCTTTAAAATAATTTGAATACTTAAAATAATCATCAGGTTCATCATCAACTTGCAGTAAAGCTTCCCTGCTGTTGTATCCCACTAAAATAGGCATTCCTCTAATTTTTGTCATATTGAAGTTGACAGGATGTTCGGTAATAATACTTTCTGTATTCTCGAATTCTTTTTCCACGCAAGCTCTCAAATTAAACGCCAGTTCAGAGTATGCGCCTATTAATAGCTTGGGGTCAGCTTGTTTTATAAAATCCAATGCTTCAGTCACATCACCTGTTGTGAAGCCTAGTTTATCGGCGATTTTTAATGCTGGTGTGACATCAATGTCGTGAATACCATTGGGTTTTAACATGGTACTGCTTTGAAGTATCGCCTTGTTAAATAACTTCTCTTGTTTAGATAAAAGGTGTAATTCAACAGAACTGGCGCCAGCACTCTCACCCATTACTGTTATTTTATTGGTATCACCACCAAACGAAGCTATGTTATCCTTTATCCATCTCAACGCGATCAGCTGGTCTTTAATACCTTGGTTACCAGGGACTTCTTCGGTTCCTAAACAAAGGAAACCATACGGACCCAGTCTATAGTTGATTTGTACTACGATGACATTGTGTTTGATCAAATGCTTCGGGCCAAACTTGTTTCTAGACGAATAGCCTCGATTGAAGGCACCTCCGTGAATGTAAACTAATACAGTCAATCTATTCCTAGATGTCGCTTTAGCCGGCACGTATATGTTGAGACGCAGGCAGTCCAACGTGCCGATTATTTCCTTGTTCTCCACTTGGGGACACATGGCTGAGTCGTCGGTCGCTTCGTCGAATTTCGGTTGGGGGGTAGATATCTAAAAATCATAAGTACAGCGTTAATCTTGAAATTAAGAAAAAAATTTTTTTCATACACAAATAAAAATATTTGGTTTGGCTGCTCTAAGAAGGCATAACTCCACGAGACACGCATTTGGCGTGGCGGTTTGGTTATAACTCGACTACTGCAGCCTGCCTCTACTAACTACTTCTTACATTGAGTTGCAGAGTGTAGAGTTGTAGAGAGTAAAGAGATAAGTTCAAATCTATTTTGTTGGTAAATATGTTTAGTTTTAGAAAGATCTATAGAGCGGAAGTATTTTCGTATTTTGTAGAGAAGTAGCTCTTAAGAACTTTTTAGGATTTTATAAACATCGTCAGGAAACATGTATGCCTCTGGGTTCTCCATAACTTTCTCGAAGGTATGTGAAGTCTGCCAATCCGGACTATGGCAAAACCCTGAATTAATAATTCACTAGCTGATGCCCGTGACTTTCCGGGGTAAAAAGTAGCCTATGTGATTTTCCAGACTATAATCTGTCTCTGTACCAAATTTCATCCAGATCCGTTTAGACGTTCTAGCCTGATTGAGTAACAAACGTCCATCCATCGAAACTTCCGCATTTGCAATATTAGGATAGAGTATAAAAAATAACTCACCCCGAATGGATTATTCTGATCCACTTGTGCATACGGTATCCCGAGGAACATGTAATAGTCACCGTCTTCCGCTCTTTGGCCCCTTACGAGACCCTGATTGGTTTGGACAAGGGGGTCCAAACGCTCCCGGATTCCTTCACTTGCATTGACTAACAAAACTAGGTAGAGTATTACCCACATTTTCATAATATTATTGTAAAAACTAAAAATTATTATTATGTTAGTCTTTTATTTCACTTAAAAAATCACAAAATGTATTATCGAGCAACTACTATTTGGTATATGACACTACTGCACTTTTCCAATCGAACTTTTTAACTTAAACTAAACTTAATCACAAAACAATCAACTTGCTACTCAACAAAATTCCATTCCTGACGCTCATTTCGTTATGTATAGGTATTTCTCTTGATAAGATTCCATTATACACAAATTTTACATGTGTAGATATGTAAATGTATACTTTTAAGTGTTTTTTCCTTTTACCTTATTTTAATATAATTGTTATCTATAATCCACCCACAACACGCCTCTTCTCACCTTCCAAAGGTCGACTGGAAGATAAGGATCTCGAGCTTTAAGTCCGCCTGATGTACATAGCAGCTAGTTCTGGTTGGGCAATAAAGTGAAACATAATAACAATAAAACTCGTTTGATTATCTAATTTGGCATATCTATAGGAGCTGCTTAGTAATATCACACTAAAACTAACTTTTGTTTTAAAAACTAAAAATTTTCAGTTACAACACAACGGAATGATTTACAAAAACTAAGATACTACTAAAGTTAAATTATTGTAAACGATTACACTTTTTGTCACTAAAATTTAAACAAATAAAAATGGTCCAAACTATGTGTACTTACCGAGAAACTAAAGTAGTATGATAGAAGTAACTTGGTTATGTTTTGGGTCAAAAAGTACTTAAAATAATCACTCGATAGTCGGTTTATCTGAATTCTTCCTCGCGTTTTTGTGTGACATACGGGACAATAGTTTGTACTTTTAGTCTGCGTTTTTTGCTTCCATCATAGTTAACATAATTATGAAATGAAACGCTTTATTTCATGTAGGACTACTCTTGTGTCACTTGTGATATTATGTCAGAGCTCGAACAGTTTCAGAGTTTGTATGACCTAATAAAGTTTTTACCAAATTAAAAGTTTTGTTTTTTTTGCGTTCGTGCCATTCGAAGTAGGGCGTTATATTAAATTATAGTTAGTAGTAAATTTTATGTAGAGACGGTTCAGATTTGTATGGGGCGTAGGCCTGGTCTTGTACAAGTAGAGAAATGAAGGAAAATAAAATACTAGACCAGTTTTAATTGGTCGAATTCGTCGTAATTTCACTGGCGAAATTATTTAATCTTTCCAAGTTAAGCAACACTAAACATGAGTGCGTAACAATGACGGATTCATATTTTTTGACGTTTTCAAAAGAAAAACACGTTATTTTGACAGCGACTGTCAGAAATGGCATTTGATACATTTCGCGCCTACTGTCTTCTCTATGGTTGAAGGTTGCCATCTTGGAAACGTATCGAAAACTTGAAATACATTTTTATTTTTTTCTCGTTATTTACTTTACTGTTCTGAATTATTATATTTTTAATACAATCTATGTATTTCCCTCTATTCATGGTAGAGTGTACAAGAGTAGGCCTAAAATGAGCCTTTTCCTTTGGCCAACCGGTGTATCGATTTATCGATTCGGCACAAAGCAAATTCTTCGGACCATCACTAAGGTTACTCTTTGTTCGATTTTAAATTAATTAAATCCCTGTCCTGTCCCTGTCTGCCGTTCGGTCCCGAATATCCTTCCATGTGTTGCCACGCGTTGCGCAACATAAAACAGATTACACCGCAATCTCCACTCGCATCTCTCGCCTTTACCAGCGTTCCCACCGTCCGCTGCGGTGTCGGTGACGCGCTCATCAGTCGCGCCGACCCGTGGGAGATTACTCTGAGCCCGATAAGCCTCAGGAGCTGAAGTACCAACTGGAAATGAGGGCTTTGTATTAAGTTGTATTAAGAGCTAAGGCTCAAAAATGTCACTAGATGAAGCCCGCGACTTCGTCCACCTGGATTAAGGTTTATCAATTCCCGCGATAACTTCTTAGCTTTCCGGGATAAAAAGTACCCTATGTCCTTCCTCGGGATACAACTTATCCCTGTACCAAATTTACAGACAGACACACTTTCGCATTTATAATATTAGTATAGATTTTAATCACACGGGTGTTGTAGTCTATTGGTTTAATTTGCGTATTTTCGAGTTTGAAGATTTTTACCGGAAAGTGAAAAATAGTTTACTTATAATTATGTTATACCTAGTCCAAAGCTGATGAGCGGGCGCATCGCGATTTGCCTAGGCCTCATAGGCCAAGAAATTTGGGTACTTCTCGATTGGCCTGAAAACTCGTTCGGCAAAAGCCGAAGTTTTAGCTTTGGACCAAGGGCTCTGGCCATTTCTGAGGTTTGCCTAGGGCCTAGGCCAATCGCGATGCGCCCGCGCATCGGCTTTGGACTAAGTTTAACATTAATTATACTACGCAAAACAACTGTGTGCTTAAGAAAAATATTCTTCAAATCATCATCATGGCCATGATCTTTGAAATCGTAAGGCCTTGTGAATAAGTTATGGCTCATAAATAACATATTCCGTTATTGAGTAACGCCTAATTCGTAAGATTAATTTATTTTTAACGGCAAACCAATGAATATTTTTTTTTAAACAAATGCTTATTCAATAGTATTAAAGTTGGTCAATGTCGATCATTTTTACGACGGGCAATGACCTTAACAACACATTAACGTGTAAAGTTGATTTGGTTTCACCATTATTTACACTATTTAAAACACTTTTCCCACCCTTGGGCAGTAAAATTACCGCAGTAATTAGCCTACGAATGAGTTCTGTAATATCGGAGGATGAGATAAGGATGATCATCCTATTGTTACGGCGGGGCCTATCACCTGCTCCCGTACTGTCTAACACGATATCTGATTGAGCTCCTCGTTGTTCCAGTGATGTCCAAGTTCGCAGTGCGCGTGGACGCCGCCGTGTCGGCGCTGGGCGGCGGCGGCGGCGGCGCGGGCGGCGGCCTCGACGAGAACGACTTCATAGACGCCTCGCGACTCGTGTACGACGGCGTCAGGGAGATACGCCGCGCCGTGCTCATGAACAGGGTACAGGTTTTTCACCTCACTAGCTCAAAAAGGGCGCTTTGGCTGCTCAGTGAGCAAAAGCCGTTTTTGCGCACTCAGTGAGCAAAAGTCATTTTTGCTCTCTCAGTGAGGAAAAGTCATTTTTGCTCACTGGTCTCATTGAGCGGAAGCCAATTTTGCTCACTGAGTGAGAAAAAACGACTTTTCTCACTGGTCACTGTAGGTCATCTTCTAGGCAAGCGCCTTAACCTTAGATTGCATCACTGGGGGTTTTTACTGGGGTACAACAGTAGGTACATTTATTATGAAGTAAAGAGCCCGGGACTGGAGCCCTGGAAATTTAGGATTAATCTCATTTCAAAAACTTGACTATTTGAGCTATCTATCTAGAAAGAGTTAAACACTATCATGGTACCTTATTGTTTAGGATTTTAGTACTAAAAGATTAAACAAAAAAACCTAAATGTGTAGGACGAAGAGGAGTTGGACCCTGAGGACGTGGAACTGGACGAGCACTATACCTTGGAGACGAGGAGCAAATGTGAGCGCCACACGAATATGGCTCTTATGTGTTGTGGCATAGAGCGCATTGTGTGTTGTCATGGCCGTCGCATGTCCGTCCCGTACTGGTTCATAGGGTCATGTTAGGACTTAGGTCATAGGTGAATGTGGTATATTGGAAATGGCGTAAATATAGTGTAGCCTGGTGTGGATAGGTAGATTTATTCAATACTCAATTTATTTATAACATGTAGGACATAAAGGTGTCTCTTTATGTTACGTCATGTTTTGACTCTACCACCGGTTCGGAAAGTCCACCGAGTAGAGCCGGCAAGAAACTCAGCAGTTGCTCTTTTTAGAAGAACAAGATATTACGATAATTCAATGTATTTAAGGTCATTTCTATGAGGTACTACCCTAGATAATACTAGAGTATAGAACGTACTTGTACTATCTATGTTATTTAAATATTTGACTACATCAAAATTTGTGCGTCAGCGTTGCCTGACATATTCAGACAAATATATTAAATTTTTTTAATTAATTAATGTTGGCCGCCACGGAGAAAAAACCAAACTATATAGCGTTTTAGAAATAAACTAATACCTAGTTACCTAGGAAGCGATTTGCTTCCTCGTTTCTAATTCGAACCGCTAGGACCCGAACGCCCTTCCGGCCTCCGATTTTGCATCCGCTTGTATATTGGTATCTTCAAATCAAGCGTGAATAGGCATCTTCTAGGCAAGCGCGCTCCACCTTAGGCTGCATCACCACTTGCAAGCAAGTCTGATTGCAGCCAAGCGCTAGTCTATTAATAAAAAAAAGTTATTCAAGTTTCATTAAAATGCCGAAGCTACGCTATACTTTTACGCCATTTACAAGCACGTTAAAGCGAATCATTACATCACGTACTATTAGTAATTAATGACGGTTTCGGCCATTTTTGGTGTCTCATGGCATGACTATGTCGTTATTCGTTAATAATTTTGGACATCGCATGGAATCCATGGGTTTTGTTAACAATTGTTTATTTTTTAATTATTTACAATTTTATGTTTTATTTCGTTGACATAGAAAATAAAAAATAAATAATTTAATCATGGTCTATAAAGCTTGTTAATGATCCGTATATCTTTGGTTTTGTATGTCAATGATATGTTTTGTCTAATTTGGTGTCATTCATTAGGTTATACAGGTTGATTCGTAATTAAAATAGAGATGAACAAAATTATACTTATAGAGTTGTATGGATAATCGCGTATTTTCTGAAGTACTGCAATAGTCAGTTAATTTAATTTCTTATCGTAAGTATATCAATAATCAGTAAATAGATCATTTGATAGATATTTTTAAATAAATAACGGCTTAAAGTCACGTATCAGCCTGTATAGCGTGACCGCATGTGTGTCTGTCTGTCTGTGTGTTGACGTGTGCGCATGTGTAGACGAGCGACGACCTCGACACGGACACCGAGTTCGAGCCCGTCGAAGATATGACAATGGAGACGCGCAGCCGATGTGAGTACCCATCCCATACAAATTGTATGAATAATTCGTGTTACGAAGGAAGTCCCTGATTTGCCATGCCACATACAAAAATTGGGTATTTTACAACTATTCAAAAAAATAATTCTTTAATGATTATTAAATAGGGGACCCAAAAGTCGTAATATCCATGTCCCCTGTTAGTTTTTAAGCTATTGCATAGCTTCTATCGCGGGCCTTGAGCGTGGAGACCGAATCCAGAAATTCTTCCGTAACGAAAAAAAACCTAACACTTTGGTTGCTATGACTACTTGTGTTGTTGACTTCAAGTTGTTGAAAATAAAAAGACTATTGTTATGAAAAGATGATTTTGGTTGCTATGACTACTTGTGTTGTTGACTTCAAGTTGTTGAAAATATAAAGGCGAAATAATTTTAAAGAATTATGTTTTCAATAGTCCGGGTGTCCAAGGGGAATCAAAAATCCTCAACAATAGCTTCTATCGCGGGCCTTGAGCGTGGAGACCGAATCCAGAAATTCCGTAACGAAAAAAAAACTAACACTTTGGTTGCTATGACTACTTGTGTTGTTGACTTCAAGTTGTTGAAAATAAAAAGACTATTTTTATGAAAAGATGATTTTGGTTGCTATGACTACTTGTGTTGTTGACTTCAAGTTGTTGAAAATATAAAGGCGAAATATTTTAAAGAATTATGTTTTCAATAGTCCGGGTGTCCAAGGGGAATCAAAAAACCTCTTTGTTGAGGTTTTTTGATTCAAGTAGTCATAGCAACCAAAATCATCTTTTCATAAAAATATTTCGCCTTTATATTTTCAACAACTTGAAGTCAACAACACAAGTAGTCATAGCAAGTTGATAAAAAATGCTATGCAATAGCTTTACCGCGGCAGTCTCCGAGTGCCACACGTCTTTTTTTTATGTTTGAAAACGATTTTAAAGTATCGATTGAAGCAAAAAGTGCGTCGAATTTTGATGACGTCACAGTTCAGTATTTCATACGACATCCCATACTGAGCACGCGTAATAATATCATGGCGTAAGTATATAGGTTAAATCTTACAATTGAATTTTAAAACATTTATATCCAAGCGACTGAGCTGAAATTTAGCATACCCGTTTAGTTTCGGTGACAATACATGGTTAGCTAAGTGACGTCATTCTAAATCCAATATGGCGGACTAGATACGGGTATCAATTAAAAAGGTTTGCTGAGAAGAATACGAATGACGTCACATTAAATCCAATATCGCAGTCGATAAAAGCTTGTTTTTAATGATTTAAGAGTTATTATGTATCTAATTAAACTCGAAAATACCCAAATTTTCAAGCTACAACGTACGTACGTTTGTTGTGTGTTGACAGCGAGCGCGCACACCGGCGAGCACGGAGTAGACGAGTACCCTGACATCAGCGGCATCACCAACGCGAGGGTGAGTCGAACCGCTTCACGCGTCACCCGGGAACAACACAGAGCCATACTGCCAACGCTTAGAGCCATATTGTCTCATTACTGTTGAATTTCATGTTGAAGAATAATCCTTAATTTAGGGACGTCAAGGTACGTGACATCAAACTTGTTATTTCTTGTGTAACATTGCTTTTAGCATTGGCAGTGTGGCCCCGTGCATCGTTACAGCCGGCACCAGCAAGGCGATAGTCTAAAAATGACAGCTACAGTGTAAGGATCACAATTGATCGGTCAACACTCTTCCACTATTGGCCAAAATCGATTGACGCAGCCAAAATACCATAAATTCAGCCAATCACAACTATTGATACTGTAACAATGATTGATACAGGTTTTACACAATCGCTGCTGTTGTCTTAGATGGAGCGACAACGCGGCGACGCGACGCGACAGTATCAAACAGTAGCTGACCCTTCACGCGGCACACGCTGTCGCGTAGATACGTCTGTCATTTTCTATGGCGTCGCGTCGCTTTTGTTGCTCACCTAGGACAACAAATCAATGGTTGTGCCCAAATGTCTCATTGTATAAGCTTCGAAATGTCCTTTTTCCATGTGTACAGGAAGCGATGCGCAAGATGACCGAAGAGGACAAGCGCAAGATCCTCCAGCAAGTGGAGCTGTTCAGACGCGAGAAGATGACCTTCGATAACGAGGTGGCCAAGTGGGACGACGCCGGAAATGATATCATCATGCTCGCCAAACATATGTGCATGATTATGCTCGAGATGACTGACTTTACGCGGTGAGTGACTTCTTCTTCTTTGCAGGGCTCTGTAGCGAGACCCAGTATCACTTGACCGTTGCCGATCTATTGTGATCGCCACTATCTAAAGTTCCTGACCAATGCTGCTTGCTGCTAGGAACAGCAGCAACCTTTTGGCCGGGATGTTCTTTGCCTCCTCAGGGTCTACTAGGCGTTTCCCTAACGTAGCCTCCACGTTTGTGCATTAAAGCGGGGCTGTAGCAGATAAAGTGCAAAGGCGTTTCCTCAGCCTCTCAGCAGAGCCTGCACACATCTGTTTCTCGGAGCTTTAGGCTGAACATGTGTCTGTTCAGCCCGCAATGCAACACATGTTCAGCCTAAAGCTAACTAAAAAATAATTAAATATTCGTTTTCATTTCTATCGGCCGTCCCTATGACTGCCAATTTTTTCATTTATTCAATTTAGGTACACTGTAGGTACACTTATGGACGTCAATTACTTACTTATAAAACGTGATGGTGATAAGCAGTTACGGTATCTTAAAACTAAAGTACGACGACTCCAAACGCGCCCTGGTTGAGAAGAGCCCACAACAAACCCAGCCGAGTTTTTTTTTTATAATCACAATCTCCCAAAATCATCTTTACCAAGGAACTATCAGAGCCATAGCAAATTATTGCCAAGCTTCCTTGTCATTTAAATAATCCTTTACATGGTAATAAGATTTTGCAATAAATTTACGTTTTACAATAACTTTGAACTTAATCAGAGACATCTTCAACATGTCTTCTGGGAGCTAATTGTAGAAGCGGACACTGTTTCCAACAGTTGAATTGCTGGTTTTACTAAGCCTAGAAGCACGCATTACAAGTTTATTTTTATTTCTAGTAATGACATTATGACAATCACTTTTCTTCTTGGCGAGTGTTCCTGCTAACATCTTCCGTTCCGTCCCGGCTTCCGTTTTCGTCTTTTAATATAGGTACCTTCAAATTAAGATTGGATAGGCATCTAAGGTGCCTTTAAATCCCTCACCTATGCTCAGGATTCTATAAAAGAACCGTTCGCTCGCTCGGAATTCAAACTATAGGCACTCGCAACAAAATCGAACTATCTTGTTAAACAAATAACTATCATCGCGCAGGGGCCGCGGTCCGCTGAAGACAACGATGGACGTGATCAACGCGGCCAAGAAGATATCCGAAGCAGGAACCAAGCTCGACAAGCTGACGAGAGAAATCGCAGAACAGGTATGATGTGTACAAAGTCTGTTGGTTCCACATGCAAATTGGGTATTTGACAACTATTGAAATAAATCCAAATCAGCGATGGAGAGAGCAATGCTCGGGGTTTCTTTGCGCGATCAAATCAGAAATGAGGAGATTTGCAGAAGAACTAAAGTAACCGACATTGCTCGACGTGTGGCAAAGATGAAGTGGTATTAAATATAGAGGTTTTGAAAGGAAAACACTTGTTATCCACTCAAAAAGACTAATAGCAATTCGCACAGAAAATTTGACGTTTGAAAAAAAGTTGCAGATTTGACTCGTTGTCAAATACCCAATTCTGTCAATATTTTTAAAAATCCCCCAACTAATTAACGAAAAAAACTTGCGAGAAAACTTCGTAATCGCGATGCAGATCCCTATCGTTTCGGTTCGGTTTCTTCGTATGCCACTAGAGCTCAGTCCACTAGGATCCACTTGTGGATCAAATAGGTCTCTGGAGTCCACGAGGATCCACCAATGGTCTGGGTGGAACTCTAACACTTCAACTTCTTTAGGATCCTAGTAGCGGCATCTTTTAGCGCAAGTGTTGATATGCCTCTCATTTGTATGTACACAGTGCCCCGAGTCATCGACGAAGCAGGATTTGTTGGCGTATCTGCAGCGTATAGCGCTGTACTGCCATCAGATACAGATCACCAGCAAAGTCAAAGCCGACGTGCAGAACATCTCCGGAGAGCTCATCGTGAGCGGGGTGAGTGACTCAAGGCTCAATATCTGCAGCGTATAGCGCTGTACTGCCATCAGATACAGATCACCAGCAAAGTCAAAGCCGACGTGCAGAACATCTCCGGAGAGCTCATCGTGAGCGGGGTGAGTGACTCAACGCTCAATATCTGCAGCGTATAGCGCTGTACTGCCATCAGATACAGATCACCAGCAAAGTCAAAGCCGACGTGCAGAACATCTCCGGAGAGCTCATCGTGAGCGGGGTGAGTGACTCAAGGCTCAATATCTGCAGCGTATAGCGCTGTACTGCCATCAGATACAGATCACCAGCAAAGTCAAAGCCGACGTGCAGAACATCTCCGGAGAGCTCATCGTGAGCGGGGTGAGTGACTCAAGGCTCAATATCTGCAGCGTATAGCGCTGTACTGCCATCAGATACAGATCACCAGCAAAGTCAAAGCCGACGTGCAGAACATCTCCGGAGAGCTCATCGTGAGCGGGGTGAGTGACTCAAGGCTCAATATCTGCAGCGTATAGCGCTGTACTGCCATCAGATACAGATCACCAGCAAAGTCAAAGCCGACGTGCAGAACATCTCCGGAGAGCTCATCGTGAGCGAGGTGAGTGACTCGAGGCTCATAATAGGATTTAGCCTGCGAGAGAATGAGATAGAATACAAGTTATATTTCACACACATTCTCACATTATCACATTCTCTCGTAGGCTCCTCTTTTGAAGTTTCACTTCTGCCGAGCGTGAGTCTGTAACACGCACACACACTTTTGTTAACCCCCGACGCAAAAAGAGAGGGGTGTTATAAGTTTAACGTGTCTGTTTGTGTATCTGTCTGTGGTATCGTAGCTCCCAAACGGATGGATCAATTTTCGTTTAGTTTTTTTTTGTGACGGATAATTTTATCCCGAGCGTTTTTAGCCATGTTTCATGAAAATCTGTTCATCCGTCTGAAGGTCATCAGCTTTTTTCTTAATCTGTTACTTCCATATTATGTCGGGGGTTGTTTTAAATTTGTAATTTACACTCGTTAATAAAAATAGTCCCGAACACAATTTACTGTGTGCAAAATAACATTTTTTCTTCAATAGTTATTGATAATAAGTATTGATCGTTATGTTTGTCCACAGTTGGACAGCGCCACGTCTCTGATCCAAGCGGCCAAGAACCTGATGAACGCTGTGGTGCTGACCGTCAAAGCGTCCTACGTGGCCTCCACCAAGTACACGCGCCAGGGCACCATCGCTGTGAGTAGCGCGCCCTGCCATCACTACACGCATACACTGTGACATTTTGTGTTTACCCCGTTGTCCCGTGTAAGCACAGAAGCGACGCCATAGAAAACTGACGCTTCTGTCGCTCACACAGGACAACGTGTTCCTAGGGGCTAGGGCACAGGGTAATTTGTAATCTCGCGGGATTATGTAATTTCGTGACATAAAGCTGTCGTATTACTGAAGTAATACTGCTTCATGCGATAGTAGTAACCCTAAGGGCTCCCGCACAAAACTGCGATGCGATGCGATACGACGCCGCACAGTGACGAATAATGGTGTCACCAAGTGTGACGTATGTTCTTAATTAATAAGTAATGTTTTTTGTTGTTTTTAATACAATTTTGTAATTTGTATTATAATTGGGTACGATAAGGCTGGCATACATCTAATAATGTAAAAGCCTTTAAATAAATGATTTAAAAAAAAAAAAAAAGTGTGACGTAACATCGCAGGAACGCGCGATGCGGATCAAATCGGCAGTTTTTGCGATGCGTCCTGCGAGCTCGCAGATTTTTGCGATGCGATGCGAATTCGCAGCTTTGTGTGGGAGCCCTAAGGGCTAACGCGCCCGCCGAGCTAGCTAACTGACGACATGAACTTTCTCGATTTAAGTTTACACTCTAGACAATATTCAACTCTTGTGTGTTTAGTGGCCGTTAATCGATCGATGGCTTGTCTCCCCGCTCCCCGCTCCCCGCTCCCCGCTCCCGGCCGCGCGCCGCGCGCCGCGTAGTGTTATGCTGTTTTAGAACTTGGGTGTTACATTTTTAAATGAATAAAATGACATTATCTGAATTTTTAAAATTCACCTAGAAGAAAGCTCTTCAGTATTATGTAGAGAATATCGATCGAGGATATATTAAGATCACGTTGCGTACATAATTGGACGTAAGGGACTCCGCATATTTTTGAATAATGATTCAAATATACTTACGTCACTCACCACTGCGTTGGGATCTAGAGTGGAATAAAAAAAACGATGTGCTTACTTTGTTTTCTTTCTTCCTGTGTGTTTGTGTGTGTGCTTTGGGGTACTCAACTGGACTTTTTCTTGTGTTTTGCGCTACTCGCTGATAATACTGCGATAAATAATAATAACTGTGTATGTATAACTTTGAAGTCATAATAAAAACGCTTTAAAACATAATTTCGCTGTAGCATATACCAATGTACTCGCATATATATATCACATACATATAAATTGATTATTATGTATAATTAATTGGTTATAGTTATTCATATGCCAAAATATATAATATGCTTTTTGCCGGCTGTGGACAGAACAACTATGTAAGTGATGTCGAAATTTTGATAGAATTGTTTTTTTTTAATCAATTTGTTTGCATGAATTTGTTCATAAATTTTATCTGTTTGATATTTTTGAAATATTTCACTCAATAGCTTTGTTTTTAAACAGAATTTTAAACATTTACTTTTTGCTGTAAATCTTACGCATTTTTAGTCAAAAAACTACTTTTTAGTATTAATTAACGCATGAATCGTATAGAGTATTTAACATTCATATTGGAAAGCGAACGCCGCGGGCTCCAAGGGTGTACAGTACCGTTTGGGTTCGTGACAACCACTTCCCAACATGACCACTTTCTGTAATGACCATTTCCTGGTATGGCCTCTTCCCGATATGACCATTTCCCAATTTCCGATCAGATTACTTCAGGAAGTGGTCGTATCGGGAAGTGCCCATATTGGAACGTCATCGCTAGGAACCGAAAGAGTCCACAGTAGTGGTCCAGCGATGGGATGACGATAACTGAACTGTTATGAGTGTCTATTTTTTTTAAATAAAATTATTTATTCGCTTTAACCCCCGATATTTATTAATCGGTCCTTATATGTGTCGAATCTCGATTAACTTGAATAAAATTAAAATATGTTATAATATTAATTAACTTTTTATAAAACCACTATTAGAATATGCAATTGAATCAAAAGCACGATACCGACGCAAAAGTCAACGAACATTGATCCTGGGGCCATATTGCCAACGCTTAGAGCCATATTGACTTTCGTGTTTTAGATTATTATAATCCTCACTTTAGGAACCTCAAGATATAAGTGACATCAAACTGTTATTTTGAGTAATATTGCTCTAAGTGTTGGCAGTATGGCCCCTGAACGAGCACCGCATAAGAGAGTAATTATGTGTCTAACTGCGGTGGGCGTGTCGTGTTCCAGTCGCCGATAGTCGTGTGGCGTATGAAGGCGCCGGAGAAGAAGCCCCTCATCCGGCCTGAGAAGCCCGAGGAGGTGCGCGCCAAGGTGCGGCGCGGCAGCCAGAAGAAGCAGCCCAGCCCCGTGCACGCGCTCGCAGAGTTCCAGAGCCCCGCCGAGAGCGTGTGGTGAGAACTACACCCATCCACCATGTCGAGAATTACACCCATGTCAAGAATTACACCCATCGACCATGTCGAGAATTACACCCATTACCCATGTCGAGAATTACACCCATCGACCATGTCGAGAATTACACCCATTACCCATGTCGAGAATTACACCCATCATCCATGTCTAAAAGTACACCCATGTCAAGAATTACACCCATCCACCACCACTGCAGTCTATTAGCGTCCCACTGCTGGGCACAGGCCTCCACTCTAATAGGAGAGAGGGAACTAGAGCTTCGACCCACCACTTTCTTTAAATTTAATCGCTTGGCTGCAGACTCGCTGGAAGTAGTGATGCAGCCTAAGGTGGAGCACGCTTGCTTAGAAGATGCCTATTCACTCTTGATTTGAAGAACGTTGCTCCGATGCGGGTTGGCGGGCTTTAACGACTATTATCATGTTAGTGATAATAACCGGGACCGACGGCTTGACGTGCTCTCCGAGGCACGGGGGTGAGACGCCGCCAACTTGCAACTAGGCTGGCACCCACCCAGCCCATCCATCCCCATCACCCATGTCAAATTAATTATTATTGTAAAACGTACAGATATCATTTGATTTTTATTTATTTATTACAGATGCAGCCTACAAGACGGACAACCATAACTCTATTTATATTAATATTATAAAATAATTAAAAAAAAACTAAATTATTATTAGAGCTCACATATTGTAATTCCATTCAATGATTTTATTTTTCGCTCACAATTTGTTAGTGTTAGTTTTTTTAACTTATTCAATTAAGTTGATAATGAAATTTAAAAAAAAAACTTGAGAGGTGTCAAGGGACACCCGAATGGAACGAAGTACCAAAAGTTGTAACGACACTTTTTGCTATAGTTGTAAGCCGTGTGGCGTGCGCGTGTTTCTCTGTGTAAATTTTATTACAATTCCTTCACTAATTAATCGAAAGGAACTTTGAACGAATATGTAACTATTGAAAACATAATTCTTTAAAATTATTCCGCCTTTTTATTTTCAACAACTTGAAGTCAACAACACAAGTAGTCATAGCAACCAAAAAGTGTCGTTACAACTTTTGGTCTTAATTTTTTCCGTCTAGCCCTCTTTCGAAACGCGCGATAAGGAACTTCGTTCCAAAAAATATAAAAATATTCTTTTTATTGTAAGACTTTTGGTAGTACATCGAAAATTTTGTAGTTTGACAAATAAATAGAATAGAACACTTTTTAACTCAAATAATAACTTATACATAGTACTTTGAGATCGTCTAGAGACTCCACCATTTCGTATGAGATTTTACATGTCACCAAATCGTAACGCAATAACGTTAAAGTGAAATGGAGCTAAATATCCTAGATTTAAGTCGAAAATTACGAACCACCTATTCTATTTTCTAAGTTGTACCACTATTCAGTATTCTATGGTTGTACGCTTGGCTGCAGGTGTATGGACAGTGGTCAGAGTAAAATTGACCTCAATTCCTTGATTTAAAGTCGAAAATTCAGTACCGAGTTTTATTTCGTAAGGTTTCCGCATAGAGCTATAGATATGTCGACAGATGTATGGACGAACTTGAGTTTTAAAACAATACCTTTAAGACTCATTTTACTTGAATGTTATGATGCTCGACTTCTATCATCGTATAAGATGTAAAAACATAATACCTACTAATAATCCTACAAGTCTCTCTAAACTCAGGGTTAAATCTTATGCTTAACTTTAACCTTCTTGCCATACAATAAAAGTAACATTTTGTATTTCATGTACTTATTTATTCAAAAATTTAAAAATCTAAAATTAATTAGAAAAAAAAATTTTCAACGAAAATATTTAAGAGAAAAATTCAGAAACGCCTAGTATTAGAAGAGGCAGCCAAATTTTTGTAGGGACGTCATTTTTATATTTAGGAAACTATGTTTATGATATATCACATTTTGTATCACGTTTTAAACTTTAGATTTAAACTAAATTTTAGATGAGAGGGGAGAAACATGGCTTCTATATAATAGGTATTATATTTTTGAAGTGAAGAAACATCACGTTGTGATTTGAAAATTAGATGAAACGAAAAAGCGACAAACATATTCATAAATAAATAGGATTTAGCCTGCGAGATAATGAGATAGAATACAAGTTATATGTTCACGACCAATAGATGGCACTGTACGATATTGAGTCGCGCTACTGTTTCTTTGGGCTCAATTCTTCTTTTCTCGTAGGCTACTTTTCTGAATTGCACACTCACACTTTTTAGGGTTCCGTACCAAAATGGTAAAATGGAACCCTTATGGTGCGACTTTCTCCGTCTGTCTGTCCGTCTGTCCGTCTGTCCGTCCGTCACACTCGATTATTTCAGTAATAACGACATGAAATTTGGAATAGTTTGTGTATATTAGTGGCCCAAAGACACTGGAATTAAAAAAAATTGGAAATTATTTTTGTTCTTATTTAAAAAGGGGGGAAAATCGGAGGGTTGAAATTTAAAAGTGAGATAACTGTACTGTGTGGGATATCATATGAAAGGGTACATACTTTGTACATTCTAAAACAGATTTTTAATTATTTTTAGTCATGATAGTTTTTGATTTATCGGGGAAAAAGTCTAAAAAAATACCGTTTCCCCCCCCTTATCTCCGGAGTTTACCAATCGAAAAATCTGAAATAATTATGGTCAATAGGAATTTATGTATATTTTACAGGAAAACTATAGCCAATGCTCTAACTAGCATAGTTTTTTTGATATTAACAGTAAACCTCTACAAACAAAGTTAGTTTTGCGGTTCATTAACAAAGGTAATTATTACCGTTTTACATCTTTGGTCGTTAATTTTTAATACGTCATAAATCGTAAACCGCAATTTACCTTTCATTCAATCTAATACGAGTTTGCCACTCCAAAACTTTGATGGTTTCAAAGAGATTCGATATTAAATAACGTTAGAGTAAAATAAACATAGCTAGTTACATAGCTCTTTGGGTTAAAGTCGCATATCTGTATTACAGTTCTTTTCAGGAGAGTTTTCGCCAGGCTCTAGAAGTATGGAGGAATGTTTTATTGTAGAATAATGTCCTTAAAAATTATAGAAATGAAGGCAGGAAGGAGTAAGCAGTTTTTAATCTAGATTTTGGTTTCTAGCAATTTAATACCATAATCTGCGGTGCCATGTTTTGCTCCTCTCAACTAAAGTTTGTTGATAAAACTCGTTAAAAAAATAAAATGATTAAATTATGGTTTGAGTTTTTATTTATTCAGGCCAAAAATAATCTAAAATTAACGTAGTTCCTATACTCACATTTAATTAGTCTAAACTTCATAAGGTTACTTATATTTTCGGTAAAAAAACTCAACGGCAGATATCAAGATTTTTTTAGGTTATTACACAAATTATATTATGATATGTAAATTTTAACGAGTTTTAATGCTATCGACAAATAAATATTAAATTTAATTTTTAATTTATTAGTGAAGCATTGTGAAGTATTATAGGTTAAGAATTTTTTCATACATGGAGGCGAAAGAATTTTTTAATTTTGCTTTTGTTAACTTTCGATTTTTGAATGACTTATCCAGCTATCTATCTATCTATCAATTAAACGACCAAGATTTTCGGTTATTTATATCTAGCATTAATATTTTTAACTGAAAAAGTACTTATTTGTTAAAGATTTTCTTTCTTAACATTTTTATTGAACAAGTATAAATTACAAATTTAAAACCACCTCCGACATTATATGAACAGATTTTCATGAAACATGTCTAAGAACACTCGGGATAAAATTATCTATGACACAAAAAAATCTAACGAAAATCGGTCCATCCGTTTGGGCGCTACGACACCACAGACAGATACACAAACAGACACGTTAAACTTATGACCCCTCTCTTTTTGCGTCGGGGGTTAAAAAGAACGGGGAAATAACAAATTCTTTCGCTTACAGGAAAATGAAACATATTTATATATGAATTAGGTTTTCTTATAACGTAGCATTTAAGAGTAATAAATCATAGCAATATTCATATTGTAATTGTAAGAAAATTGTTTTTTTTTTTTGTGATTTGTAATTTTTTTTTTGGGATTTTCACCGTCAAATTGTTTTTTTTTTAACTTTCCATAGAAATTGTAGGACTGAAATTCTTATATTTTTTAATTGGGTTTAATTCTTATTTAAAAACGTTTACTTAGGGCCGCTTGCACAAAGACATTTAAACAGATCTAGTTAAAGCTTGTAATGCTGTCCGTTTTTGGCAAATGCATATTGTAGTTGCCAAAAAAACCGGCCAAGTGCGAGTCGGACCGTACAAACCGAGGGTTCCGTACAAACATGTAGTAAGTTTTAAATTATTAAAAAACCTACTTACTAGATCTCGTTCCAACCAATTTTCGGTGGAAGTTTGCATGGTAATGTACATCATATATTTTTTTTAGTTTTATCATTCTCTTATTTTAGAAGTTACAGGGGGGGGGGACACATTTTACCACTTTGGAAGTGTCTTTCGCGCAAACTATTCAGTTTAGAAAAAAATGATATTACAAACCTCAATATCATTTTTGAAGACATATCCTTAGATACCCCACACGTATGTGTTAGATGAAAAAAAAAATTTGAGTTTCAGTTCTAAGTATGGGGAACCCCCAAAATTTATTGTTTTTTTTTTCTATTTTTGTAAGAAAATCATAGTGCGGTTCACAGAATACATCTACTTACCAAGTTTTTCTTATAGTTTCGGAAAAAAGTGGCTGTGACATACGGACGGACAGACAGACAGACAAACATGACGAATCTATAAGGGTTCCGTTTTTGCCAAATTTGGCTACGGAACCCTAAAAAGGGACAGCAGTAATATATTTAACTAAATCAATTTAAGAGTCCTTGTCCAAGTAGGCCTTAATAAATCTTCTTTTAGTTTTAATTAATTTAAAATATTTTCCTGAACAGCTAATATTCATTACTAAAGTTGTTCATGTGTCTAACTCTATAACGTAAATAAATTTAAAAAATAAATCATTTTGTAGAAACGTATCACAATTTGATATTACTAGATAATTTTTACTACAATTTTGAACATTTACCTACATACAACTAGCTTCACGATAGGAAATAATTCTAAAGGTGAACTTAAGTACTTAGTAAATGAAATTTTTGTAGACATTTTCAATTTTCTAATAATATTTTATCTTGTATTAACGAAACAATAAAAGTAAAACGTATACTCGATGTTGTGTTTTATTTATATCTTAGTAATAAATGCGAGTGTGCTTGTTTGTTGGATTGTCCTTCAATCGCGCCGCAAATGAACAACAGATCGACGTGTTTTTTGCATGGGTATAGTTGAGGATCTGGTGAGTTGCATATGCTTATTTTTATCCCGGAACTTTGAAGAGTTCCCGTGGGAATCAAAAAAAACTTATTCCAAGCAAACAAAGTCGTGGGCATCAGCTAATTTTATATAACATAGATATAGTAAACTGTACCTAAGTAAGGAATCATCCGTGACTTGGAAAATGTAAAAAGGAGTTTGTACACTTTGAACCTGCAACTTTTACATCGATCACATATTCACTTATCGGTATTACATACTGGTTTATATATTGTCTTTGGTATTACTGAGCAAGGTTTGGTATATGGCTTGACATAGCCCACCACGCTTGCCAAGTGCGGATTGGCAGACTTCACACACCTTTGAGAACTTTCATTATGAAGAACTCGGCCAAGTAGGTTTCCTCGCGATGTTTTCCTTCACTGTTAAACAAGTGATAATTTCTTAAAACGCACATAGCTCCGAGGAGTTAGAGGTCCATGTCCGGGATCGAACCCCCGGCCGCTTATAGAAGCCGTGCGTACACAGTATACACCATTGGCTATCACCACTGCAGCCCATTATCGTCCCACTGCTGGGCACAGGCCTCCACTCTCATAGGAGAGAGGGAATTAGAACGGGGGTGACTCACCGAAAACTTCCAACGACGGGCTGGCACTGAGAATTTCTTAACTGAAATACCTAATCCCACCAAAAACATTTCATGTAAAATTGGTTGCCAAAGACTCACAAGTGCATAATGCTTTCACTGTTAAAAAGTTATGAGATCTCTAATTAGAGCCAAGCCCGAAGGTGAGCTCCTCTTTGTGCTGCGCATCATAACCCACGGAGTCTGTCTCAAGTTCAAAGTACATAGTTCTAAATGCTCTTTACTGTGTACCAAACTAATAATATTAAATAACATGTAAGTCTATATATAAAACTTGTCCCTAGAACCTCTACATCTTGGTAAAAAGGTATGGCTTGGCCGTTTAATATTCGTCGAACATTTCCTGACATAACATTTAAGTCATTAAGGAATAGTTAGGGCGACATATACGAAACGGCCAAGCCGTACCTTTTTACCAAGATGTAGAGGTTCTAGGGACAAGTTTTATATATAGACTTACATGTTATTTAATATTATTAGTTTGGTACACAGTAAAGAGCATTTAGAACTATGTACTTTGAACTTGAGACAGACTCCGTGGGTTATGATGCGCAGCACAAAGAGGAGCTCACCTTCGGGCTTGGCTCTAATTAGAGATCTCATAACTTTTTAACAGTGAAAGCATTATGCACTTGTGAGTCTTTGGCAACCAATTTTACATGAAATGTTTTTGGTGGGATTTCATTTATTTTTGGCAGGCGCCCTAGATTTTTTGATTTTTTTTAGCTGAATGCTAGATGATTGATACTTGGTAAGTTTAATAAATCTGTCAACGACATGTTATCCTGAAAATTACAGCTTTCTACCATGTTCCGTACCGAAGTTATGACTGTTCTAAAATACAAGGAAATGCTGTCAGATTTGCACCCCCTATACGAGGGGTTGGAGATGAAAAGATTCAGATTTCTTAATTTTCCTGTTGTTTATATGCAAATTCTAGCCTACATACCAAATTTCAGTCTTCTAGCACTTCAGGAAGTACCTTTTTTCAGTTGATGATCATCAGTGAGTGAGTACGAAATCGACGTATTTTAGGTAATCAATAAACTGAAACTATAAATGCTAAAAAATTGAAACTTGGTATATTCGGTAAGTCCCCCAACAACATCTTATCCTGAAAATTTCAGCTTTCTAGCGTCATTCGGACCGAAGCTATGACGGTTCGAAAATTCGACGAAACGCTTCGAGAAAAGGTAGGTAGTGCCCCGTTTCCTTTGGCTCGTCTTTGGCGGGGACACTCCCGTGTCCCCAGATATCTTACAATTTTTATGCCCGACCGGGAATCGAACCCTCGTGATCTGCAGTCGACCATGCTAACCGCTAGACCAACGAGACTATCACCGTTTTATCTTGACTACACCATTAGGTAGTTTTACTCGTAGGAAAGATAGTCTGCATACCCTTAGTACGAGTTGGCACTAGACGACAACGATCACATTTGTCGTGGATGGCGACCCTCACTAGGTGGATGGAATATCAAACGGCTCGAGACCGCGGCGTGTGGCAGTTCCAACACGTGTCCAGTGTCCAGCTGTGGACGTCTACCGGTTGGCGACTACCACAGGGGACATTCTGCCAACGCTTAAAGCACTCAAGTGATATTACTCAAATTGAGTTTTATGTCACGTACCTTGACGTTTCTAAAATACTTGTATTATAATTCTAAAACACGAAAGTCAACAATCATTAAACGATATGGTTATTATGCGTTGGCAGTACGGCCCCAGTAACAATAATTGCGATGCTCGCAATGAACTACAAACTTCGTATCGTAAGGCTTCTATCATATTTCATATAAATGTATGCAAGCGACGGGACGCCAGGCATACCGAGGCGGCGAGGCATTCATACTTCCAACGCAACACCTCCGCCCGCCTCTCGTATATATGATATATCACGCGCCTAATACGTGTTTAAAGGTAGTGGTGCTTCAGTCAATAAAATTTCGCATTTGTCTTATTTTTATTTCAATTAACAAGTACATTTACCTAAATTTATCACCTATGTATTTAGTTTACAAAGGGCCGATTTTTTAATCGCTAAATAATTATAAACAGAGCAATATGAACAGAATTCATTTACAATACTGTCAAAATAAAAATTTAAAATTATTTTGATATTCAAATTAAATTAATAAAATTCAAATTAGCCATTCAAATATCATTAAAAATAAAAACAAAGATAACGTGCATGGAAACGCGTGTTAACATTCACCCCTAGTACAAGTTTGCACAATTTGTTATATTGCTATATATTTTTTTATAGTTTCGTAAAACTTAATTAATTCGACATCGATATTCGTTTTCGAAAACACACAAAACTCAAACTAGAGAAACACACAAAACTCAAACTAGAGGCATAACATGGAAATAACTGAGAATAATATGGTAACAATATTATATATTCACATATTTAAATGCTTTGTCAAAGATACCACAAACAAATAATACGGTCAACGCAACGCAGTGGCACATATAATTATTATCTTACTGGAAAAATTCATAACTTTAGTCAGGTCAAAAAAATGATAACATCATGAGACAAGAACTTATACTAAGTACAAATATTGTTTTGGATTTAACATTAATATGAATTTGGTTTAGACTAGTACGAGTATACAGAGAGTTTCTTGGGAGCAGTCAGTGAGGCAAAAAAATCTATTTCATAATTAGAAAAGAAGAATTCCATAAGGAACTTCCTCTAAGGAATTTTTCAAATACTACCTACCGAAAAAGTATGGGTACCTAGATGTTTTTTTTAAGTCCAATGCGGGTTTGACCACTGTTATCAGATGTTAGTGATAAAAACCGGGTTGACGGCTTAACGTGCTCTGCGAGGCATGGTGGGGTATATACATGATACATAGACTGCTAGAATCATAACTCTTCCTTTGAGCCAAGTCTTTAATCAACTTTTATCTTTTTACTATCTCGTTCGTCATCTTCATTGAGTTCATCTAGATGTCTCTTATTCCTAACCACATTGCTATCTATGTTTTCTTTGTTTATCTTATCTTTGCTGCTTTTCTTTCCTTTGCCTTTATCTTTGGTGGTGTAGTACTCGTTTATTTTGTGGCTATCCTCACCAGTTAAGGGTTCTAGTACGATAGTTTCGTCTAGTTCCTTGTTAATTGGTATTTCTGTCTGTTCGTCTGTGGATTCCTCTTCATCGTCTGATTGTATGATATTCCGTTTTGATTTTGTTTTCGAAGTGCCCGCTGAAATAAAAAAAAATTTGCTTGTTTTTTGGACTACTACTTTTGGCCTGAGGGCATAGTACCATCACTATAGGGAAATGAGAGAAAAATCCTTACCATAGTATTAAAATTGTATTTTATTTTGTATTGTATTTATATCTAAGTACTAGATGATTCGCGCGACTTCGTCCGCGTGGACCAAGTTTTTTCGATTCCCACGGGAACTCTAGAATTTTCCGGGAAAAAGTAGCTTATGTCCTTCCCCGGGATACAACCTATCCCTGTACCAAATTTCATCAAAATCGGTTGAACAGATGGGCCGTGAAAGCGTAGCAGACAGACAGACAGACAGACAGACGGACAGACAGACACACTTTCGCATTTATAATATTAGTATGGATTATTGTAATTTGTACTATATGATGCCCGCGACTTCGTCAGCGTTGGTTAAGATTTTTCGATTCCCGCGGTATCTACTTAATTTTCCGGGATAAAAAGCCAATGTCCTTCCCCGGGATACAACCTATCCCCGTACCAAAGTTCATCCAAATCAGTTGAACAGATGGGCCGTGAAAGCATAGCAGATAGACGGAAACACTTTCGCATTTATAATATTAGTATGGAAGTATGGATTCTAATAATTTTTTTGGATTCTTCTGTAGCAAAGAGGTCATCAGGGGATTTTTTGACCCCTCCCCACGTCCTTGTCACAGTTGGTTACATATGTGAGACCCCCCTCCCAATGTGTGACGTACTTTATGGATGATCCCAAATGGCAAGTATACATACCCTGAGCCGTGTCCTCGTCATCATCACTCCTGGCCGACTGGTTCTGGATAAAGAAGTTGGTGATAGGCTTCTGCCACTTTGGAGTCTCCCGCGGACATACGGGGTTCCCTCCCGCATGACTCCGAGACGATTTGTCACCGCTGGACCCTGGAAATGTATTGCATACTAATATTATAAATGGGAAAGTGTGTCTGTCTGTCTGATACGTTTTAGGGTGCTATCTTTACAACCGATTTTGATGAAATCTGGTTTAGAGGTAGATTGAATCCCTGGGAAGTACATAGGCTACTTTTTATCCCAGAAAATAAAGGGGTTGCTGTAGAAATTAAAACTTAATCCACATGTATGAAGTCACGGGCATCATCTAGCAAATGTACAGTAAATGCTCCTTATTCGCTCTTCCTTCATACAAGTTTTCACTATTCGCGGATTAAAAAATTGCAACACAATTCATAGATTTGCGGCTTAACATTTCTTTATTCGCGGATCTAATTGGTACCTTGGTACATACATATTAATAAAAAGGATTATAATAGGTATTCAACCCAATATCCTTTGTAAACGCGTCGTCAAATGGACTAAAAAACAGTAAAATACATAGACCTTATTACAACTATGCCTAAAGTATGTTGCTAATGCCACTGCTGAATATCAGTCTGAATTGGAGAAGCTTACAAAAACTGCCAAGCAAGAAATTTTTACAAAAATTCTTTAAACCATTGCCTAAGCCTAAAGATTATGATCAAATCCTTATCCTTATCCTTACTAATATTATAAATGGGAAAGTGAGTTTGTTTGTATGTTTGTTCCGCTTTCACGCTGTAACTACTGAACCGATTGCTTTGAAATTTTGCAGACGTAAAGTTAGAAGTCCGGATTAAATAATAGGGTACTTTTTATCCCGGAAAATTAAAGAGTTCCCGCAGGAACTAAAACTCCTCAATCCACGCGGACGAAGTCGCGGGTATCAGCTAGTAAATATGATAAATGCGAAAGTTTGGATGGATGGATGTATGGATGTTTATTGCTCAATCACGCTCCAACAGCTGAACGGATTTAGCTGAAATTTGGCACAGAGATAGATTATAGTCTGGAATAGCACAAAGGCTACTTTTTATCCCCGAAAATTAAGGAGTTCCTGCGGGAACAAAAAACCTCAAACCATGCAGACGAAGTCGCAGGCATCAGCTAGTCAATCAAAAACTTCAATTTTATTGATTTTTTTATATCTTATTTGTTTTTTATTTTGCCACCTAGGAACTATAAAAGGTATCCCCTGTAATCCCATATAAATTACCATTCCATATTCACGGTTTCTGTATTCGCAGCATATTTACAGAATGTATACCCCGCGAATAAGGAGATTTTACTGTATACATAAAAGGGAAACATCACTGACTGATCTATCAGTGCTCTTCTAACCACTGGACAGATCGGGCTGGAATTTGGCATACAAAGCTTTTATGATGTAGGTATTTTAACTTTGTTATTTGATGACTCAAACTAAATGTCAAAAAGCTGCAAACAAAAGCTAGTAGGTAACAATAAAAATAGTACCTACATCTATCTACCTGCTACAAACACCCATCTGTTCACCCGACATTGACGAAATTTAGTACAAAGAAAGGTTGTATCACAAGGATGGACCTAAGCATTTTTTCCTGGAAAATCAAAGAATTTTGTGGATATTTTCAAAAACCTACCCCAAACGGACAAAGTTACAGACATCATTACTACATAACATAACTAAGTGATAACTTTTAAAAGCAGTAATAATAACTTTTTTTAATGATAAAAATTGTTGAAGAAATACCTGTGGAACCACTACTGCTAGGTGGAGGGGCAGCGCTACATCTTGCCTTGCTGCTTTTACCCGTCACAACTGAAAGTTATACCAATAACCTTATAAACAACTTAATTAAACCAAAACATGGTTACAAAATACTCTTTAAATAGAACTGGATTGAGTTTTTTTTTGCCAGACTTATGTAAGTACAGAGTACTTCCAAAAATTTTTTTGTAAGTTGTACTTTGTAGGTATAGAACTCAAGATACAATAGATTTTATCATGCTTCTGTTTTTTTTACAAAAACAAGTTCATTAAACTGACCTTTAGCCGCCACCGAAGCTCTTGTTCGTGCCATACTAATTTAATGATATTATTAATTTGTATTTTGTACTTATTTTGCAACTGTTTGACTGTTTTATTTATTATACATGCAAAATTATATTCTATCACAAAAAAAAATGAAACTTGTAAAAAATCGCGATCGCGCCAAAAAGCATCCTATATGTTACTTGTCTCTGCCAAAAAGTTACCGAAATGTCCATAGAGTATAGACTATGAAATGTCAATCGATTAACCAGCAGGGCGACCGCGTATCTTTTGCAAAAATAAAAAATGTAAAGCTGATTTTTGGCACAAGTGTTCCTTGGGGTCTGAGAAGTACCTCTTATAAATTCCCCCTCCTTAGGCCGCGGGCGTTCCCCCCCACCCCCCCAAACGTCTCCCCAACCGCAGTTTTTTGTAATTTTCTCAAAAAATATTAGTGCTAGAAAAAAACCATCTATAGCGATAATATTCTACATTAAATAATCTACCAAAATGGCATTTAAATCATTATGATAGGACAAATAGTTTTGCAAATATGCCGGGCTTATTTTGCGTATTATTTATTTTTTTGAAAAATTGTTTTATTTTCTTGTGATTTACACGAAAAGTTTAAGAGCTAGGAACAAAATGAAAGTTCATAAAATCGTCTACAATTTTTTTTTTTTTCATTTCAATAGACCTAATACTTTCGGAAATAAGTATTACGATCGAAAATGTGCATGACATTTTATTTGAAAATCATCGATGCTATAATACAATAAACTAATAGTAATAATCATGATATCTTCATCTATCTATCTTCAAAACAACACCACTCTTCGTAAATAATGGGGGGAGGGGGGTTGTGGGAGGGAGGAGACGGTTGTGCGTGATGGAGGGCAAGGGGTTGTGGAGGGTGGGAGGGGGGCTGTGGGAGGTGGAGGGGGGTTGCGGAAGGGGGGAAGGGGGTTGTGGGAGGAGGGGATGTTACAAAAATATGTTACATTTATGGGTTAATTTCTATTTATTATGTAGTATTATGCTAAGTCTACATGACTACCACCGGTTCTTACACAACAGCAAGGTATATTTCGAAAACTATTTGTCCTATCAAAATAAACTAAACACTATTTTGTAGGTAAATTAATAATCTTTGTACTAAGTCCTGACAGCTTTTTTCCTAACTCTAATACTTTTTCTTGAAATTACAATAAACATTTACGGATTTTACAAAGGTTTAGTTTTTTATTTCAGTTAGGCAGCCATATTTCCGAAACTATTAGTTCTATCAAAATGAACTAAAAATTATTTTGAAGATAATTTAATGAAGTTCATTTTTGTTTCTTATGTTTTTTTCCCTAGTTCTATTAGTTTCTGTGAAAATTCAATAATATAACCACGGTTGTTGAAAAAACAAAAAAAAACTTGGAATATAGGTTGCCATATTTCTCGAACTATGGGTCCTATCTAAATTCACTATGAAACTTTTTTGTGGGTAATTTAATGAAATTAATTATTCTTCCGAAGATTTTTTCCAGCTCTAATAGGTTTTGTGGAAATTGCAAATAACATAGGATTCTAGCAATTTTTTTATTTTTTTTCGTAAACTATACATGGATATATATTCTAAATTATTAGTCCTATCTTTATAAACTATTTTTTTTAAATAAGTGGTTAAATGATTTTTATTTTTTTTCTGAGAGTTTTTGGCCTAGCTCTAATAGTTTTCTATAAATTACAGAAAACATAAAATTTTGAGTAATATTGCTTTCATGTTAACTATGACAGGTATAGTATTTCCGAAATTATTAGTGCTATCAAAATGAACTAAATACTATTTTGTAGGTAATTTAACTATGTTACTTACTGCTTCAATCAATTTTTCCTAACTCTGTAATTTTTTTTCGAAAATTAAAAACAACATAATCGGTATTTGCATATTATTTTCTTTATCTTACACAATAGGTAGGCATATCTCCAAAACTATTACTCTTATCAAAATAAACTACATATCATTTTATAGCTAATTTAATAGACTTTCATTTTGCATCAGACGATATTTTTGCATCTCTGTCAGTTTTTATGGAAATCACAAGAAACTTCATTACAAAAAGCAATACATGCAAATTATTTTCTTTTCCTGCACAAATGGTTAACATATCTCCGAAACTATTCGTCTTATCGAAATTAACTATGATATTATTTTGTAGATAGTTTAATGAAGAAAATTTTCGCCATAGAAAGTTTTTTTAGCACTAATATTTTTTGAGAAAATTACAAAAAACTGCGGTTGGAGAGACGTTTGGGGGGGTGGGGGGGAATTTTTAAGAGGCACTTCCCAGACCCCAAGGAACACTTGTGCGAAAAATCAGCTTAACATTATTTTTTTAGGGTCAATGTTTATGAGTCCCGTACTATAAGTTGCACATTTAATTTTTTTAAGTTTATTCTAAACTATTTTATTTATGTTAGCTACGGAAGGAAGCGATTTCCGCGATACAGGGAATCCTAGTGCGGAAATCACTGTTCTACTTACTGTTGTAATCACTTCTGTACTTGTGATCTTTATCTGAATAAATCTTATCTAAAAATAGCTAAGTATATATTTTAAGTCTCTTCTTTTTTAAGAAAACTTCATACTCACCGCATCTACTATACTTTACGATATCTAGGTACCTATTTTAATTTATGTTTAACTAGCGGCCCGTCCCGGCTTCGCACGGGTAGACATAAATAGGTACACATATTTTTCATAATGCACCCCCTTCTCCCGAACTGCCCCTCTCACGAAGAGTTAATTTCATGATATCTTTTGTATGGAATGTCCGATTTCAATAATTCAAAAAGTAATCATCAGGTATTGAGACAGTCTTGAATATTAAATTATTTATTTGAATAAAAATTTATAAATGGTATGGATAACACGGTCTGATTTTGATCGGCATTTCTATCAATTTGTTAAATGTAAAAAAGTTGTTATAGTGACGTTACTACAATAGTTAGACACATGGTCTCGCGAAGTTTTTTGTAGATATTGATATAATATTCTATAATATTGTCGAACATTTTTTTGTCCTATCATTAATACTCTTCGCAGCGTATGCGATGAAAGACATTTTATGGCTAATTTTTTTACACCTTCGGTTGGTTTTAATAGGAATTTCTAAAGATTTCTATAGTAATCTAGTACTTAATATAGCCTATGTTACTCAGTGATAATGTAGCTTTTTAATGAAAAAAGAATTATTAAAATCGGTCCAGTACTTTTTGAGTTTATTCATTACATACAAAAATACAAAAATACAAATCTTTCCTCTTTATAATATTAGTGTAGATGAGAGTCCCATCAAATGCGGTAGATAAAGCGTTTTTATTAAATTAAATTAAATTATTAAAATTAAGTATTTTTTTCCTTTGTTTTTCTTTGATATTAATTCAAGTCATTAAAAATTCTGCTATTCATCGATAGATGGCAAAACTAAAAAGTATCACCGACACAGATCACTCATATACTATAATAGTCCCTGGGGACAGATAGGACAGTGCAAAAGTTGACGGTTAGTTCCGGTGCATTGCATTCGCAAAGCGCTATTGTCGCAAGAAGCATAAATATTGTCTTTGCAAGAAGTGTTGGGACATAATTTATCTGGTTGGGTATTTTTTTTAGGTAAAACAATTAAAATTAAATTAAAATTTATTAAAAAAAATATAATAATCGAAAAATAAATAAAAAAATAATAATAATCGACAAAAAAAATATAACCGGTCTGGAGACATCTGGATTCGAATCGGGGTCTTCTGGTATCGTGACCGCCCATTTCCCACCTGAGCTACTTTAAGCTTGTAGATGGCGGCGAAATTTACCTTCGTATTCTAATCAAGGCCCGCGATAGAAGCTATGCAATAGCTTAATAATAGGAGACTACTATAGTACAAATTACAATTTAAGTTTGTTAATTTTAAAATATTTACAAAGATACATAACATAAGGGCTATAGGACATAACATTAGGACACACTCAACATTCAAGGGGCGGAGAACTTTAGGGGGAAGAACATCATTGAGAAGTTTACAAGAGTAGGCAAGAGAAGAAAATGTGAGAGACGATCAGTCTCTCACATTTTCCTCGTCCAGACCATACTCACACAGGGAGCTGTCACACACTCTTAATTTAGCCGTAAGGGGGTGCAGGCGTGACCAATTCGAAGACGGGTCACTGGGTCACCTCTACTATCAGTAGAGGTGACCCAGTGAACCGATTTTTTATGAAAGAAGAACCCAGGTCGTCGCGGGATATCGGGTTGTATGGAAGCATAGTGCTTACCCGTGACAGAAATCGATTATTGCAATTGTTACCCTGTAGCTGACATTTATATCTGATTGATGCAGAAGTTACGCAATCGCCCTGCAGAAAAAAAAAAATCTTGTCCAGAGACCATGATCTAGTCATGATCTAATCGCTGCATAGAGTAAGAATAAAGCAAGTCTACGCTGCAAATAATCATATCCCTTTAGCCCTTCGTGTGCGGTCTCAAAATAAGCGCCCCCCCCCTGGTGTGCGGAGCGTTTCACAGGTGTCGAATTTCGCGGCCGCCGGTGGGCTCGCGCCGCTTTAGAAAAATAACAACTCCTATTACTTGTACTGAAGCTATGTAAACAAACTACGTCATTCAAATCGTTACGAAAATACGAACTACAGCTGTAGATTAAACTTTGAAAGGTAATCGCTCTTCTTTATGGTTTACACAGAAAAATGACAAAAAAATGACAAAAATAAAGACCAAAAATTACCCTCTTTTTTTTTTTTTGGTACCAATAAAATAAACAATATTACCCGTATCTATAGACTTTTTGATTGATGTGCACTATGGTCAATCATCTTAGAGTAAAAACACACGTAACGAAGACTCTGTCCCTTAAAAATCTGTGAAAATAATCAAGACAGAAGGAATAGGATCCAGAGCCGTTAAACTAGTTAAATAAAAAAACTATACTACCAATATTTGTAACCACAGTTTGTAACACACCTGAACACCACAGCTGAACACACACCTTTAATCACAGACGTAGACCACAGAGTACTTTGTCATTTTTCTTTGTAGGAACCTAATATAATATTATATTCCACAGATTTATAATGTCTGTGATATAATATTCAATGTACTCCAGATGTACTCACTACTCTGTGATTTGTATTTGTAATAAAATTGTACAGTCCGTCGTAGACAGAGAGAGATATATAGACGACGCAATATCTCCTTTTCACTCCCACATGAAAGAGATGCAGTGTTGGGATGTTACACAAGATAGAATGAGAAAAAACCATGTTTTCTTATTATATAACCTATCCCTTTCGGTTACACGCTGGCATTGATTCTAGAGGTTTATTTGTTCTATGGTCCTGGTTAACTTGTCTCTGGTACAGTCTACAGATCCAAAGAGTATAATAATATACTACAGATCACAGAGTACATACTACATTGAATGTTGAATGTCTCTGGTTAACTTGTCTCTGGTTGAATGGCAGATTGGCAGATAGGTAGTAGGTAACTTTATTTTGAGTGTGAATTACATATAGGTAATATTTAATTTGAAAATTTGTGATTTTTCTTTGATATTTATGTCGATACAGTTATTAAATCAGTATGGTTTGCGAAGGGTGTCTTAGTGTGGATAGAAAACTAACGGTGGCAGACCAGGAAGTGTTGAAGATATATTTAAGCTTTCTGGATACAGTAAGTTTAAAATACATAGTTTTTAGGCCAAATCTTGTTTTTCGTAGTTTTAGGCTTGTTTTACAAGCCCAAGGATGTCCGGTTCAATTTTATTTACATTCCTACCAAACTATGTCGTAAACAAATCGATGCTATAAACAAACACGGTTGCACATTTTGAGGAGAAAGTCGAGATTCTAGATTTTAGATCACATTACGCACTGGTGAGCGTTGTTGTCTTACGAGAGGGAGGTCTCGGGTTCAATCCCCAGCGGGGTCAATTTGGCAATGTATAATTTCTAAATTAGCGCTGGTCTAGTCTGGTGTGAGGCTTCGGCTGTGGCTTTTTACCACCTTACCGGTAAAGACGTGCCGGTTTAGCGTTCCTGTATGATGCGACGTAGAAACTGTCTAGGGACATGGGCAATATAACTGCCATACCTCTTAAGTTTGAGTTAGCTCGCAACTATCTTAGATTGCATCATCAGGCAAGGGCTAAATGTTCTGGAGCTAACAAAAAATATAAATATTCTTAATTAACTTGCCTGCGAGATAATGAAATGGAATACAAGCTATATTTGTATACTTTTCTGAAGTTTGACTTTTGCTGTGTCTTATCAATGCTATTTACAGGAGTACCGCAACAACTTTGTGCAGCTGTGTTGGGAGTGTGGAGCCCTATTCAAGAGGTTGCTGAGATTCAAACAGCAAGTGAAATGTGCCCACACTGTTCTCGTTAGATATCGAGTAAGAAACAACCTGTATTATTGGTTTAATTTATTTTAGTTCAGTTACCTGTTAGCCCTACATTGCAATATCTATATTATGACTTTTACTCTCATTTCAATTGATTTTGAATACAGGCTTAATATTTAAAAAGGTTAAAGTAGTAGGTACCTACCTAGTTTATCTCAAGAGGTTATTAGTATTATTTATTACTTTACTAGATGGTGCCCACGACTTTGTCCGTGTGGATTAAGGGTTTTTGATTCCCGGGGAACTCCTTAATTTTTCGGGATAAAAAGCCTATGTCCTTCCCCGGGATATAACCTACCTCTATATCAAATTTCAGCAAAATTGATTGAACAGATGGGCTGGGAAAGCGTAGCAGACAGACACACTTTCGCATTTATAATACATATTAGTATGGATATGTGTCACACCATAAAATCTACCAGAGGCTTCCCACAAGGAGGTTGCCTATCGCCACTGCTATGGTGTCTGCTATTAGATTCATTGGTAGCAAAAATCAATGACATGAAGATTTATATGCAAGCATACTCCGATGACGGTGTGCTCCTAGTAACTGGCAAGGATCTGAACGCAGTTAGAAACATTATGAGCACTGGTATTAAAACTACTATTAAATGGTGTCAAGAGAAAGGACTTAACCTGAATCCCTCGAAAACCAAACTAGTTCTTTTTACCAAGAAAAGGAAAACAACACATCTGATACCAATTGTATTTGTGTTGAGATGGAACTGATTAAAGAAATTAAATATTTAGGAATTGTGCTAGACAGCACACTTAGATTTAGAACCCACATAGTAGAACAATGCTCCAGAGCTAAAATAGCTCTTCTTCAATGTAAAAGAGCGGTGGGCAGGACATGGGGCATGAAACCGTACGTAGTAAAATGGATATATGTGGCCATCATACTACCCAGAATTATGTACAGACCAATTATTGTTTGGTGGCATAACACACACAATGACCTTATCAAAAGGCAGCGTATCTTCGACAAGAAATACAGAGTGCACATAGGTTCAAAGGAGACATGGAAGGTGGAAACCGTCAATGAAGATAAGATTATCTGTTACACGGACGGATCAAGGCGGGAATCAACTAAGCTCAGTGGTGCTGGAATCTTCTACAGCACCAATCCTGACAAAGAACAAGTAATTTCCCTAGGTAAATTTGCAAGTATAATTCAGGCCGAAACGTATGCGATCATGGAGTGTGTTTTTGGCCTGATGGATACTGTAAGCATAGAAACTAAAGAAGTTATCATATATAGTGACAGTCAGGCTCAGAGCATTAGAAAGGAAGGATACCATATCAGCTCTAGAGAAGGAATGCAAACGTATCTTGAACTCACTAGCTGAAAGGACAAAAGTCACAATTGCCTGGGTTCCTGGACTCCAAGGAAACAAAGGAAATGAAAAAGCAGATGAATTAGCAAGAATGGGAGCAAGCACTCCATTTTGTGGCCCTGAACCTTGCTTACCCATTCCATACTCGATCACTAAGAAAGTGTTCGAAGGAATTATAGAAAGAGAATCGAATTCAAGATGGAACAACTCTACACAATATAGGCAATCGAAGTTGTTCTTGAAATCATTCGATAAACAGAAGACAAAACAACTTATGTCACAAAGTAGAAACAACATAGCACTTATACAACGGGACACTGTCAGCTATATAGACATCTCACAATAATGAGAATAGAAGATGACCCATCATGTCCAGAGTGCGGCGAGGAAGATACCAGCTTTCACTTCATAGCTGAGTGCCCCATGTACTCATTGGTAAGGTGGAAATTAATAGGCAAGGACAGGATCAGTGAAGAAGACCTAAGACATCTCTCCTTAGGGGATATTGTAAGGTTCACTAAAGCTACAGGTAGGTTCAGGGGGGTAGGCTGCCGGGACACCAGTAACCTGTGTCCTAACACGGGGAAATGAGTGGAATGGTTCAATTAATGGACTGATCACCCGTCTGGCGACGGCGGGCGTCCTCTCTATAAGTACATACATGGATATATGTATTATTGTTTGGTTTTTTGTTGTAAATTTTTATGACTTTTTAATAATTTAATTAACTTATTTATAGTTAACTTTATATCACTTGCATTGTCATGAATAAATTATTGTTTATTAATTAACGCTGTATGCTATTATTCCAGATACCTCAACCAAAATCTCTATCAACTCTTCAAACAACGGAGTGCAACAACATAATAGATATAGATCATGAAACATTGTCACTACCTATGTTTGTGAAAGTAGAGGACGACGGTATGGAGGACGGAAGTGTAGCACTTGGTGATGATTACATGGAATTTAATGTTGAGGAACTGGAAATGAAGGTAAGTCAAATAATAACGTTAGTTGTGATAATTGCAAAAAATACGGCTAATTTTTATGGCTCTTCTCAGTCTACGTTTGGAACCCTCGTGACTATAGTTTCAAGATGCCGTTATTTATTACCATCATATTGTCTCTATTTAGTTTTAAATTTTTATACTGAACAATTTTATAATTGTTCAATATAAATAACCCTGTGCGTTCCGCAGAGGGTTCCATAGCCAAATTTGGCAAAAACGGAACCCTTATAGATTCGTCATGTCTGTCTGTCTGTCTGTCTGTCTGTCTGTCTGTCTGTCTGTCTGTCCGTCCGTCCGTATGTCACAGCCACTTTTTTACGAAACTATAAGAACTATACTGTTGAAACTTGGTAAGTAGATGTATTCTGTGAACCGCATTAAGATTTTCTTACAAAAATAGAAAAAAAAACAATAAATTTTGGGGGTTCCCCATACTTAGAACTGAAACTCAAATTTTTTTTTCAACTAATCCATACGTGTAGATAGGACCTATGGATAGGTCTTCAAAAATGATATTGAGGTTTGTAATATCAATTTTTTTCTAAACTGAATAGTTTGCGCGAGAGACACTTCCAAAGTGGTAAAATGTGTGTCCCCCCCCTGTAACTTCTAAAATAAGAGAATGATAAAACTAAAAAAAAATATATGATGTACATTACCATGCAAACTTCCACCGAAAATTGGTTTGAACGAGATCTAGTAAGTAGTTTTTTTAATAATTTAAAACTTACTACATGTTTGTATGGAACCCTCGGTGCGCGAGTCCGACTCGCACTTGGCCGGTTTTTTGATTATTTTAAGTGTGATATTATGTTAAAATCATTTAGTAGAATAAATTGTGGTTTATTATTTGCTTCTATTAGGGTTCCGTAGCCAAATTTGGCAAAAACGGAACCCTTATAGATTTGTCATGTCTGTCTGTCTGTCTGTCCGTCCGTATGTCACAGCCACTTTTTTCCGAAACTATAAGAACTATACTGTTGAAATTTGGTAAGTAGATGTATTCTGTGAACCGCATTAAGATTTTCTTACAAAAATAGAAAAAAAAACAATAAATTTTGGGGGTTCCCCATACTTAGAACTGAAACTCAAAATTTTTTTTCATCTAACCCATACGTGTGGGGTGTATCTATGGATAGGTCTTCAAAAATGATAATATTGAGGTTTGTAATATCATTTATATCGCCGAAAATTGGTTTGAACGAGATCTAGTAAGTAGTTTTTTTTTAATACGTCATAAATCGTTTTGTACGGAACCCTCGGTGCGCGAGTCCGACTCGCACTTGGCCGGTTTTTTTTTACTTTATTTCACTTCTGTTTCCTAAAAATATAATATGCTAGCGACTTTGTCTGCGTGAAATAAGTTTTTTAAATTCCCACGGGGACTCCCTAATTTTTCGGGTTAATATATAGCCTATGACACTCACAAATAATGTGGCTTTCTATTGGTACCAGAATTTTCAAATTCGGTTCTATAGATCCAGAGATTACCCCCTACAAGTTACAACGTCACAAACTCACAATCTTTACCCCTTTATAATATGTATTAGTATAGATATAATATAATTATTGTTCAATATAATAATATATTTTACTGGCCTACATATTGGTTTTTTTTAACTTAATTTTCAGACTGATATAAATTGTGATCCAATATTAGAAGAGCCTGAACCAAACAAGAACAGTGAAACTTGTGACGCCTTCAACGAATCTGACGAGGAACCGCTGAGGCCGCGGGAGAGGGACAGAACTAACCCGAGAGGGAGACGGAAATACAAACACGAAGGTGAGATAGTAATGAAGTCATCTATGCCTCGTAATAATTAATAGTAAAACGAATATTTATAAATGCGAAAGTTTATCTGTTTGTCTGCTAAATGCAAAAGTATGTGTGACAGACAGACACTGTCTGAGTTGCTTTCGCGGCCCATTTTTCAACTGATTTTGATGAAATTTGGTATAGAGATAGGTTGTATCTGTCACCGTAAGATTGTAAAAACCGTTAGATTATAATCTAACTCGCGAAATTGTAAACTGTCGAATGATTACAATATAACGGATTATTTTTCGGTAGATTGTAATCTGTTAGGTTTATTAACCCGATAGTGCGGCCGGGCACTTAGGTTCTATCGGGTTGGTTATTTATGTCGAACTTTAACCTAACCTACAAGAAAGAGACAAGAAAACGTAAATACAATGAATATTTCAAAAATTGACACAAAACATTGAACGATTCACAATCTTTCGACTGTTTGCAATCTATCGAAAAAAAAAGCGTTAGATTACAATCTTACGGTGACATATCCAAGATTTTCGGCGGGAATAATCCACGCAAACGTAGTTGCGGATATCATTTAAGTCTATCACTTGTTCGGAAAGAAAATTCTACTGAGAAGAGCCAGTATTATTAGATTCATATTTCTTTTATTTTACATTTCTTAGCTTTTTCTTATTTTTTAGGGGATCATAAAAAGGGTGTAAAGCGCAAGGGCTCCCCTGGCGTAGTGAATAACGCTAAGGTACAGAACAAGCTGCAGAAACTGAATGCTGACGCGGAACACCTGGAGATGGTTGTGTTGAGCTGGGACCAGGTGAGACACACACACATACGGTTGCATCCTAAAAATGTTTACCAGTTTTCAAATTAGATTTAAAACACTGCGACTGCGTGCATTAAGGTCTTAAACACCTAAGCAAGGTATTTCATATTCAGTGGGTGTAGTGTCATACTCGGTGGATGGGGTGTCATATTCAGTGGGTGTAGTGTCATACTCGATAGATGGGTATCATATTCAGTGGGTTTAGTGTCATACTCGGTGAGTGGGGTGTCATATTCAGTGGGTGTAGTGTCATACTCGGTGGATGGGTGTCATATTCAGTGGGTTTAGTGTCATACTCGGTGGGTGGGGTGTCATGTTCAGTGGGTGTAGGTAGTGTTATACTCAGTGGATGGGTGTCATATTCAGTGGGTTTAGTGTCATACTCGGTGGGTGGGGTGTCATATTCACTGGGTGTAGGTAGTGTCATACTCGGTGGATGGGTGTTATATTCAGTGGGTTTAGTGTCATACTCGGTTGGTGGGGTGTCATATTCAGTGGGTGTAGTGTCATACTCGGTGGGTGGGGTGTCATACTCGGTGGGTGGGGTGTCATATTCAATGGGTGGGGTGTGTTGTACACCGTACACATCCCCCAAGCAGATGTGACAGCCACTGAATATGACCCATTGAATGTGACATGACAATAAATCAGACATATTTTGTACAAAAACCGTGATGTGCGAGACAGATTCACGCACAAATGGTTCCGTATCGCTACATAATCAATTCTTCTAGTAAATAACAAGAAAGATGTCATAACAACACTCATAATCAGCTGTGAAATGTGAGTTTTCATATAACCTGCATTGAAAATGCGAGTTTCAATGCCTGTTGAGCCACGTTAACGGGCCAGCGGAGGGCGAATTGCCCATACAAACATAATACCAAAATAATTTGTAATTGGAGAATATTTCCGCCATATTATGCGATTATTAAGATCTTGTATTATTAAGATTAAGACTTGTATTTATCTAGGTCCCTGGATAATTATTTTTTCAAAATACTTTTCCAAAATTAAATGTAAGCACATTGCGTTACGCAAGTTTTTACGACATAATTGACATGTTTTCTCCTTATTTGTTTCATATTAAACCCAACGATATCTCACGTACTAATTGATCAGGAACATAGCCTATATTATTGTCAAGTTACAGAATAACAACACGAAGTTAAAAACACAACAATTTTTCATTCTACATTTTTGGTATTCACGGAACTTTGACTAAATGTATAACAAATTCTGTACTCTCATATTGCTATCGCGCTTGCACGCGATCATGTGTCATTAGCCAAATAGAGATAGCATTATACCGGAAAATTTATATTTGCGGTTCGAATAGAAGTTGCGAGCGGCGTTCTCCGGCCTCTTAAGCCGTCAGTCCCGGTTATTATTATCACTATAATAGCCGTTAAAGCCCGCCAACCCGCATTGGAGCAGCGCGGTGGGTGTAAGCTCTAATTCCCTCTCTCCTATGAGAGTGGAGGCCTGTGTCCAGCAGTGGGACGATAATGGGCTGTAGTGGTGGTTGATAGTTTTATGTTTGAAAACCATTTTAATGTTATATCTTTCCAGGTGGAGGAGGAGCGTCAGAAGGCTCTGTCGAGTGACGCGTTCCTGCGTCACGAGCACCGCTGCGGCACGTGCGCGGTCGGCTTCAACCATCGCTGCAAGCTGGACGACCACAACGCCAAGAAGCACGACCCGGTGGGTGGTGGGCTTTACGTTACTTTCATACATACAATTGGGTCGTGGAATGCTCTTTTGAAATGAAACTTCTTTAGAATCGTTGTGATTTGAAAATTCGATGGAAAGAAAAAGTGACAAACATTTTCACAATAGGATTTAGCCTGCGAGAGAATGAGATAGAATGCAAGTTACATTATTTATCGCATTCTCTGGTTTCACTTCTGCCGTGTGTGAATTGCACACACACTTTTTTATCACTTTTAATTACTCAATTGTGATAAATTAAGAGTATGACTGACATTAGAAAATAATATAGGGATGATAACAACTCAATCAAATCAGCAATTCAAACTTAAAACGCGCTTCTTGTATGGATGTTTGTACTTTGGATGTACGTCATCGAATTTCAACGCACTTTTTTTCTTTAATCTGTAATTTAATAAGGTTATCAAACATAAAACTAACCACAAAACTATAATGTGAAATAACCGATAATGTGAATTTTAGGTATTTTGGAAGACCCTTATTAAATAGTCAGTAAGAAATAATTTATTTTATCTATGCTATTGAAATGGGTGTTGAGGCCAAGATTTTTGAGATGCAGAGTGCTGACTATGAAATAGGCATCTATTTTCAAAACAATAGATACTTAAAAAATCTTAACTTTCACTTTTACCATACACGTTATACACTCGTAATAATGCACCCATTGTTTTAAAGGAAATAGTATATCTAACTCTTTCCTTCTGCGCGCAGTCTTACGGGACAGAAGAGTGCAGCGTATGTCACGTGCGCTTAAAAAACGCGTGCGCACTCAAAGCGCATCGCCGGAGACATATTTCCAGGTAAAACATTTTTTTTAATTCCACTACATGTTAGTACTACGTAGGCTAATGCTGAAATCTATTCGATGCTGAAGCCAATTTCTTCCATGCTACTTAAGAAATTCATAAATGTATGATAGCCTCGAATTAACAACTACAAAGACTATATTATTATAAAATATGTATCGCAAAGGCACTGTAAGTATGCCGTTCCCTATAAAATTTTCACGTAGAGATTCGCGTGATCCGAGTTATAACGGATCTAAATCGTTCTTATGTAAGGTGCCACATTTGGTGGGTGGGATGTCATATTCGGTGGGTTTTACTTGGGCAACGTGTACAGTGCACACCATACCCCACCCCATGAATATGACACCCCACCCACTGAATATGACACTCCGTCCCTTGAATCCACCGAATAACTTGTTGTGTGTACAGATGGCGCTGCCGGTTCTGCGGCGGCGTGTGGTCGCGCGCGGAGGTGGCGGCCGACCACGTCGCGCGCGTACACGGGGGCAACACGCCCGTGCACACTTGCAGCGTGTGCGGACACAGAGAGACGTGAGTGCTTGGGGGCGAAACAAAGCGATTTCAGACGAGGTTGAAGTCGCCTGCCTGGTCGAAGCGAGAGCTGGCATCACCGGAAGTCATGGAATAAGTTTTTTCATTTCCCATGGGACTGTTCGGGGATGAAAAGTAGCCTATGTCACCCTCCAGATCCTCCTTCTATATCTTCATGCAAATAATCACATCAATCCGTTGCTCCGTTGCGGCGTGATTGAAGGACAAACCAACAAACAAACACATATATTCTCGCGGGAACTTCTCAATTTTCCGTGATAGAAAGCAGCCTATATCCTTCTTCAGGGTAGAAACTATCACTATACCAAATTTCATCAAAACTGGTTGAAAAAGATAATCATGAAGGAACTAGAAGTTTTATTCGCTAATCCGCGACAATAGGTTAATCTATGTGGTACAGCGTGTATCCCGCACTTATAGCCCGCGATATTCACCACACCACACAAATCTTCCAAACTACCCTCAAAGTACAAACGTACTTTGAGGGTAGTTTGGAAATGTTGACTCGACAGTGCACAGTGCCTTTACGATTGTTCCTACATTATCATGGACTTCCGCAAAATAACGCCTGCTTCTATCCAATAAGAAAACATAATTGGTTGATTGGTTACAGCGTAACGGACAGACACACTTTCGCATATAGAATGCAAATAACATGTCAAAAAATAAAAAACATGTCGATCGTGTTGCAGAAGTCTGGGAAGATTAAGGAATCACATAAAAAGCCATTCGGAGCAGCAGAAGTGTGAACAGTGCGGAAAAGTGTTTCGGAACAAGGACTCGCTGAGGACTCATTTATTGTGAGTATGTACGTGTAATTGTTATTTTTAATCTTCTAAATTTATAAAAGGAAAAGGTGACTGACTGCTTCCAGCTCCTGAACAAAGGGTGCACCCCAACCTTTGTTACAAGAGCCAGGCAAGAAGTTTTAGACATCACTTTCGCAACTAATGACCTTGCTAGGAAGATAATGGACTGGAAGGTCAGTGCGGAAGCCTCTTTGTCAGACCACAGGCACATTTGCTTTGGACTGGCAACATCCCCTCACATAGAAACAATCACTTTTAGGGACCCTAGGTGCACCTCCTGGGTGGACTACCACAGTAAGCTGGAGACTAACTTGGGACGTGCCCCTAAAAGTATCAAAACGCCAGAATGTCTTGATGCTGCGGTGACGGCTGTCACCGAGGGGGTGATAAACGCCTTCGAGGACAGCTGTCCCCTAAAGGTCAGGACAACCAAGCGAAAGGCGCCGTGGTGGAGCTCAAAACTAAAGCGGCTCCGTGACAAAACACGGAAACTCTTTAACAGGGCCAAGAGAACCAAGGAGTGGGAGACTTATAGGAAGGCCCTGACGGAATATAGCAAGGAAATCAGAAGGGCCAAAAGAGCATCATGGAGGAAATTCTGCGAGGAAATTGATAGTTTACCTCAAGGCGCTAGACTCCATAAAATGCTCGCTAAGGCCAACTCTAACCCTCTGGGTCTTTTAAAAAAACCAGATGGATCGTTCACTTCTAACGAGAAGGAAACTCTTGAGTTATTGGCCAGTACGCACTTCCCGGGGGCTGTTTCTCTTGAAGACAGGAATACTTTGGCGAGCACTCCCAGCAGACCTCGAGCAGAGGACTGGAAGAGAGCTGCCATTGTGTTCAGACCCGGAGCTGTGAAGTGGGCTGTTAACTCCTTTAACGCAAACAAATCCAGTGGGATGGATGGTATCACGCCTCTTCTCCTGCAGAAAGGTGTGGACCTGCTAATCCCACTCCTGGTTAAGATCTTCAGGGCAAGTTACGCCTGGGGATATATACCAGACTCTTGGACTAAAGTAAAAGTCATATTCATACCGAAAGCGGGAAAGAAGGACTACGAATTGCCGAAGTCCTTTAGACCAATAAGCCTCTCCTCATTTCTTTTAAAAACAATGGAGAAGGTGCTTGACAGGTATCTAAGGGATGCGCTTCTAATTGAGAGACCCATTCACCATACCCAGCATGCCTATTGCAAGGGGCGGTCCACGGAAACTGCCCTGCTCAACCTTGTTGACAAGATTGAAAAGGCACTGGAGGACAAAGAAATCGCTCTTGCGGCTTTCTTGGATATTGAAGGCGCATTTGATAACACCCCCATCCGCACACTGGTGGGCGGGCTGACCAACAAACAGGCCGACACGACTACCATCAGGTGGGTGGAGGCAATGCTTTCAAACCGCATAGCCAAGCTTGAGCTAAATAACGTCTCTGCGTAGGTGCTCACGACGAGGGGATGCCCACAGGGGGGCGTGTTATCGCCTCTGCTGTGAACTCTTGCCGTTGACCAGCTTCTGCAGAAGATGGCTGTGCTCCGTATTGACACTCAGGGATATGCCGATGACCTGGTAGTCACGGTGCGAGGGAGCTGTCAAAGCATGCTCTCGCACCTTATTCAGAGAGCACTCCTCATCATCGATAAATGGTGTAGAGATAACGAGCTAACTGTAAATGCGGAGAAAACAGTTATAGTTCCATTCACTAGGAGGCACAACCTCGACAAGCTCGAGTCGCCTAAGCTAAACAATAAGAGTATACCATTTTCAACAGAGGTTAAGTACCTGGGAATTACCTTAGACCAGAAACTAACCTGGAACACACATGTTGATGGTGTACTCAAAAAAGGCCAAAATGGCACTAGGAGTCTGCGGTCGTTTAGCAGGGGACAGATGGGGACTAAAACCAAAAGTCACCTTCTGGCTCTACACAGCGGTGGTGAGGCCAATGATAACCTACGCCTCAGCAGTCTGGTGTAGCAAAACGACACAGATTACTACCCAGAATAAGCTTGGCAGCCTTCAAAGAACCGCCTGCCTGCTTATTACTGGAGCTATGAACACATCGCCAGGAGCAGCCCTGGAAGCTCTTCTAAATTTACCTCCTCTCCACATATTTCTGAGGAAGGAGGCGAGAATGAGTTTATACAGGATCACCTGCCAAAGGAAGGAAAACTGGATCTCCCGGGCACTGAGGGACTTTCATAACTCGTTGCTTGAGATCCCGGTTTTAGGAATGCCATCCGATATGATGGCCCCTAAACACTACTTCCAAAGGCCCTATAAGGTAGAAATTCCGGATAGGGATGACTGGCTAAACAACAGAATCACTTGGCCATCGGGCAGCATCAAATGGTACACCGATGGCTCGAAGTCGGGCAAGGACGTAGGTTGTGGAATTTATGGAGAGAAACCCCGGGCTATGCTCTACCGTAACCTGGGAGTCTACTCATCCATATTCCAAGCGGAGGTTTACGCCATAATAATTTGTGCGGAAACTATCCTGCAGGAGAACTACGGCAACAAAACTATTTACATCCACTCGGATAGCCAGGCAGCTCTATCAGCCTTATCGTCAGAGGTAATTACCTCCAGACTGGTTGACTGCTGCAGGGACACACTAACCACCCTGGCCCGTAGCAACAAGGTGGTTCTTCGCTGGGTTCCAGGGCATATGGGTATAGCCGGCAATGAAAACGCCGATACCCTGGCTAAAACGGGCGCTAAGGTAAGGCAGATCGGACCAGAGCCGGTCTGCGGTATACCTAAAAGCCTGGTGCAGCTCACCCTGCTAACCTACTGCTTCTATGAAACACTCACTCGTTGGAGAAACTTACGTGGTCTAAACCATTCAAAGGCGCTAGTCAGAACCTTCAATAAGAAGGCCGCCTCCGAGGCGCTAGCGCTCAGCAGGAAAAACCTACGCATTTTAGCACGAGCTTTAACAGGTCACTGCGGTCTTAACAGACACATGTTTAACCTTAAGCTTAGGGACACGGATATCTGCAGACTATGCCAGGAATCCTGTGAGACTCCGATGCATATTATCTGCCAATGTCCCGCTCTAATGCATAAACGAAGTATCCATCTGGGCAAACATATTATTAACCCAGAGGATGCTTCCCGTATTCCAGTCAAGAAAATGCTGCTGTTCCTGACTGAAGCAGACATTGGCGAGGAAATTTAAAAATGGAGGTCATATCACAATAGATCGGAAACGGTCGCAGTGATACAGGACATAAGGGACTGAAACCTCAAAAGGAAAAGAAGAAGAAGAAGACTAACCGAAAAGAGCAACTGCTGAATTTCTTGCCGGTTCTTCTCGTAGAATAATTTTCCGAACCGGTGGTAGAGTCTTGAAAGATGGTATTAATTAAACTACTAAAATTATTTTTAAATTTCCTTTCGGAACGAAGTTCCTTATGGGACGATACGGAGGGGTACCCTAGCCGGCAAAAACGTCCGTAACGAAAATGAGTAAGATTTTTTTTACGAAGACAGGAGGTCCTAAATATAAATACTACTACAACATTCGAAATAAAACTTAAATGCGTTAGTGTTAAGGTTTATATTTTATTTATTATTTTATTAACAAAATAATTGTAATTAATACAGAACTTGAAATGAATATTTTCATGTAATAAGGAACTTCGTTCCTATCTTGGTGTCCCACGACACCACACGTTTTTTAGCGTAGTAGCACACGCCGGGCAGTATAACATATTGATGCAGGTGTATTGTTCCCCCAGCATCCACAGAGGCGTGAAGGAGTACTCGTGTCCGCGCTGCGGCAAACAGTTCCTGTTCAAGAAGGCCATGGAGTTGCATCTCATCTCGCACGACGCGAGCGCGCAGCTCTACTGCTATGAGGTGGGTGTACGGTAATAGGCGTTGAAACATGATAATAGGCGTTAAAACATGATAATAGTTGTGAGAACGTAATAATAGTCGTTAAAACACGATAATAGTCGTTAAAACATAATTTAATATAAAAAATTCTTTTTAAACAACCGACTTCAAACTCCCGCGCCAACTTTACAACAACAAGCACACGCTATACAAAGTACTTATTTTATTGTTGATATTTTAAAAACCGCTCGACCGATTTCGATAAAATTTATATGGGACCACTTGGGAAGTATGCCCTTTCAAATAAAAAAAGAATCATCCAAATCGGTCCACCCAGTCAAAAGTTCTGAGGTAACAAACATTAAAAAAAAAAAAAACAGTCGAATTGAGAACCTCCTCCTTTTTTTTTGAAGTCGGTTGATAAAAATAGTCGTTAAAACCCGCCAACCCGCATTGGAGCGGCGTGCTGGGTGTAAGCTCTAATTCCCTCTTTCCTATGAGAGTGGAGACATGTGCCCAGCATTGGGACGTTAATGTTCTGTGGTGGTGGTACTGGTGGGGTGTATATTTGTCACATTATAACTCTGAAACAAGTTGACAGGTATGTACTTAGATAAAATATGCCATTTATCTGGTAAGATCTTGGAGGAAATATATTTGGCTTGGATTTTGGGAGATTTTTGGCGAGATTTTGTTGGTTTTAGTTTAGTGAAAAATAAACTCTTTGATCCGGACAAAAATTTACTTTTTATCCGACTGCCTGAAAAAAGGAGTATGTTGTTTTCAGGGTTCATGTATGTACATATGTGTATGTGAGTTTGTATATTCCACCATAACTTCCATACGCCTGAACCGATTTTGATAATTGAGGTATCGTTAGAATTCCTAGCTTATTCTGGGTGACATAGACTAGTAAAATTTAAAAAAAAAAAAAAAAACGACAGTAAGATTAACTATATAATCATCATCTAGAAAATGATGAGTAGATTCCAAAAATATATAACACTATAGTTCAATATCCAGTGATTCCCAAAAAAAACATTTAATAAAAATGTGAATAAGATTCCAAAGGTAATTAATGACTGTGGTATCGTTACGTAGTACCTAGATAGTTACGCGCTACGGCAGAGCAGTCGTATTTATTAATCATTTTAATTATATTCACATTGCATTACCGATTATAGATTTATTCCCGCGGGAATCAAAAACAACATAAACTCAACTAGTGTTAACTCATGAATAAATGAATAAATCATTTATTAAGTTAACTATGAATAAATCATTTCATCCATAGTCTTCAACGCCCGTATGTTATATTATTATTATTTTAATATTTACATCGTATTTATTTTAATTTCCAGTGCGATATGAACTTCAAGAACAAGATGTCGTTCAACCAACACATGAAATATAACCTCAAACACGTCGACCCGGCCAAACTGAAGTGAGTTTAAATATCTATACTAATATTATCAAAAAATAAATTGGCAGCCTTAGGGACTGCCGATAGAACTGAAAACGATTTTTTTTTTTGTTTAATTAATTTTTTCTAATAAAAAAAAAACAAATACAAACCTTAAAACTAAGGAAGTGAAGTCTCCGTAACAACGCGAGGTGTCGGTCACGGTTCCACAGCACTTCTCTATATATATAAAATTCTCGTGTCACAATGTTAGTTACCATACTCCTTCGAAACGGCTTGACCGATTTTTATGAAATTTAATATGCATATTCAGTAGGTCTGAGAATCGGCTACTATCTATTTTTCATACCTCCACGCGGACGGTGTCGCGGGCTAGTATTAATATAAACCTTAAAACTAAGGTATTAAAGTTTAATTACGAATGTACTATTTTATACTTAAGACCTTTTATCTTAAGAAGAACGGTGTCTCGCGTATTCGCGTAAAAACATACGATTATGAACCTTAGTGGTAAACATTTTCAGACCGCGACTGCACATCCATATTCAAAACGAGTATTAGTTGCCAATTTGTGACACAGATGGCGCTGAACGATATTGCCTCGCGCTGTAACACTGTAGTGAGAGATAGTATAGTATGTGCTTCCAATGTTACCAACACTGAATTTAATTACAAGAAAGTACGTTAAACTCTTGTCAATTTTTGCAGAGTGCTTATTTGATAAGTACTTAGTAATATAAATTATAACCTTTAAACAAAAAAACTAAGACATTAAAGTTTAATTACGAATGTACTACTTAAGACCTTTTGTTTAAGAAGAATGGTGTCGATCTCGCGTATTCCACATTTTTACCCCCTACCTAAAAGTGCTCCGCACGCCTAAAGAAGTTTTCCAAACGTCTTTATGAAGATTGTACTGTTGATGATTATGTAAATGATAAAATTTGACTCGCTCCAGCAATGCTAAGGACAGCGGTTACTTAAGTATCCACACATTGATGTAATTATAAAAGTTTTATTAAAAAGATCAACCACCTAGTATCTCGCTGGTTCTTCTCGGTAGGAATGCCATTCCGAACCAGTGGTAGATTCGCTCGTCTATTCGAAAGCAATTGTTGAATAAAAAACAAGTGTGTGTGTGCAATTCACACGCGGCAGAAGTGAAACTTCAGAAATATAGCCCACGAGATAATGAGGAAAATAGAAATTGTATTCTATCTCAGTATCTGGCAGGCTAAATCCTGTTATGAATATGTTTGTCTCTTTTTAGTGTCGCTTTTTCGTTTCATAGAATTTTCAAATCACAACGATTCTAAAGAAGTTTCACAAAAAACTAACTGACTTTGATACTTAACGAGTTATTTTTATACTTACAGACTAAAAATTAACCCTATATCCGTTTCGTTTCGTAACATGTTTTCAACCGACTTTAAAAAGAGGAGGAGGTTCTCAATTCGACTGTTTTTTTTTTTATGTTTGTTACCTCAGAACTTTTGACTGGGTGGACCGATTTGGATGATTCTTTTTTATTTGAAAGAGCATACTTCCCATGTGGTCCCATATAAGTTTTATCGAAATCGGTCGAGCGGTTTTTAAAATATCAACAATAAAATAAGTACTTTGAAATTATATAAATTATTATATAGTGTATTTATCGTTCCAGCACTTATGTCGCATTGTGCCACCAATGTCGTAAGGGTGCTCCCTCACCGGGAGCTTTCGCGTGTTATGTAACGTTACAGATTTGAGCATTACATAAGTGAAGGAGGAGAACCGAGCGTTACAATGCGCACCTTGTAATGATACAATGTGTAATATCTTGATACAACTTGCTATGAAATGCTCATAGATATGACAGACTCGCCTACGCCTGGAAATGCTCAAAGTCGAATCAATATTACATTACACTCAAATACTCGTCAGTCAGGCAGGTAGTATTATTGTAATGTAATGCTCAAAGACGAATCTATAATGTTACAGTACACGTGAATGCTCCCGGTGACGGAGCACCTTTAATTTCATTATGTTTGTTTTTTAAGCTTTAATTTGTCATTTAACTTTATTATAATTTTAGTTAGTTTCCCTTTATAAATAGGTATATATTTAATTCTCATATAGTTGCTTTGATTCAGATTGTATTTTTTAAATAATGTAATATTTATATGTGCTTACTACTTAGACTAATAGATTTATAAATATATTAGAATTGATATTGTATACGTAGTTCGTCCGTGACTTCACCAATTAAGGTTTCCACTGAAAACCAGCGCTGCAGCCTGCTGTAGCATTAGGCTGAGATGGAGACCTGTATTTGGTCACACAACTTTGTTTTTGTATCTGATTTTATAGTTTTAGATTTTCTTTCTTTCTTTCTTTCTTTCTTTCTTTACTTTGTATAGTGTGTGCTTGTTGTTGTAAAGTTGGCGCGGGAGTTTGAAGTCGGTTGTTTAAAAAGAATTTTTATATTAAATTATTAAAAAGAACAACAGCTGAATGTCTCGCCGCCTCTTCTCAGTAGCACGCTGATATTGCATGCTTGACAAACTCAAAACTCAAATCAAGGTTTCACTTTGTAAAAGTTTTGTGTTTGCACTTCGCAGACACGCGTGCGCGCTCTGCGACAAGAAGTTCGTGAAAGCGACACGACTGGAGGAACACAAGCTGGCCGTGCATCTGAAGGAGACGCCGATCACGTGCACCGAGCACGGCTGTACTTTTGTAAGTGCACACTTCTTGACCCCGAGCCGAAGGCGAGCGTTTTCACAGCGCACCCGAGTCAAATCAAAATTAATTAATTCATGTGTTACACCACCGCTACAGCCCATTAGCGTCCCACTGCTGGGCACAAGCCTCCACTCTCATAGGAGAGAGGGAACTAGAGCTTACACCCACCACGCTGCTCCGATGCGGGTTGGCGGGCTTTAACGACTATTACCACGTTAGTGATAATAACCGGGACCGACGGCTCGACGTGCTCTCCGAGGCACGGGGGTGAAACACCGCCAACTTCCTAACTCCGGGCTAGTGCTGAGAATTTCTAGTCAGAAAAACCCAACACTTATTATGGCCCGACCCGGGACTCGAACCCGGGACCTCGTCAGCTGCAGACAAACATGCTAACCACTAGACCAACGAGGCATGTGTTAGGAGATTAAATAAAATAAAATAATTTAATTTAATCTATACTTCTCTACTGATTTACTAATTTACTCAGGTGAGTTTATGCGACACCAATAGAATAATTTTGTAACTTTTTGTTTTTATATGAATAAATAAATAAATAAATAATATTATAAATGCGAAAAGTCGTGTCTTGTCTGTCCGTCCGTCTGTCTGTCTGTCTGTCTGTCTGCTAGACTTTCACTTCCCATCTGTTCGAATGATTTTGATCAAATTTGGTAAAGAGATCCCGGAAAAGGACATAAGCTACGTTTAATTTTGGAAAATTAAAGAGCTCCCGCGGGAATCAATAAACCTAAATGTGTTCCGGGCTACAATTTATCTCTGTGCCAAATTCCAACCAAATCCGTTCAGCCGTTCTGGCGTGATCGAGAAACAAACATCCATACTAGAGATCAGGCGTATATACTACTAGCTGATACCCGCGACTTCGTCCGCGTGGATTGAGGAGTTTTAGTTCCCGCGGGAACTCTTTAATTTTCCGGGATAAAAAGTACCCTATTATTTAATCCGGACTTCTAACTTTACGTCTGCAAAATTTCAAAGCAATCGGTTCAGTAGTTACGGCGTGAAAGCGGAACAAACATACAAACAAACTCACTTTCCCATATTTTATAATATTAGTAAGGATAACAGGTTTCAAAACTAGGCTTCACCCATGAAGTATGAGTACCGAGTCTCTCGCCTGCGTACGAAAGCGTTTCGAGTATTTAGAAGTATGTACTAGGAAGTCGTGAGGTGCTTGCAAAAACAAAATGATAATCAACCTTATTACTGAACAGTTAAGACAGTCTTTAAAACCACTGAACAGTGAACCCGTGATACTCTTATGTCCCGAACGCGTACCGCAAGACGCTTTCGGGACACTTTTGTTTTGACAATATTGACAATACACCTTATTAGTTACTAGCGGATGCTCGCGACTTCGTTCGCGTGGTATAAGTTTGTTTTGCCACAGGCACTCCTTACTTTTCCGGGATATAAAGTAGCCTATTCCACTCTCCAGGTCCTCAACTACCAGTTACTCTGTTGCGACGTGATAAAATATTTTTTATTTTACTTAATTTTATTTAAAATTTTTAATCAATCAACTCAATCAATCAAGTCAAATATTTAATATTTGAGTTGATTGAATGAAAGGTAAATTGCGGTTTACGATTTATGACGTATTAAAAAAAACCGGCCAAGTGCGAGTCGGACTCGCGCACCGAGGGTTCCGTACAAACATGTAGTAAGTTTGAAATTATTAAAAAAAAACACGTTTATTGTATGGGGACCCCCTTTAATATATATATTTTTTTAATTTTTAGTATTTGTTGTTATAGCGGCAACGGAAATACATCATTTGTGAAAATTTCAGCTTTCTAGCTATCACGGTCTATGAGATACAGCCTGGAGACAGACAGACAGACAGACAGCGGAGTCTTAGTAATAGGGTCCCGTTTTTACCCTTTGGGTACGGAACTCTAAAAACTAATTACTAGATCTCGTTCAAACTAATTTTCGGTGGAAGTTTGCATGGTAATGTACATCATATATTTTTTTTGTTTTATCATTCTCTTATTTTAGAAGTTACAGGGGGGGGACACACATTCTACCACTTTGGAAGTGTCTCTCGCGCAAACTATTCAGTTTAGAAAAAAATGATATTACAAACCTCAATATCATTTTTGAAGACCTATCCAAAGATGTGACACGTATGGGTTAGATGAAAAAAAAAATTTTGAGTTTCAGTTCTAAGTATGGGGAACCCCCAATAGTTATTGTTTTTTGTCTATTTTTGTAAGAAAATCTTAATGCGGTTTACAGAATACATCCACTTACCAAGTTTCAACAGTATAGCTCTTATAGTTTCGGAAAAAAGTAGCTGTGACATACGGACGGACAGACAGACAGATATGACGAATCTATAAGGGTTCCGTTTTTGCCAAATTTGGCTACGGAACCCTAAAAATGCTATGCAATAGCTTTACCGCGGCAATCTCGAGTGCCACACGTCTTTTTTTTTTATTAACTGGCTTTACGGCTCTGGGTTCCAGCCCTTCTGAGTATAGAAAGTCCAAACAACCTACAACCTATTTTAAACTGGCTTTTACACAAGTTTAAGAAATCCATTAAAACTATGCTCCCGAAAAAGCTTATATTGTTGAAGATTTGACTCGCTCCAGCAATGCTTAGGACAGCGGTTACTTCTGTATTATAAGACGAAACACCGGTTCTTCATTATATTATATAGACATATCCATACTAATATTATAAATGCGAAAGTGTGTCTGTCTGTCTGTCTGTCTGCTACGCTTTCACGGCCCATCAGTTCAACCGATTTTGATGAAATTTGGTACAGGGATAAGTTGTATCCCGGGGAAGGACATAGGCTACTTTTATTCCCCGAAAATTAAATGTTCCCGCGGGAATCAAAAAAAATTATCACTTCAACCGATTTTGATGAAATTTGGTATACGGAAAGGTTGTATCCCGGGGAAGGACATAGGCTACTTTTGATCCCGAAAAATTCAAGAGTTCCCGCGGGAATCAAAAAGCTTAATCCACGCGGACGAAGTCGCGGGAATCATCTAGTAATTAATAATTGTACACGAATAACACCGTCAGAGCCATTTTCCAAGGCGTACCCCAATCAATCATTAAATGGGTCGAGCGCAGACTCGACCGGTCAGAGCAGGACAGCACTAACATTAGTCGTCTCTCTCAGAATCGGCCTAACAGTATCTACACATCGATGTAATTGTAATTTTTGTTTGAAAAAAGCAACCGCCGAGTTTCTTGCTGGTTCTTCTCGGTAGGAATTACGTTCCGCACCAGTGGTAGATTCACTCTACTATACAAAAGCACTAGTAAAAGTTTATTTGTATAAAAAACGTTTGAATTTGAATTTTGATTATGAACACCCGCTCGAAGGATGATCATTCTATCGTTACGGTGGACCCCTCCCGTGCTCTACTATTGCGATGTGAGTGTATCAGAGCACGTGTCGTTGCAGGCGTGCTCGTCCAAGCCCGTGCTCCGTACTCACATCCGCATGCTGCACCGGAACGCGCGAGCGAAGCGAGACCACGTGTGCGACGTTTGCGGGAAGGCGTACTCCGTATGTCGTACACACCGATCTACACTAACTGTACTCACTAACACGCTGATATTATACACTTGCTTTACCTCCCTGGCGTTGCCTCGACGTGGGAGGTCCCGGCGAAGTCAAATTGGGAATTTGTAATTTGTAATCTGAATTTTATCTGGTCTGGCCTGGTGGGAGGCTTCGGCCGTGGCTAGTTAACACTCTACCGGCAAAGACGTGCCGCCAAGCGATGAGGCGTTCCGGTACGATGCTGTGTAGAAAGTTAGAAACCGACTGCCATACCCCTAACCCCTTAATAGTACTTAATTCACGCGCACGAAGTCGCGGACATAAGCTAGTAATATTAAAAATGCGAAAGTCTAGATGGATGGATGTTTGTTACCTACTCAATCACGCCAGAACGGCTGGACGGATCTGGATGAAATTTGGCACTAGAATAGCACATAGGCTACTGTTTATCCCGGAAAATTAAGTCGAAAAAACTTTTTCTACGCGGACTAAGTCGCGCCACCAGTCTATTAATAAATTGATAAAAATTCGAACACATCAAAGCTTTGGAGAGATACAGCGTTTGTCAATTCGCTCAAAAAATTCTAATTATTACAAATTGAATGACTTTTTAACGCCTGACGCAAAAAGTTTTACGTGTCTGTTTGTGTATCTGTGTGGTATCGTAGCTCCCAAACGGATGAACCGATTTTCGTTCATGTTTCATGAAAATCTGTTCATCCGTCTGAAGGTCATCAGTATTTTTCTAGTCGGGGGTTGTTTTCAATTTGTAATTTATACTTGTTTGTAGACAAATAAGGCAGCCATCTCTCTACTACCATTGATTTGCTGATTTGCTGATTTGCTGTGCCCCACCGGGGTGGCTAATATATTTTTCTTTAGTAATAATAATTAAAATAATTACTTAAATTACCTATAAGAATAATATTAATTGTATTAGAATGCAATATAAATAAATATGAATATGGAATGTACCCCTCATCTATGGAGGGTAGAGATAAGGAGTGTTATCTCTGTATATAAAAAGTGTCCGTCGAAATGCACCACATTAGCATCGAGGTAAATTTAAAAAGAAGTGCCAAGTATTATTAGAGTAGGTTTGAGAAATAAACAAGGAAAGAAAACATTCATCATTATTTTGTACAACGTAAGTTGTTGAAATTTTCAATAATTAACTGTTTTAGTCGACAATAATATTAAATTTTTTCACTCGGCATACTTCACTTCAATCTACAATTGCTACATTCATACCACACCCTTTGCTACACCAGCGCCACCGTGGAAGGTTTTTGAACTGTTATTATCAGCAACCACTGGACACTTTTTCAACTTTTCTCCAATAAGAGATAACACCCCTTACCTCTACCCTCCATACCCTTATCGTGTCCGTTGGTCGCCACAGACTAAGAAGAGTCTGGAGGGTCACCTGCGCGCGCACCGCGGCGAGCGGCCGTTCCGCTGCGCGGCGTGCCCGGCCGCGTTCGGCTACCGCGCCGCGCTGTACAACCACAACAAGCTGGTGCACCTCGAGCAGAAGGTGGGACCGAGTGCCGATAGACAAGTGAAAACGAATATTCTTTTTTATTTTTATTTAAACTGAGACCTCGCGGCGCCATCTATTGACACCATTGTGAAGTTCTGTTGTAAATACTAAGGCTCATTAAAAAAACCGGCCACGTGCGAGTCGGACTCGCGCACCGAGGGTTCCGTACAGACCTGTAGTAAGTTTTAAATTATTAAAAATATTTTTATTTTAAATATTTGAGTTGATTGAATGAAAGGTAAATTGCGGTTTACGATTTATGACGTATTAAAAAAAACTACTTACTAGATCTCGTTCAAACCAATTTTCGGTGGAAGTTTGCATGGTAATGTACATCATATATTTTTTTTAGTTTTATCGTTCTCTTATTTTAGAAGTTACAGGGAAGGGGAAACACATTTTACCACTTTGGAAGTGTCTCTCGCGCAAACTATTCATTTTAGAAAAAAATGATATTACAAACCTCAATATCATTTTTGAAGACCTATCCATAGATCCATAGATACACGTATGGGTTAGATGAAAAAAAATATTTTGAGTTTCAGTTCTAAGTATGGGGAACCCCCAAAATTTATTGCTTTTTTTCTATTTTTGTAAGAAAATCTTAATACGGTTCACAGAATACATCTACTTACCAAGTTTCAACAGTATAGTTCTTATAGTTTCGGAAAAAAGTGGCTGTGACATACGGACAGACAGACAGACAGACAGACAGATAGACAGACAGACAGACATGACGAATCTATAAGGGTTCCGTTTTTGCCAAATTTGGCTACGGAACCCTAATTAAATAATTTCGTTTCCATATAATATTTATCTAATTTTAGTATTTGTTGTTCAAGTACAGGATGTAATTCAAACAATTGAACAAGTTTCGGACTCAGCCTTTCAGTAAATTTAGAGTTCTGAGGTCAACTTTGGACGTTAGAAAATCTCCACTTTGAAAACCCCCCATTTCGTCAATTTTAAGGGAATCATTTAAAAAAATATATTTTTGGACTCTATTCCTAATTATCTTTAAAATGAAATACCGCAACCCTATGTAACGCTATAAAAATATTTTTTCTTCATATTCGCTTCTATGAGAGCCCCCCTGAAATAGAGATTTTTATTACTTTTTAAGCCATATTCGGCTGGAGGCCATCGGTTTATATGTATAATATTTAAATTTGAAGTAATTACGTTCAGTAATTTAGAAGGCTCTGACGGACGGACGGACGGACGGACAAGTGCAAATTCACTCAAGTAGACTCAGAGACCTTCGCTTCGCTCGGTCAATTAAAATTATTAAAATATAAACCTTAACGTTAGGGTATTAAAGTTTAATTTCGAATGTAGTATATTTATATTTAAGACCTTTTGTCTTCGTAACCACGTGAGCGTGTCGGTCACGGTCACGCAAATCTACATTTTTACCCTTTACCAAAAAGTGCTCAACGCGCTTAAGAAGTTCAATAAGTTACTTTCTTCGTTAAGATTGTAAAGTAGCATTACAGCACATGGGCGATAAAATATTACCGCACAGCTTTACTACGCTATTCTTGTCCCGCCGCGTTCGGCTACCAGGTCGCTGTATACAACCACAATAAACTGGTGCATCTTAAACAAAAAAGTAAAGAGGTCATTAAAACCCCCTTTTTTTTCAATACTTTTGTTTGTAAAATGATTTTGCTTTTTGCGTCAAAACTGTAAAATAGTCACCACACGTGCGATAACATACTAAGAGCGGTAATATAGCTTAAAATCCCGTTTTATACAATCTCTTAACTGAAATTAAATCGTCAGGACTAATTCTAGTGCTATCCCTTTGCGAGGGGAGGTTTATGTAAGGGATAGCAATAAAATAAGTGCCGTTACAGTCCCACCAACTTATCTGGCCCGGTGGACGAAATTGGAACTATTTTTTATTTATATTTTGCTGTTAGATAACAGCCACGCTGTCAACGGGTCAGTTATGTTTATGGGACTATTATTTTAAGAGAACGTATTAGAAGAAATTATGTACAAATACGACAGCAAAACAGACCACCTGGTTTAAGATTATTTTGACGGTTAGTTCTTTATCATAGATTTTATATTACATATTTATATTGATATGATTATTTTTTGTTGACAGACGGGTCGAGGACGCAGCGCGATACCCGAGTGGCCGAGCGCAGCACTAGCGCCGGCGTTATCCATCGACAAAACATCGACACACGACACTGGCACAACACTATTATAGCTTTAATTGTTTATATAAAATAAAACATATTTTTAAATATTTCGTCTTTTATTTTTCTGTAGATTTTAGTATTATCTTATCGCAAGATTTTACTTTTTTTATTCTACTACATGTTAGCCCTTGACTGTGGTCTCATGATAGTAAATGATGCAGTCTAAGATGGTAGAGGGGTAACCTATTAAGAGTATGTCAATTAATAGTTATACATATTACCAACTAGACGACCGTGATTTCGCCGCGTGGAAAAGGTTTTTAATTCCCACGAGAACTCCTTAATTTTCCGGGATAGAAAGTAGCCTATGTGTATAAATTCAGGGTATAAACTATCTTCATTCCAAATGAAGGAGTAAAAATGCGATTTTGACGATATTGGCACAGTGAAAGATTGCATCCCGGGGAAGGAGATGGATACTTTTTATTCTGGAAAAATCATAATCATCTAGTAATCGATACCAATATTATAAACTAGCTGATGCCCACGACTTCGTTCGCATGGATTGAGGTTTTTTGGTTTCCGCGGGAACTCTTAATTTTCCGGGATAAAAAGTAGCCTTTGTGTTATTCCAGACTATGATCTATCTCTGTGCCAAATTTCATCCGTTCCGCCGTTCTAGACTGCTAGAGTTATAAGTGTTCGAACAATTTGTTTTATATATTAAAAAATATTCGAAAGAGTGTCTGTCTGGCACGCTTTCACGCTCATCTGTCAGTCGTTTGATAAAATTTGGTACAGAGATAGTCTGCATCCAGGGGAAGGACATATAAGCTTTTATCCCGGAAAAACAATAAGTTTGCGCATCTAGTAATTAGTAAATAACTAGAATAAGTAGGCATGTATTTTCAGGATCATTTATTTCAAAGGACCCAAATCAAACTCGTTATCCAGAGCTTCGAATATGTCAGTATACGCCTCTGTAGTCGTTGCGATCGTCGAGGGTGACGTGAAAATATTACTCAGTTCTTCTTTCATCTTCTGTTCTATTTCCTTCTTTTTCTGCTCGTCTCCTACATCTGTTACTTCTGGGTTTTTGATGTATTTCTGAATATCAATCGGGACGGGGTCCTTTTCTGAACTTTTAATTGCTTCCTTAAATTCTGTGTCTAAAAATTCATCTTTAAAAACTATTCTTGGAGTGGTTTTCAGGTTCTTTCTAAGATTGTTTGGTGTGTTATTGTGTTTATCATCTTTGTTTTTTATAACTTTCTTGGGATCCGAAAAAATGAGATCAACTGCTGTAGTACTTATTTTATTATTTTCATTGAAATCTGCGTCTAATTCTTTATTCTTATTAACAACTGTTGTAGCTTTAAAAATTTTATTTAGTTGCCTTCGAGAATCATTTATTTTATTTTTAATTGGTTTTATATCTTTATTGTATGATTTTGTAGTTATTTCTGGATTTGTTTGTCTTCTAATGTTTATAACTTGAGTATTAATTCTTTCAAATGTGCCACCACTCTTGAATTGACTATCCTTATTCATATTTGTTATAAATTTTAGATCATTATTTTTATTGTTACTACTAAATTCACTTTGTATTTTTGTTGTATGTTTTGTTGTTGTACCTTTGTCATGTATGTCGTACACATCTCTTCCAAGATGTTTACTTATTTTATTCATATCTTTATTTTTTGTGACTTTTTCAATAAATTTTGTGGGTAATTTCTCAATTTTCTTAGTTAATTGCTCAGATATTGTTTTTCTATATGTAGACTGATTCTCGACAGTTCTCTTTGTTGTTTTAGTACTTTTACGATGATTATGATCACTTCTGATTTTGTGAACGATTTTTTCATTGACGTTATTAATTATTTTATCTGCTTTAGTATTGAAAGGTGGCAAAGTTCTGTGAATATTCTTGGTATTTTGTCTGGTTGTAGATTCCATAATATAATCGAAATTACTTTTAAGGAACGCTTTAATGCCCATATCTTTATTTGATTTTCTTATCGCATTGATATCGTTTCTAGAAATATTGAAATTTACTTTATCAATTATTTTAGGTTCTTTTGTACGTCTAAAGACTCTATTATTTGAAAAATTATCTCCAGTTGTTATTTCAAATGTAGTAAGATTTCGTTTTGTAGGTTTATCTACTATATAAAAATAAGTCGGGTTTTCCTTCCTGACGCTATAACTCCAGAACGCACGAACCGATTTCCACGGTTTTGCATTCGTTGGAAAGGTCTCGGGCTCCGTGAGGTTTATAGCAAAGAAAATTCAGGAAAAATTTCAACAGAAAAGCGGGAAAATCTTTTTAGCGGGAAAGCCATCTGGTGGCGAAACGGAGTTCGCCGGGTTTGCTAGTTTTCCATAAAATTGTATTCTTCAAATTCTTCATAATTTTTAGATGCGATTTCATTTGTTGTGATATTTTCTTTGGAAATATTAAGTTCTTGTGCAAGCGTGTCATAACTTTCTGTTGTAATTTCAATTGTATTGAACTTATTGCCAGGTTTATTTTCTGCAATATTAGCATCTTGTCTTTGTTTAAGTCTGTATCTATTAGAAATCAAAAGATTTTTTTCAGATGTGATATCAATCATTTTAAGCTTTTTGGCAGATTTATTTTCTGCAATTTCTTTTGAAAGTCTGGAATCTTCTTTCTCTTGAAAATCATTATTCGCTCTAAAATCCCGTTGTTTTTCGTGAAGTTTGTTTTCAGTATTACTCGTTTCGATTTTGTCATTAATTTTCTTAAAATATTCTGTAACTTTATGCGTATGATCAGTATCGCTGTCATCAAACGGTCTAGAATCACTATCATTAACTGTAACACCTTTACTTTTAAAAAGACTTCCAAAGTATGCAACTGAAGGTTTTGGTGTGTTAATATCGTTTCTTTTGATGTTCAGACTTTTTGAATAATTTTCAGTAAAATCTTTATTATTTCCGGTTGTTCTGCTGTCCATTAGTTTTTGTCTGAAAGTAAGATAAGACCGTTTGTTATCTTATTTACTGGACGTCCTATTTAAGCCAATTTGATAAATATTTTCGTTTAAAAAAATGCTGTTTCCATATGACTAGCAATTGATAGTCATAGTTTAAAGGTTTAGGTTTAGAATAATGCCCAACTTATAAGATGAACGTGAGAAGGGTCAGAAAACGACAAAATTCAAATCTCCTATAGTGATTTAGGCCTATGAAGAGTAATATTTTTTGAGTAGATTTTTTTAATCATTTTTTTTTAAAGATTGTTTGTTAAATGTTTAACATGCTTTCCTCATAGGGTTTGTTTGTCTTTCAGTCACAGAGACTGATTATTTGCATGTTTATATACGAGGACCAGTAAAATCGGAGCGTTCCCGGTTTTTATTTAAATCTATATCCACACCGATGAACTCACAGGCATCCTCTAGTATTAATGATCTTACCTCAAAGCCCTAACTTTCATGAGAGTATCTTTCCTTACATTATCATTATTATCATCATATATGAATTTAATTTTATGTTTTTTCAAAGAAATATTTATTTCGGAACTATAACTTATGGATGTTAGCGTGACATCATCTAAAGTTCTTTTGTTCTTAGCTTCATTATTATCCTCTTTGAGAGCTCTAAAATTTCTTCTTTCTATTTTAATATTTTCAGGATACAATGTTATATGTGTAAGTTTCCCTTTCGAGTATTTTATACTAGCATTTTTACTTCTCTTCTTACTTTCTTTAGTATAACTTCTTATAGGTTTTGAATATGTTGCTTGCGGTGTATCATCGCCATATATTTCTTTTGATTTTCCATCATTGCTTTCCTTTTCTATTGCCATTGCCTTTCCTTCATTATAATTTTTATGTTTAACATTTAAAAATTTATTGGTCACATATGTTTTAGTTGATAATTTAGAAGATTTGCTTTTTCCCTTCCTTTTTTTATTATGACTTCTTTTAGGTTTTAGATATGTTATTTGAGGGGAAGTATCGGGACTATATTTTTTATTAGTATATGTTCTTTCTAATGTTACATTACTCTCCTTCTTTGTAACCTTTTCTATTGATATTACTTCTTCATCACTAACTTTTTTTTGTTTGGCATTAACAATTACATTTTTAGCAAAAATTTTTTTCATTACCTCGGTATTTTCACTTCTGTTTTGAATCAAATATGGTATATAGTTATTATAACGATGTGATTTAAAACTTTTTGCTTCTATCTCAATTGTTTCATCCGTATTCGTATTTTCACTATTTTGTAGCACTAGTTCTCGTTCCATTTTAACCTTAGAAGGTTCCTTTTGTTTAATAGAATAAGTTTTAGCACTATGGACTGAAAAGTCATCACGAAGATAAGCTTTAAGTCTATCTTCTACTTTTCTTTTTGTATCTTTAGATAAGTTAGAAAAGTAGTCGACAATAATAAGCTGTACAGCTTTTCTGACAGTATGTTGCAATTGTCCACTTTTTCGTGATCTTTGACGAAATATTTTCAATTTCTTAATGAAATTCGACAATTTCTCTTGTGTATCTCGTTTATATAACGTGTTTATGAATCCCAAAATATTATCATTTTTATCCTTTTTAGGGTTCTGTAATTTTCTTAGTAATTTATCTAGATCTTTTCTAATTGTTTTCACTGGTTTCACTTTGATGTGATTTAATTCATTACTCAAAAATCTTCTTATATTTTCTTGTAGTGTATCACTGTGTTTGTTTTCTTGGATTTCATTTTTGACTATCTGAACTATTTCCATCAAATCTTTATCATTGAAAGTAAGTACAGTATCAATTAAATCTTCAAGGAAATTCGTGAATTTATATTGTTTCACACGCATTGTATATTCATTTTTATCTTGTTTAGGATTGTCTTTTATTTTATTTTTCACTTTAGTAAGGATCCCTTGGACTTTGTTGATAAAATCGACGTCAGATGATTTGTCGAACTCGAACACCGTGTCTAAGGCTACGTTAATGCTTCTAGGTCTAGCTGCTTTTGTATAAACTGAAACGATAGTTAGGAAAAATTGTATTAATTGCTAAACGTTAGGGCCGAAATACCGTCTATACTCTATAGTCTATGCGATAAGATCTACAATATATCGCATTGCGATCCCAAGGAAACTCCGACCATCACGATCGTCGGGGCTTCACATGTGAATAGCAGGAGTTATTACCCTCAGCAGTGAGATAGATAGATCTCTCTTCGTCGTCGGATTATAACAAATTAAACTTCTATTTCTTTAACTGTTATGGACTTCTGCAAAGTAACGCCTACTTATATTCAATATTAATTATTTAAATAGTTTAGATTTGTAGTGTTTAATTTAGTTCTTTATTTAAATTCATTATTTAAATAAAGTCTCTTAAGCAAACTTTAGTTCCTGTTGCGAAAAGCAAATTTCTTTAAACGTAACAAAACTGTACTTGATTGAAAATATCGCGTACCTACCAGATATTTCTACCAGTAGCGATAACAACACGAAAAATTGCATTTTATGTGAAAACCATGCTAAGTGTGCTTGAAAATACTACCTACACTAAGACTAGCAGACTGTCTTTGCTTGTCCTGTAAGTGACAAAGTTAAACTGTGCTGGATCTTTCTTTTAATCAGATCTGTTAATAATATCAGAAAATCAGTAACCCAATTAAAAAAGTGTGTGTTCAATTCACACACGGCAGAAGTGAAACATCAGAAAAGTAGCCTACGAGAGAATGAGACAAATATAACTTGTATTCTATCTCCTTCTATCGCAGGCTTAATCCTATTATGAATATGTTTGTCTCTTTTTGGTATCGCTTTTTCGTTTCATCGAATTTTCAAATCACAGCAATTCTAAAAAAGTTTCAATTCCAAACAAGTTTCACTTAAATTTCTATTGGATATCTTGGATTTTTATTCAAATCTTCATTTGTTTTTTATTTTTCAATGTTAGGACAGCATGTCGTTCAAAACTGTATTGATAAAAAAAATATCGATCAAATAAAAAATTATATTGCAATAGCATAAAAGCGTTAGTGTTAGTTTTCTTAGTATATACACATTTTACAAATAGAATGAAAATGTTTTTTGGACTATGAAATTTTTTAAATATTTAATAGCCATCATTATGATGCAAATTATAGAATTTAAAGGTAAATTAGTACTTTAATATAATTGAAATGGACTAAAAACTAGATTAGAAAAGTGTGTGTGCAATTCACACGGCAGAAGTAAAACTTCAGAAATGTAGTCTACGAGAGAATGAGATAAATATAACTTGTTTTCTTTCTCATTCTCTCGCAGGCTAAATCCTATTGTGAATAATATGTTTGTCACTTTTTGGTGTCGCTTTATCACAACGAATTCAAATCACAACGATTCTAAAAAAGTTTCACTCCAATACATTCACTTTCAGACATTAAAGTCTATCATTTGTAAATGAATCTACCTAATAACTTATTCACAGGCCTTGAAACAAAAACCTTAAAGCGGTATACTTCTTATGATGGAACTTATAAATCACGCCATTCGAGATTAACAAGAAACCGTCGAAGATTCGACTATGATTACGAATATTGGGAGAAAAATATGGATTCGAACAATAATATCAAATTAATTACTAGAAAATATGACGCTCATGATCTTGTATTTAATACTGTCAACGCTCTATATGGCGTACTAAGAGAAAATAACAATGTAACCGATTTTAATAAGGAAGCAGGTGACAACAACAATCAGAATACCGAACCGACAATCACATCTGCAAGTCCAACTTCTGAATCCAAATTGACATCAATGTCAAACATTTCAGGTAGTAACACGGATGTTACAGCAACTGCTGCTTCAGTAAAGCTATTTAAGCCAGATTTGACAACTTTAAGAAACAGTTTGACCAGTTTTTCAGCAAACGACACTACAACTTTTGATCAAGGTTTGATAATGTCGAAAATTGAGCCAGAATCTACTACAATAACATCAATATCAAAAGAAACACCAACTATAGATGAAAGTATATAAAAATTTTCTATTATAGCAACTGATTCAAGAAATACTGGTGAAACTACTCGAGATTGGAGAGAACTCATAGATTTTACAGTGATACCGGAAGACACGGTAGCAGATTTACTGTTTCTGTACGCGAATACTTCACAGCATGCGCCGGGAACTACCCTCAAACCACCCCCCTCCGTGAACCCCTCTGAGTTTTTGTTTACCACTAAAAAGTATTTTGATCTCAGTAAGTATTAACACCACCTGCTTATATTCTGTAGAAGATAAATATGTATGAAAATACGTCCTGTAGGGCTAGCATGCGTACAATGAGTAAAATTATGTCTACTTGTTATTACCCAAGCTAACATGGTTACTTGTTTCGTTACGTGAAAAGTAGAGATAAAAGTAATATTTCTTATCTGTAGTATTTTTCTCTACGAACCCTTACATGCGGACTATTTTTTCTTGTATAGCCGGCAACGACATCTCTCTCTCGTCGCGACATATCACGTTGTGCGCACGCTAAGCCCTGTGGACGACTGATTGAATGATCTATCAACGCGCTATAATGTAGAAAATTTTTCTTAACAATGTTTTCCTCGCAAATTAGAGAAAAACACTGTACAAGTCTCAGCTGAAATAGCAATTCACGGCCTCGTTTATTTAAAATGGCCTCGGCTGGCGCCTCGTACTTTTAATATCACTTGAGAAGTCCTCGGCTTCGCCTCGTCCTTTCAATATTACTCAGCCGAGAATTCCTCTATTTCCGACCTGGACAGTAATGTACTATTGTTTCAGCTGTCACCACAATCGTTACAAAAAATCCAATATTAGCGGAAATAGAAGAACAAATACAAAAGACCAAAGATGGCTTCTTCACGAGTAGTCTATTAGTTCTTCTCAAGACCCTGGTGGGGAAGAATGAATCGGACGTTGATTCTCTATTGCATGGCATGGATATAGCTATCGTGAGGTGAACCCTTGCCCCAGAAATTGTTTTAATAGCTGATGCCCGCGACGTCGTTCGCGTGGTTTACCTAAGTTTTTTTAATTACCGTGGGACTTCCTTAACTTTCGAAAAAATGGGCCGTCAAAGCGTAACAAACAAACACTCACATTCACATAAAATTTGTTACAATGTTGGATAGAAGCAGGCGTTATTCTGCGGAAGTCCAAGATGATGCAACAAGATGAGTGCACGTATAGCGGTCGGCCCTGCGTCTGATCTCTCCCCGGTTGTGTCAGATTATCCGTCCAATCGGGCTATGAGAGTAAAAGAACAGACAGTGCACCTGTGTACGCACACACACTTGTGCACTATAATATCTCCCGATGGCAAATCTCTACGGAGATTGGCCGCCGTGGCCGAAATTCGGTCGGGAGGACATTATACCTACTAATATTATAAATGCGAAAGTGTCTTTGTTTGTTGGTTTGTCCTTGAATCACGCCGCAACGGCGCAACGGTACGACGGTGATTGAAGGACATTTGCTATGGGTATAGTTGAGGACCAGGAGAGTGACATAGGCTACTTTTTATCCCGGAAAATTGAGGAGTTTCCGTGGAAATTAAAAAACTTATTCCACACGGGCATCAGCTTGTTATTATTCTACTCTGGTTGCAGCATGAGCAAAGACGAGTCTCTCTCCATGTTCAACGCGACGGTGTTGGAAGTGTTCCAGTCCGCTATACAGATGCTGATGGTGGAACCCGCGGATGTTAGGAAAGGTAGGCTTCAACAAATTATTATCATAAAAACAATTAGTTCATCCATAAATAAATAGAAGAAGAAGAAGAAGAATTTATTTTATTAGTTGACCCAACACATAGTAAACATAGATCATACACAGATAGTACTTAAAATCTAACATAAAATACTTAACTACATCTAAAATGTGTCGTGCCAACGAAAGGGCCCGAACTCAGCTGAATGTTGTGGGTACAAAATGTAACCACAACGCTGTTATTCTGTTTAATAAGCCTTTATTTACTGAACTAAATATAGGTATGACAACATGAATGAAAAAATATAACAAGTATACAATACAATTTAGGTACTATTACAAAAAACAAATGCACTTTAGGTACATACGTTTCTAATACAACAATATATAACTGAGTAAGTAGGTACTAAGTTCTTACAGTATGTTTGTTAAAAGGCATTTTCTTGACAAAGTTGATTATGATATTTTATTTGATTATGATTAGTTTAACTAAGTATTTGTAGGTGTGTAATAAAATAAATTTCATCTTATTTACATTTCCACTATAGGTAGTTCTTTTTCTATTTCTGTTGATGTTTTTCTAAATATTATTTTCTTTTCGAAATACTTTATGTTTACAAATTATTTAATAACTACGCAGTTCATCCATACAGAATTATAAACCAGACGATGCCCGTGACTGGATTAAGGTTTTTTGATTCCCGCAAGAACTCTTTAATTTTCCGGGATAAATAGTAGCCTATGTCTTTCCCCTGGATACAAACTAACCCTGTACTAAATATCATCAAAATCTGTTGAAAAGATAGGCCGCTGAAGCTCAGCAGACACTAGACAGACAGACGGGGCACACTTTCGCATTTATAATATTACTAGCTGATGCCCGCGAATTCGTCCGCGTGGTTTAAGTTTTTTGTTATTCCCGCGGGAACTCCTTAATTTTCCGGGATAAAAAGCAGCCTATGTCACTCTCCAGGTCCTCACCAATACAACAAAAAAAGAATTAGCGAAATTGGTCCAGCCGTTCACGCGTGATGCCGTGACCAAGGGAAATAGGGATTCATTAGGGTTCCGTACCAAAATGGTAAAATGGAACCCTTATGGTGCGACTTTCTCCGTCTGTCTGTCCGTCTGTCCGTCCGTCACACTCGATTATTTCAGTAACTACCGAAGCTATCGATATGAAATTTGGAATAGTTGTGTATATTAGTGGCCCAAAGACACTGGAATTAAAAAAAAATTGGAAATTATTTTTGTTCTTATTTAAAAAGGGGGGAAAATCTGAGGGTTGAAATTTAAAAGTGAAATAACTGTACTGTGTGGGGTATCATATGAAAGGGTTTACTTTGTACATTCTAAAACAGATTTTTAATTATTTTTAGTTATGATAGTTTTTGATTTATCGGGGAAAATGTCTAAAAATATACCGTTCCCCCCCCCCTTATCTCCGGAGTTTACCAATCGAAAAATTTGAAATAATTATGGTCAATAGGAATTTACGTATATTTTACAGGAAAACTATAGCCAATGCTCTAACTAGCATAGTTTTTTTGATATTAACAATAAACCTCTACAAACAAAGTTAGTCTTGCGGTTCATTAACAAAGGTAATTATTTATTAATAATGGTACGGAACCCTTCGTGCGCGAGTCCGACTCGCACTTGCCCGGTTTTTTTATTTATATATATAGATAGAATGCATTGGATTTTTATGTTAAAAGAGTTTAGAATCACAATAATTTAAACGATAATTACTTAATTGTTGTTAACAGATCACTTGTTGTACGCGATCTACGCTCTAGAGAACAGACGCACGTTCCTGCTACAGGACATCAACGCTTTGTTCAGCGTGGTGGACACTGTGTACATCGCTGATGATGTCATTAAAATTGCTGACTTCATAAGAGACGAAGTTGCAGGTAAACATCTATACTTCTATACTAATCATCAATCAAATCAAATAATTATAAATGCGATGGGATGTATGGATGTATGGATGCATGGATGGATGTTTGTTACTCAATCACGCCGGAACGGCTGAACGGATCTGGATGAAATTTGGCACAGAGAATTAGCTACCTTTTATCCCGGAAAATTAAAGAGTTCCCGCGGGAACCAAAAACCAAAATCCACGCGGACGAAGTCGCGGGCATCAGCTACTCTTATCAATGAAAGCCTAAGTCTATGGAGATACCTTCTTTGCTATACAATAGTATAGCATACTACAGCAACAGTATAATATAGTAAAAAAAAATTTACGTTTTCTAGGGTTCCCCAACAACACCAAAGACCCATCATCGATAGCACGTGAAGCCATCGAACTCTTCATCATCCTCCCTCACCTGAGGGTCAAGGGCACCGCCAAGGAGGATCTGCTCATGATGGGGCTGAACGCGGTCATTAAAAGCAGAATGTTCGCAGGACAGATGGACAGGCGAAGAGCTGGAGACGAGAACATCAGTAGGAAAATTATTGGTAAGTTTTAGGCTTAGTGAGCGGTTTAGAGAAGCAGCATGCGCACAACGAGATATATCGCGGCGAGATACTGAGTTGTCGTTGGCGGCTTATTTCTCGTTTACCCTTACATATGTGGTACAAAATGCGGTATATTACAAAAAAAAGTCTGCATGTTCGTAGAGAACAATACCACAGATACTCTGCTAGGCTACTCTTTATCCCGAAAAATTCAATATTTCTCGCGGGAACCAGAAAACCTCAATCCACGCGGAGTCGCGGGCATCAGCTAGTACTTTATATTACAATACGTTTAGTCTTTTTTTAAATGTTACCTTTTTATTATTTTTCAGGACAACCTATCGGATTATGGAATAAAGAAGTAACCAAATCACTAAGACACTATCCTCGACGTTTGAACAAAATGGCGCAAACTACTCTCACATTTCTTCTAAGTCGCAAAAAATGGAAGCACACTTCCGTTAACAATAAAAAATCTACGAGAAAGATGAAATCGTCGATAGACAATGATAAATTACATAGCGTCAAAAATAATACTAAGCCAACTTATAAATTAAGAAGACATCACTCGAATAAACAAGATCTTATTGATAACAATAAATATCATCCAAAAATCAATACAGCAGAAACTTACAAGTCTAAAAGAAAGAATACTAATACACAGGCAATGACTGAAAATACTGAAGATATCAGTTCAGCAGGTCAAGATTCTGAAACTTCATCGTCTGAGGATATATCTGATTCATATAGTAAAAAGAGAAGCATAACTGAAAATCTTAATCAACATAAGGATCCTCGTCTATCTATTTACTCAAACAATCATAGAAAACAAAATCATAATCATGGTATCCAACTAAAAGGTTTAAATAATTTTAATCGTAATGAAAAAAGTACTTTAGCCGTTGAAAAAAACAATATTAAAGATAAATTAGTCGATTGGCTGAATAAATACACTAATGTTATTTACCAAAAGTTGAAAAATGAAAACATGCCTCACAGTACAAAAGCATATTTGCAAGACGCTTTAAAACTAATTGCGAAACGAAAATCTTATGGTAGCCATGCAAGAAAATTAAATAAAAATGTTTTTAATACAGCCATATTCAACTTTGGTATTAATGACGTTGTACAGAAAGAAAGAAAGCCTATGGAAGTTACTTCTTATGAAAATGACGAAGAAACTATACTTAAATTCAATATATTGAAATCAATACGAAGTAATTCTAACTTAACAAATCGTAAAAAACTACAAGACAATGAAGTTATTAAACCTGAATTAATTAAGTTAGTAAGAAAAAACACGAATATTATAAAACAAACGTTGAATAGAAATATGGCTACAACAAATATGCAAATAAATCGTGTAAAACCTAAAAGATTGAAAGAATCTTCTTATGAATATGATGATGAAATTAACTTAAAAAATAAAATTCTTGCCGCAATGAAAAAGGATTTTTCAATACAGTTGTCAAACATGGCGCACTTTCAGAGGCTGTAGTTATGATTCGAAAATTGAATCTTTCGCATAGGCATCTTACTTTTACACGGTCGTGACTTACTTTTACAAGCTCGACACTTACTTTTGCAGTTTAGTTTTAAATTTTCCAAGTCAATTAAAAAAGTTTATTAGCAAGGAGTTTTCATACATAGAATATAATCGGATAGGCTTTTTACGAGGAAAAATGAATGAATCCGTACGTTTTAGCATTGAATTTCCCAAATTCTTTTAAATGGTTGTTGATTATATTTAATTACCAGTTTTAATTTAATTATTTTCAACATTTGACAAAAATCGAATAGGCTGTATACGCGTAGGTACGAACCCGTAGCCTAGTTTCGTTGAAAAAAAAATATGTCAGGGTGTAAATACGCGCCATTTGCTGAAATTTTTTATTTTTTATGTGATAAATTGATTATATTTTCAACTGTATTGAAAAATTCTTTTAAATGGTTGTTGATTATATTTAATTACCAGTTTTAATTTAATTATTTTCAACATTTGACAAAAATCGAATAGGCTGTATACGCGTAGGTTGTACGAACCCGTAGCCTAGTTTCGTTGAAAAAAAAAATATGTCCAGGTGTAAATACGCGCCATTTGCTGAAATTTTTTATTTTATAAGTGATAAATTGATTATATTTTTGTACTATTTCCCACAACTGTATTGAAAAACGTCGTGTGATACACGGGTGTGAAGGTTATTGCAAACTCGTGGCATTAAAAACCCTCACCTTCGGCTCGGGCTTATTAATGACAGCTCGTTTGCAATAACCTACTTTCCACCCTTGTATCACAATATACTATTAAAACCGCTGTTAAAAATGGAAGACCTATTGGAAGAGGCAGGAAAACTAATGTAGTATATTCCATCGATGGAGAAAAAGAACTAAGAGCTAATTTATACGCATTATTTAGAAAGAACAGTCTTATATCGAAACAAGCAAGGAAAGTTACCTGAGATCATACAGAGATTAATGAATTCTGTATATTTTGAAGAAGGCGCAACAACTGCATGTAGAGCTATCTCTCTCTCTGCGTCGTATTCCTCATTACTGAGAGTCGTAACCCCATTAATCACATAATGGAAGGGGTTTCCTTGGGATATTAATGCGCTCCATTCTCAGGTCCTTCCGCATACGACTCGACTAAGAGTAGGTACTATTTCAAATCTTAGGTTACTAACGATTATTACCAGATGTTATTGATAATAACCGAGACTGACGACTTAACGTGCTCTCCGAGGCACGGAGTAAACGAAAATATCAAATTCGGACTCCCAAATTCACCCATCCAGTTACCGACTTGGGTCAACGTTGCTTAACAATCGCTATCTACTGATATGAGTTGTCGCAAGGCCACAGGCCACATGAAAAGCTCTATGCGTTTTGAATGTACCCTAGATTTAAACAAGCTAATTCCAAAAATAGGCTGAGTTTTTTTAAAGTTTTTTTTATTCCCGCGGGAACTCCTTAATTTCCCGGGATAAAAAGTAGCCTATATAGCACTCTCCAGGTCCTCAACTATATACCCATACCAAAAATCACTTCGATCCGTTGCGGCGTGATTGAAGGACTAACCAACACATTTTCGCATTTATTATTTGTAAGAAAATAACCTAATTTCAATAATTTAAGGAGAGCAAAATACAGGTTTTTGCAACGTTTATGACAAATAGGTTTAAGACTTTAATAAATCGTACTTTAGTATAAATTTTACATACATTGCTGTACCTACATAAAATCTTGAGGGTAAAATTTTACGGCCTAGATAATAAATATTTTTATGCAACAATAACTTTTCGTTTTATTTCAATGTAAAATGCGAATATATAAAGTAAGTAAGACGTCCACAAATCAAAAACAGTTTCAATGTATGCTTTTGAGATTAAAAATATATTGACATTTTGTATAATAAGGAAAATGATTATAATAACTTTAGAAGGTAAGAAACATTATTTTTGAAATGTTCAGTTTATATTTATTGAAGTGAAACTTCTTTAGAATCGTTGTGATTTGAAAATTCGATTTAACGAAAAAGCGACACCAAAAAGAGACAAATATATTCATAATAGGATTTAGCCTGCGAGAGAATGAGATAGAATACAAGTTATATTTATCTCATTCTCTCGTAGGCTACTTTTCTGAAGTTTCACTTCTGCCGTGTGTGAATTGCACACACACACTTTTTTTTGGCTTAAAAGAATTAATTCGTAAAACCATAAACATAAACCAGTGGTGTGAAGCATAACCTCATGTACGAGGTCGTGGGTTCGATCCCCGGGCATATTACTTGCCTCAAACGGTGGCGGAAAACATCGCGAGGGAACCTGCACGCCAGAGAGATCTTCATAATGTTCTCGACGGTATGAAGTCTGCTAATCCGCACTTGGCCAACTTGGTGAACTATGGCCAAACCCTTCTCATTCCGAGAGGAGAATCGTGCTCAGCAGTGAGCCGGCAATGGGTTGATAAAATGATGATGTCTATTGACTAAGTTTTTTGTGGGCTTTTCTCAGACCAGGGCGCGTTTGGAACCCTTGTAGCTTTAGTTTTAAGATACCGTAACTGCTTATCACCATCATGTTTTATAAGTTTTGGACGTCAAGTGTATACTGTACCTAAATTAAATAAATAAATATTCCTTGATTGATAATTGTGTTTATTGGTTAATATCAATAATTTACTCCTTTTATAGCTGTTCCACATAATAAAAGAGAAATGAATATATTTAAGGGATACAGAAAGGTCAACACAAATCCATATATAGATTCCAAGAAGATGCGCAATTTTAGAAGAATTCATCTGGACTATGATTACGAAGACTGGGATAAGACGAAACCAGATGTTTATGATGACTTGCTCACCAAAAAGAAAGTGTTTTCTACTACTGCTACTACAGAAAGTAGCATAACTGCTACTCCTGCTACTATGCCAACTTCATTTGAAACTAGCATTGAAATAACTACAGATTATATTGATTCTTCACCAACTACTATTGAAGACATAATTACAAATACTGTTCCAACCACTTCTAAAGATACCACAACGATATCAACTACGACTGAGACTACATCAACTACAGTTGAGGATGCCATTACAAATACATCAACATCTGTTAATGATACTCATATAACTTTACCAACTACTCAACAAGTTTATATAAATGAAACAGAAACAACATTAGAAACTCAGCCATTAGACACTGGGCCCAGTGCAAGTGATACTACTACTCCAATACTACCAGATATCACAACTCCTATAACACCAGAAGTAACTACAACTAGTCCATTAAGTCCTAGTACATCAATAACTACTAGTGTTCAAGAAACGACTACTTTATCGACTACAAGTTCTACTGTAACTTCAAAAGTTACTACAATGCCTTCAGAAACTACAGGAGCAGAAATAAGTAAGATTAACTCTTTGTTATACATCTACTATATAAAAATAAGTCGGGTTTTCCTTCCTGACGCTATAACTCCAGAACGCACGAACCGATTTCCACGGTTTTGCATTCGTTGGAAAGGTCTCGGGCTCCGTGAGGTTTATAGCAAAGAAAATTCAGGAAAAATTTCAACAGAAAAGCGGGAAAATCTTTTTAGCGGGAAAGCCATCTGGTGGCGAAACGGAGTTCGCCGGGTTTGCTAGTATCTATATATAAGTTAGTCCTTGACTGCGATCTCACCCTGATGGTAAGCGATGATGCAGTCTAAGATGGTAGCGTGGAAAAAAGTAGCCAATGTCCATCGCTGGGAAGCGCTCTTTCTTCCTTCTGAGCAGGTACAGGATATTATAGCCTATTTATGTTCCAAATTTCGTAAAAATCGGTGGAACAGATAGGACTAGAATACGTGTAACAGAAAAATAGATACACTATCGGATTTATAATCTATTATTGCAATTTGTGTAGGGATCTCTAATTTTTTTGAAAATAAAATATAGCCTTTGTTACTCGCTAATAATGTAGCTTTCTAGAAGTGAAAGAATTTTTAAAATTAGTTGATTCTTTATAATATTAGTTTAGATATACTTAGCCTATTTTTAACCGACTTCCAAAAAAGGAGGAGGTTCTCAATTCGGCGTGTATCTTTTTTTTTTTTTTTAATGTATGTCGGTGCATATCTCCGTGGTTTCTAAACCGATTTGAAAATTTTTTTTTACATTGGTTAGAGGAAGCTCACGAGGTGGTCCCATAAAAAAATCTGACTCCAAATCCTCAATCCTGATGCTGTAGGTGTACCTACGTCTCAAAACTAGGGAGTTAGGAGTTTTGATGGTGAATTCATATAGTAGGTATCAAGTCACGTGTATACGATACAACTCTGAGTCCCAACTCCTCAACCCTGATGATTTAAGATTTTTTTATGATGAATTAATATTGTAGGTGTCAAGCAACGACTTCATACTTAAACCCAAGTCCCAACTCCTCAACCCTGATGCTGCAGGGTACAGAACTCCTTAAACATAGTGGTTTAGGATTTTTTTATGGTGAATTAATATTGTAGGTGTCAAGCAACGACTTCATACTTAAACCCAATTTCCAACTCCTCAACTCTGATGCTGCAGGGTACTGCACTCCTAAGCCGTAGAGATTTAGAGTGCACTAAAAAGTTAAAAATAAAAATTCTTTCCAAAAAACCGACTTCCAAAGCCACTGTAAAGTAAAAAATAATTTTGATTTCTACACACTATGTTGAAGTCGGGCGAACCTGACGCGTCAACTATGCCTATCTTTGTTATACTCGCCCGACTTCAACATAGTGTGTAGAAATCAAAATTATTTTTTACTTTACAGTGGCTTTGGAAGTCGGTTTTTTGGAAAGAATTTTTATTGTACCAAATTTCGTCAAAATCGGTTGAAAAGGTGCGGCGAGAAAACATTCAGGTAACGGAAAAACACATCATCGCATTTATATAATTAAACTTTAAGGATGGATGGATATGGATATAATAGAAGTATGTAGTATTTATGTTTAACAGCATCGCCCGTCAGTCCATTCGTCGCCGATATCCAGAGCGTGAAGGCTAAACTGAACAGCGGCTACTTCACCGCCGGCCTGGCCGTCGCGCTGAGAGAGATCGCCGACAAGGATGCTGAGCATCTGCAGCCGCTGATGACCGGCTTCCATGGACAGGTGATGAGGTAACACCTGACGGCTGAGTGCTGACACACACAAAAGAGAATTAGCGAAAACATTTATTGTTGTTAGGTATTCTAACTAATTCTATATCTATAGTATACTTATTATACCTATTATAAATGCGAAAGTGTGTCTGTTTTTCAGTCTGTCTGCTACGCATTCACGGCTCATCTGTTAAACCGATTTTGATGAAATTTGGTACAGAGATAGGTTGTATCCCGGGGAAGGACATAGGCTTACTTTTTGTCCCGGAAAATTAAAGTGTTTCCGCGGGAATCAAAAAACTTAATCCACGCGGACGATGTCGCGGGCATCAGCTAGTTACTCTATAAATCATGCCCGCGTTGAATGGTGGCTGCATTTCCGCTTTGGACAGCCAGGCTGATCCTTTGCGCAAAAAATTTGCCAGCCGTCGCGTCGGCCACAGTCGAACATGCTAAGCACTAGACCAACGAGGTAGTCAGACACAAATATAGAGTGACAAAGACAAGACAAAGATGCAGATTTTGTTTTGAATTCACTGCAAGTTAGCCCTTGACTGTGATCTCACCAGCATCCCAGTAGGGCTAGCATGCGCACAACGAGTAAAATTATGTCTACCGGTTATCTCTATTTGTCTACCGAAGCTAACGTGGTCACTCATATGACGTCATGTTACGTCAAAAGTAGGGATGAATCATGAAAGTAATATTTCTTATCCTTGGTATTTTTCTCTACGAACCCCTACATGCCAACTATTTTTTTCTTGTAATATGGCGGATTTTGTGCATGTAGGGTGAACGAGATATTAGCCTGCATCGACAACATCTCTCTCTCTCGTCGCGAGATATCTCGTTGTGCGCATGCTAAGCCTGCTGTTCTCTACCTCGGTGTAGGAGAGACGCGGACGAAGTCGCAGGCATCATCCAGTATAGTATTTTTGCAGCATGATTACCAACAACGAATTAGCGTTCCTGGGATATCCGGCCGTGAGAATGATAGCTTCGATGAGCGACTACATGTCCCGGCAATACCCGGAAACGGTGCAAGGTGAGTTATACTAAATCAAAATCAATTTATGTCTTGAAATAGGTAAATTGGTACATTTTTTGGTTCCTTGGACGAATTAGCCACGGGACGCGGGATATAGGCCATATTCGCGTTGCCCCTCTAGCCGGGATCTGGGCAGTTTCGCCATTGATTATGATATTGTGTTAACATACTTTTTTTTTTCCTCTTACCATAAAGTTCCGTAACAATATAACGGCAACTTTATTGTCTACTACCATCTACTACTACTATGGGCTAATAAGTAATATTATTCTAACTTAAACTTCTACTTAAGTATAATTAATTTCTACATCTAATTTACAGTCCACTAGCTGTCCTTAGTTTATTCTAATGTACTTAATGTTCACTAGGTTTTTGTGACCTACTTATGTAGCACAAGCACTAATTCACTGACACAGCACTTGTGCACTTTTTACACTAATTCGAACGGTTTCGTTCTTTTAAGTCTCCTTTTTATGTCCGTGTTATCTAGAAGTTTTACAGTGTGTTTATTTCATTCGAGATTTTTTCTATATCAAAAATTAAAATTATTTAATTAGACATTTTCACATCATTTTCATTCAGCACTAGGCTTAAATAGCGTGAGGCGGAGTCAACGCCATCTATCAGCAATGTAGAGAAGCCTTATCAAAAGTTTTATCCACCAAGACGCCCACCGTGTAGGAGTACGTCCACGCACTTGCGCGGCGCATGTTTGCCCGCGTGGACCACGGACCGTGCATACACCTCCATGGGATAGCACCACCAAACGGGCGGCCATTACCCCGCGAGCTCCTGCGATCACCCTCACCAGCACAACTCAGCGGTGATGATGGCGATCACGAGGACGACGCGACCGGACAAGACAACACTCCTGCGCCTGTCGCTCATAGCGCGGGGGCCCAGGACCTAATACCTAGCCAAGACCACGAGGCCTTAAGCCAAGACGGCAGGCCCTAGCCGACACAAGGCCATTGTTAAGTTATTATTCTGTAAATATGAAAAATTGCTTTAAATATTTGCTGTAACTAAATATAAGTGTAATATGTCATTGTAAATAAAAGCTTTTACTAAAACCCCATAAAAATAAAAAGTGTAACTAGACATAAACAACATGTAACTATAAATAATTAATATAAAAAATACTTTTTCAACAACCGACTTCAAACTCCCGCGCCAACTTTACAACAACAAGCACACGCTATACAAAGTACTTATTTTATTGTTGATATCTTAAAAACCGCTCGACTGATTTCGATAAAATTTATATGGGACCACATGGGAAGTATGCTCTTTCAAACAAAAAAAGAATCATCCAAATCGGTCCACCCAGTCAAAAGTTCTGAGGTAACAAACATACAAAAAAAAAACAGTCGAATTGAGAACCTCCTCCTTTTTTGAAGTCTAGATTAGCGAATAGGAAGGGAACCCACCCATAGCACGGAAGAGAAAGAATGAAAGAAAGACTTAGTATGAGGAATGAAAGTGCGAGAGGCATACGTGCGAGAAATGGTATGAAAGAGTAGACAAAATAGCAGAGCAAACATAGGCTCTAATCATGTTAGAGGGATAGATTTAAAAAAAAAAAAAAACCGGCACAAGGCTAAAAAGATGACACCGGAGAAGTGTACTTCCCCGCGCCACACCCGGGCAGAGAGGCTACGCCTCGAGGCCCGCACCCCCGTTTTGGCCAAGGCCCAACGGAGAAGACCCCTGCTGCTTCTGTACAAGTCTCGGCCGAAATAGCAATTCATGGCCTCGTTTACCTAAAAAGCCCTCGTACTTTTATATTAATCAGCCGTGAATTGCTTTATTTCCGGCCTGGGCAGTAATGTGTTATTATTCTTACCATAAAATTATGTGTTTCAGCGGTAGCAAAAGATGGCGTATACTTGGTAGAAAACCGATGCAGCCAATTATTGACTGATATAAACACCATCATGGACGTTGCTGACACTATTTACGTTGAGGAAGATGCGCGTAATATCGCCAATGTTCTAGGTAATTTGCTTATGTTACTTGGTTCTGGTGCCATACTGCCAATCCTTGTAGCAATACTTAAGCAATATTACTCAAAATTACAGTTTGATGTCACGTACCTTGACGTTCCTAAAATAAGGATTGTAAGGCGGTTACACGAAAGACTACAATAATGAAACAATATGGCTTTGTGCGTTGGCAGTATGGCCCCTGCCCCCCAATCGTGTAAGGAAATGGTAATCATATCGTTTGTCAAACGTATAATTCAACCTGTTTATGGAGTTCATAGTTGCCTGCACGTCAAAAAGCATGTATGAACTCCTTAAACAGTTTGAGTAGGTAATACGTTTTAAGTCGTCAAATGATTATACGATTTGCTTAGACAATTGGGCCTCTGGTCTAAAGGAATCTAATCTAGACCCTTTTATTTCAAAATTTTTAACTAATTACAGATCCAACTCATTTATTGTTCGTGCATCTCGCCTTCTGAACTATGTCTACAACGAACCTAGTATAGACTTATTTTGTGGCAATTGTGTAGTGTACGTCGAAATCTAACCAATTTATTTATACAGTCAAGTGAAAAGGTACTTACCCTTGTTTTTATAGCGTCTAGTTGTGAAATCCTGTCATTAGCTACAAGTTACCTAATTTTAAGACTGTCTAGAACTATCTGAGCTGTTGGTTTTCCTTAACAAATAAAAAAAATACAATTTTCAGATCACCTGAAAAGTTATCCTGGTACGGATAAAAGTGCTGAGGATATAACACGCGAGGGCCTGGATGCTCTGATTTTTGTCCCGTGGAGTCGCATCCTGGGCGACCCCCGGGAGAGGCTCCTCCGGTTGGAGATTGAAGCTGCGATCAAGCAGAGAGCTCCAGTGGGGAGGAGATATGGCGGTACTGTGTAACTCTTTAATTTTCTGGGATAAAAAGCAGCCTATGTGTTATTCCAGACTGTGGCGGTCTTCGCAGTCCGCACATAATCCAATGATAAGCGTGATTGAGTAACAAACATTCATCCATCCATCCATCCATCATAAAGAAGTAAAGTTTGTGAGGTTGTAAGAAAACTAGGAAACCTCTGTAATCTCTGGATCTACTGAACCGATTTTGAAAATTCTGGTACCAATAGAAAGCCACATTATTTGTGAGTGTCATGGGCTATATATTAAGTACTAACCCGTACCTGTAGTAGTAGTTCCCGTGGGAATTTAAAAAACTTATTTCACGCGGACGAAGTCGCGGGCATCCACTAGTTATTAGTATAGATATAATCCATATCTATTCTATATCTATTCTGTAGCTAGTCCGGCTATAACTATACTATATGTTTAGTGCAATAAGCTGTGATGTCTCTTATTACAAGGCAAGCACATTCTTAACTATTTTCCGTGGTACACGGCAGGGATCTTGTAGGCAAGCATGCTCCAACCTAGACAATAGACATCATCATTACTTCTTATGGGCATGTTTGTCGTCAAGCGCCAGTTTATCCTGCTATTTGTGAAGTGAAAACTTTTTTAGGCGCGTTGAGCACTTTTTCGTAGGTGGTAAAAATGTGGAACAGCGTGATCGACACCGTTCTTCTTAAGACAAAAGGTCTAAAGTATAATAATATAGTACATTCGTAATTAAACTTTAACACCTTAGTTTTAAGGTTTATATTAAATAAGTTCTGTGTACAGTGTAACCGTGGGCGACACCTCGCGTTGTTACGAAGGCAAAAGGCCTTAAATATAAATATAGTACATTCTTAATTATTTATTCGTAATATTTTTATTATTATTTTTTTAAATTTAGAAAAATTTATTAAATATTCGTTTACACTTCCCTAAGACTGCCAATTTTTTTATCAACTACAACTTACAAGTTAGCCCTTGACTGCAATTTCACCTGATGGTAAGTGATGTGGCAGATAAGATGGTAGCGGGCTAACCTGTCAGGGGTAAGGTTATATTAAACCCATACCGTTAATCGGGTTCTACACGGCATCGTACCGGAACGCTAAATCGCTTGGTGGCACTGGTCTTTGGATGGTAACTGGTAACTTGCCACAGCCGAAGCCAGACCAGGGAAAATTCAGAAATTATAAATTTCCAAATTGACTCTGCCGGGGATCGAACCCGGGACCGCCCATGTTAAGACAACAGTGCTCAACACTGCTCCAGGGAGGTCGTCATAATGCTATTCAATAAACATGTTTTTTTACAGGGAAAATGAATACAAATAGAATACAATACAATGTGCGTTCGAATAACATCAGTTCGAGTACCGAGATGAGTACAACCACGACGAGTACTCACGTCAGTACTGACGTGAGTACTGTCAGTGAGACGACACACGAGTATCAGTATCTTAAAAACTCAACCATTGTCAAAAGGTGATATTTTTTCTATAAAGCATTTTCAACACTGGTCCTTTGCGCTAAAAATGAGCCGGCCCTTCTGTCACCAGATGAACCACACACCACAGTGATATTTATGTCGCAAAAAAATCCACTAAGTCTAGATTCTCTAGATCGATTTCCTATACCGGAATTCGTTATAATCGGGCTAAATACCTACCTTAGATCCAATCTACTATCTATCTATCAATCTTTAGCTCTAGTACTGTAAAATAATAAAATAAATAATACATTTGGTAAAAACTGGCTAAGGGTACACCGTACACCAAAACTCTAACGTACTTTATTATACTTGATTATTTATGACGAACCCTAACCTACAAGAAAGAGACAAAAAAACGTAAGTACAATTACAACGTAAGTACAGTTTTACAATTTTACAGTGACATGTACATATTTTTAATATTCAACTATAGATTTCGACTATAAACGTGTTTTTATATGGGTACCCCCGACCTGAAAAAATGATTTTATTTATTTATTTATAAAACTTCGATAGCGCGATTCAGACCATGTCCCTTGGTTGAAATTTCTTAGTATGCTATGCTTCTTATGAGTCTCCCTACTAAGAAAGCGTTTGAATTTTACTTTAAGGCTAAAGAACAGGATGAGATCATACCGAGTAAGTATGACACGTATAAGATACAGCGAGTGGAAGTTGAAGACACGCCGGGGCCCCACGACTACGACTACGACTACAACGGTAAAGCCGACCATGCGCAAGAGCAAATACTATAGGATGAAGAAGTCGAGGAGACTGTACAGAATGAAGACTACTACAAAGAAGACTACCGTGTTTAAGTGGAGGCAGGTCGCTTTAGTAATCTAGGGAATAAGGAAACCTGTAGGTACTAATATAATGTGGCCACAATTCTGTATAACACAAACTCCAAACTAAACTAAAATGATCATTCTAGTTCTGTCCCTTTCTGCAGAGAGTATTATGAAAGGATCAGCAATATTTTTAATGCTGTCATTTTAGTTTAGAGATTATGTACCACAGAATCATTCCCAATTATTTATACTTCTATACGAATATTATAAACAAGCTGATGCCCGCGACTTCGCGGCTTAATCTAAATATAATCATTTTTATTTCAGATACTATGGCAAAGTAAGAAAGTTGAAGAAAGTTCAGTACAGGAAGTATAATGACAATGATAATAAGAGCAGCTGCGATGGGAAGAGTACTCAATGCTCCAGCAATGAAAGAAACGATTTTGATAAAACAATAGACAGTAATAGTGATAGTTATTATTCAGAAACTGATTCTAGTTATGAAGACAGTATTATAAAAAATGCTGAATTGAATATTTACGAAACCTTAACAAGACGTGAGAAAAGTGGTGAAACATATAAAGACAGTAAAATAGGAGATTACAATACTGATAATAATATAAATTTTAAAAATAATAAGAACAGATTAAATATCAAAAAGTCGTTTTTAAGTACAAATGGCTTTGGGAGTCACAAGAAAGAATACGATAAATATCCCAAAAATGACTATCTGAAAAAGGTGAAAAATGATGATAGAAAATATAAAAAAGGTTCGAAAGGAATTGAGCCTAAATATAAACCTAATAAGTATATCTATGATACGTTTAGTTATAATAGAAGTCATTATTTAAGTAGGATAAAATTTTCCACTAGACCTACTCAAATTAGACATCCGATAAGTGCTAAAAATTATAAAAGCCTCACAGAATATAATTTTAATATTTATAATAAAAATAAAAATAAAAATAATGCCAAAAACAAGCGATTAAATGTTAAAACTCAAGATAAAGGTAAGATCAATAATATATTTTACAAAAGTAGTAAAATAGGAAATAATCATCTCAAATTATTAAGCAGTAACGACAAATTTAACAATAAATATATTACATTGAAAGGATTTAAAAGTAAAGTATCTAATAAACTAGCTAAAAGCAATATATATAAGGAAAAAATATATCAAATAGATAGAACTAGTAGTGATTCAATTGATGAAGAAAGACTCTTGAAAGCAAATATAGAGGATGCGATATTCCACAGAGAAAATGTTAAGGAAATAATGGATAGAAGAAGGAATTTAGAAGTGACAGTGAATAAACAAGTAACAGACAGTGTAAGTGATGACGAAGTGAAACTAAAAGGAAAGATCTATAAAGTTTTTGGATTCAGTGATAATTTTGGTAAACAGCTTAGAACAATGCATTAAAATAACTATAATTGAACGGATGTGTTTTTATCTATGTAAACAGACAGCCATAAAGACAGACTTTCGCATCCATACTAATATTATAAATGCGAAAGTGTGTGTTTGTCTATCTGTCTGCATCTCTGTCTGCTACGCTTTAACGGCCCATCTTTTTAACCGATTTTGATGAAATTTTGTATGAGAGGTTAGGAAAGGATTGTTAAGAGAGCGTCTCTATATCACCGATAGATGGCGTTGACTCACCTTAACGCACGCTAAAATCAGTAGGGACTGCATGGGCAATAATGTGATTTCTTACAATGACAGAGGCATTAAAAGAGCCAATAAATGTATTCATTTTTTTAATTACTTACTTTATAATAAGAGGAAAAATCATACTAATATTATAAATGCGAAAGTGTGTTTGTTTGTTGATTTGTTGGTTTATTATTATGGATAAGTCGCGGGCATCAGCTAGTAAGTATATAATATACTAGCTGATACCCGCGACTTCGTCCGCGTGGATTGAGGAGTTTTAGTTCCCGCGGGAACTCTTTAATTTTCCGGGATAAAAAGTACCCTATTATTTAATCCGGACTTCTAACTTTACGTCTGCAAAATTTCAAAGCAATCGGTTCAGTAGTTACGGCGTGAAAGCGGAACAAACATACAAACAAACTCACTTTCCCATTTATAATATTAGTAAGGATTAGAGCCTCCAAAATGAACTCGTGCATCGAATATCCCATACTTTGTAATCGCCATTCCTATGATCACGTCATACCACCGAGTGGACTGTTCTTTTCTCATAATCTCAAAAGGTTCCAAAGGAGCAACCACGCGTAGCTTCCGTTTATATTCGAGGAATCACAATGGATATAACTTGCGAAACACCACTTGCCATTGAATGTGTTATATATATTCTACTGTACTGAATGAAAATTATACAGTACTTACTAAGTATGGCATAATAATGGAATTCTTTCTTTTGTTATCAACTTCGTCCGCGTGAATTGCGTTCTTTTTCATTCCCGTGGGAACTCTTTCATTTTCCGGGAAGAAAAGCCTAACTATGTCCTTCCCCGGGATACAAACTATCCCTGTACCAAATTTCATAAAAATCAGTTAAACAGATGGACCGTGAAAGCATAGCAGACGTAGACAGACACACTTTCGCATCCTAATGTTATAAACGCGAAAGTTTGATGGATGGATGGATGGATCTTTGTTACTCAATCACGCCAGAACGGCTGAACGGATCTGGATAAAATTTGGCACAGAGATAGATTATAGTCTGGAATAACACATTACTACTTTTTATCCCGGAAAATGAAAGAGTTCCCGCGGGAACCAAAAAACCTTAATCCACTCGGACGAAGTTGCGGGCATCAGCTACTACTCGTACCTACTATTTATCTTGGTCTGTACTTACCCGGTGGGTCAAACAAATCATGTATTTTCAAAGTTAAAAATAAACGTAAGATATTGTTTAGCAAAACAATTAGTACTAAGAATACTTAGCACTTAGTGCACCTAGACACAGCCTGAGAAAACAAACAGACAGACAAACGTTTACATCCTGTAAGCATTTGAACTCTAGGCTAGCCCTTACACGGGTTTAGTAAACTTTACATAGTTTGCTTAGGACTCGGTCTGGGGCCATTCTGCCAACGTATAAAGCGATACTGAAGCAATATTACTCAAAATAACAGTTTGATGTCACGTATCTTAATGTACCTACCTTACCTTAAATAAGGATTATAATTCTAAAACAGGAAAGTCAACAATAATGAAACAATATGGCTATATGTATATGTATGGCCCCTGAACTCGCTATAGTATATGCCGCATATTTTGGCACAGTTTGCCAATAAATCAAAACCTAAAGGGTATTCTTCCCGTTGACCTATGGCAAGAAACAAGGTCTCTCAGCACAAGTATAGGAAAAAATCTGATATTCGATTATTAGGGTTCCATAGTCATATGTCGAATTTGTTTATCGGGCGCTACCATTTTAACGCGTTATTTCACAGCTGTTGTTACGTATTGTTATGACATCTATAATATTTACTAAAATAATTTATATTGTGAGGTGGTACGGAACACTTTGTACGCGAGTGTGACTCGCACTAGACCGGTTTTTTCTTTAAATTAATGCATACCAAACCAACTACCCTGAAACTGCTTCGTTCGTATGCTCTAGCGGTTAGCATGGTCGACTGCGGATCACGAGGTCTTGGGTTCGGGCATTAAAATTGCTACTAGGTATTGGGTTTTTCAGTTAAAAACCCTCTATGCCAGCCCGGAGTTAGGAAGTTGGCGGTGTTTCACCCCCGTGCCTCGGAGAGCACGTTAAACCGTCGGTCCAGGTTATTATCACTAACATGATAGTAGTCGACTAAGCCCGCCAACCCGCACTGGAGCAGCGTGGTGGGTCTAAGCTCTAATTCCCGCTCTCCTATGAGAGTGGAGGCCTGTGCCCAGCAGTGGGATGTTAGTGGGCTGTAGTGGATTGGTGGTAACTACTGGTTGTTAGGTTATATTTTAGTTGTAAGAAGGACAAAAACGCGCCGCGTCTCGGTTGATTACGTAATTCATATAATTTGGTTGTACTGCCGTGCTTTACATGAAAATTACTTGATAGAGACTATTAAGTAACCGTTCGATATAATTACGAGCGATTTTACTACAACTGAATATTTATTTTCCGGTTCATTCGATTTTCTTCGCCAATTCTTTCCGAGCTAGAGTTTCATCATAAGAACCAAAACTGAGCCTACATAAACTAATGACACAAATGTCATTCAAAAATTTGTTTGTTGTTTTGTTTTGCTTAGTTTTTACAAAATAATAAATTTAATATGGTTGCTAATTAAACAAAAGCAGTAAAGTTAACAGGCAAAAGCCCCAAATTTAAACTAAATAACCCTTGACAACTGTACCTCGCTAAATGCCAATGATCTCGAGATATTACCTAATGCATTCATCTGTTCAAGATAGTTCCTATACCTAAAACGTATTTTTGCCTGTTTAAGTAATTACCTACGTTTAAGAGAAATACCAAAAGACAGGTAACTAATAAAAATGTTAACAGTAGTAAAGTAAGCTTTCACTAAGCCTACCCTTACTAAAACGGATTTGCGCGTTCAAGTATATTCAAAATGTCTAACTATTACAAAAAACGCGCTAGTTAAAGTTAACAAGCTTGCTCGGTAGAACGGGAACGCCCACACTAGAAGTGTTGCAAGTTAAACAGAGTTTTGATATGTGTATACTTATTTGATTTAAAGCTTTTTTACGACTATGAAGAAATTTTATAGGGAAATAGGTTGAATCATTTGCATTCTCGGATAGGACATAGGCTACTTTTACCCCGGAAAATCATATTTTCCACGAGATTTTGGAAAAATATCTACACGTACATCATCATCTAGAATTCTTAGGTATATTTAATTGTCATTAGTGGCCATTTTGTGCCCCTTTGCTGGCCCTTTTCTGGCACATTTGCACAATAACTATGAATAAAACCGTATCGAATGTGAATCCCAGACCTGTAGAGGTATCAAGTTGCTTTATTATTTATTACCTTCCAACAATACCCGTCACGGACATCGAACAACACGTTGAGATGAAGATAGCACTCTCTTCTTTATTCAATGACTATACAAGTCAGCGCTGGACTGAAATATTATGACGTGATTGTAGTTCTTTCTTTTTAGGGTTCCGTAGCCAAATTTGGCAAAAACGTAACCCTTATAGATTCGTTATGTCTGTCTGTCTGTCTGTCTGTCCGTCCGTATGTCACAGCCATTTTTTTCCGAAACTATAAGAACTATACTGTTGAAACTTGGTAAGTAAATGTATTCTGTGAACCGCATTAAGATTTTCTTACAAAAATAGAAAAAAAAACAATAAATTTTGGGATAGATCTTCAAAAATGATATTGAGGTTTGTAATATCATTTTTTTCTAAACTGAATAGTTTGCGCGAGAGACACTTCCAAAGTGGTAAAATGTGTGTGTCCCCCCCTGTAACTTCTAAAATAAGAGAATGATAAAACTAAAAAAAAATATATGATGTACATGACCATGCAAACTTCCACCGAAAATTGGTTTGAACGAGATCTAGTAAGTAGTTTTTTTTTAATTCGTCATAAATCGTAAACCGCAATTTACCTTTCATCCAATCAACTCAAATATTTAAAATAAATATATTTTTAATCATTTAAAACTTACTACAGGTTTGTACGGAACCCTCGGTGCGCGAGTCCGACTCGCACTTGGCCGGTTTTTATTAGACTGTATGCTAGATAGTGATTACCTCTATACTTCTAAACTATATAACAACTTCGTATGTTAAATTGTTTAGCACTACTAAATCTGTCACTAAATGGGTTAATACTAGACTTTGGCTAATTTACGCTTGTTTAATAGTCGAGGATCGGAAACTAGTGGATCCCAATGGTAATTCTTCAGATGATCCCAAAAATACTGACGACAATGTATTTCACGTACTTTATTGACCCAGTGGTCCAATATTTTGGCAAAAAGGCACGCATGTATCGCCTCCCCTCGGACGGCCAAATGGCCAAAGTACCTGAGTTTTTCTTAATGTTTGTCAGAAAAATGTGCTGTCACAGATTAGATTATATATCAAACCTCCGCCTTTCAAAGGCCATAATTAAAATTCTTGCGGAATGTATCGCTATTTTTTCCTAGTTTGACTTTAGACTAGAGAACTACTTCGGTGGCTTACATGCGTGGCGTACTTAGTTCCTTATCAAAAGGTCGTTTGTATTGGAAATTTCGTTTAGACGTGGAGTGGCCTAGTTGATTAAGTAACATTTACGCAAGTCAGTAACAGAATGGTTGACTGAATTTGATGTTCAACAATAGGCCTCATATTATTCTACGTGCTTTGAAGAGTACTTTAAGCCCTCGATCCTGGTTATAATCCTATGATATTATATAATTACAATCGTCAAACCCTACAGTCGGTATCCTCGTATCTTTGTTAGTCGAGAGTCGAGACTCGAGTCATATTTACTAAACAGATGGGGCGTGGAGCAGCTTAATAGACAGACAGACACACTTTCGCATTTATAATATTAGTATCCATTATTTTTATTTAGGAATCCCATTACAAAGTTTTAAAAATAAGACAGTATTAGGCCAATTGCCTCTACTTAAAGCATTATAGAAGTTCCGACCAGTAAAGTATAAGTAAACACTTTCAAAATAACTACAATTGATTTCCGCTATTGCAAAACACACGCACTACCTCCGGTTCACACAATAACCGAATAACAGAATAAAATCTTTTTCGCTTCTAACTAAATATGACTTTTACGAGTGGTCAGCACAATGACTCAATATCCAAGATATTTAATCATTATTTTAGTAGCAGATAAGACTACGGACATCAGCTAGTGACGTATGGGTATAGAACCAAACGTCACTAGCTGATGTCCGGGGTCCTTTCGGCCATTTGTTTGTCTTAAAGTTCTAAATAATAATTTTTCGCTTTCATCTAAAACAAAAACCGACTTCAAAACTATACATATAAGTACCAACTTAAACTAAAAAGTAAAAATAAATATGTGGGTATATATTTTGTTGATTTTCTCAAAAAGCGCTAAATCAATTTCGATAAAATTAATACGGGCCAACCTCTAAAGTATGATCTACCAAATAGAAAAGAATCATCAAAATTGATTCATTATTCCTATTCTAAGATTCATATTCTAAGTGCGGAATGATCGCGTAACATACCTACATACAAAAAAAACATACAGTCAAATTGAGAACCTCTTCCTTTTTTGAAGTTGGTTAAAAATCAAGAGTCGTGACATTTGGTAGGAATGGTCCTCCGAAACAGTGGTACCTACATAAATTCACTTGACGATCCAAAAGCTCTTATAAAAGTATATTTAATTAAAAAACATTTGAGTTTAGAATTTTGAATTAATTATAAACGTGACGTGAGGCTTTCATTAACTTTTAATAATGTTAAAAAAATTAACAGTGCACAGAACTGCGGAAAACTCCTATCTCTTCTCTTTCTTTGAATTCTCACTTAACATTTGATTATGATCGCAAACATACTCAGCCTACCATCAAGTACAGAAATAAGTCAAGGCAATCTCAGTAGCTTGTTACAATTACAACCTAAGATAGATTTGCTGCATAAAAATAACCGCTCTACATTTTAAGTATCTACTGAAACATCGAACCCACTTTTTTCATGCCATCCCGATCTTCTCACCGCTAGGCCATTCATTTCTAACAAAAGAGAAACTGAAATTATACCAAGTATTTTTTTTCTAATCTGCGAAAGAATTCCGAACTAAGAGTTTGATAATATCAATATTTCAATGTTAGATTTAATGTTGGGTTATATAATTTGTTTTTTGGACTTTTGAGGTGAATTTGAGGTCTTATTTCTTTAAAATAAAGCTTTTAAAAATAATGATCCCACTATAGCATAGTCTACCATTTGAAGTACTACTAACTATTGTTAGTACAGTATGTACAGTAGTAGTACAGTAGTAGTACAGTACATAAGGTACTAACATTAGTACTAAGTTACATTATGCCTCAGAGCATCTACCTGAATAGAAAATCGTAACAGTAAGAATTTGCTCTCAGGTAATAAGTACCTTAGAATTAGATGCAATTTACATAATATCAAAAAAATTACATCAAAATTGGACACATTGACTTGGTCCTACCAAGTTGTCCCTCCAGTGTTATTGGTAAAAACTACCCGTTCACTTTACCCCACTTTTTCATGTTTAGTGGGACTAATTACAACAACTAACAACAAAAATTTATTCAGAAAATGGTAATAAACATACAAACAAGTAAACATGCATTTCGTACTTAATCAAAACTCATTTGAATAAGAATTACCAAGATAGTTTATAAGATGTTAATTCCCACACATCATTGACATGTCAACATACCTACTCGATATGTTATCGCACGCCTTCACAATACGGGCGCGATGAAAAATCAAAAGCATAGCAACATAACAGGTTTCCGAACGGACCCCGCGATCCCAAGATGGCTGAACGCGATCGCGCCAAAATCAGCTGTTTTACTTCAAGTTTACAACGTGGGACTTCTTGAAAAAGTAAAATATCTCTTTTAAAGTAAGTATTTACAATTACCATTGTTGGTATTTGCCGGACAAAAATATCTATTGTTGACTTGGAAGACACGATTTTTTTAACAATACAGCTCAAATAAAGGCGTTCGGAAAGGAGTGTTTTGGTTTAACGTGGTTTATCCAACATGGCCGGCGTCGAGGCCCGGTTTTGGCGGGAATCAGCTGTGACCACGTCACAGACTAGGTATAACCTGTTCGAAGAATAATTATTATTGTTTTGTGTGAATAACCTTGAAATGTTTGCAGTTTTTCTTAGGTACTTAGACGTAGGTATTTTTTAAAGACCATATTCATCGATGTTCTTTATTGTAGAGTCTATAAGTACCTAAACTGTTACAAAACCCATACTTACATACCTACCTATTTTTACATGACGGCACGTCTTTGCCGATCATGTTATCACCTTACCAGACGTATCGACTATCGATTCGTCTGGTAAAGTGATAACTAGCAACGACCGAAGCATCCAACGAGACCAGACCCATGGACGAATATTTGACTAGGCCAGACAAAATTCAGAAATCATAAATTCACAAATTGACAGTGATGGGAATCGAACCCGGGACTTGCCACTAATGAGAGTCAGCAGTCACCACTGCGCCAGGGAAGACTTCTACCAAAAAATCATAATACTATCAATGTGAATGTTTGTTGGGATGTCCTTCAACTAAGTACCTACGCCGCAACAGCCAAGAATCGATGTGATTTTTGAACGGGTTTGATTTTTTGCATTATGGACCTGGAGAGTGAAATACCTAGGCTACTTTTTGGAGTTCCTGAGTCATTATCATTAAACTGTCTATAATTTATGTCTCTAGAAATAACTAGTGGTTCGCCCCGAACTGAGACCTCGCGGTGTCACCGTAACCATAGATTAATTATAAACCAAGTACTGGTTTATATATTGTCTTTGCCGTAACAGAGCGCCATCCCTCGATGGGCGATGAGATGGCGCTCTGTAAAAGTTTATTCGTTTGTGCTTACAAATTAATATAGTTATATATTAATTTGTAAGTATATAGTTATCTATAGACTAACTTAACGATAGTTTAAAACTTTTAACTATATATTACAATTTAGTCAAAACCATCTGATGGATACCGCGAAGTCTCAGTTCGGGGCAAACCACTAGTGTATTATAAGGTACACTGATAAGATAAAAGCTTATAAATGTCGTTATTTCGAACCGCAACGCAAACCAATCGACAGTATCACAGAAACCGACTGCATAGTACGGGGGCGCCTCTAACCGCAAGTGCCGCAAGCCAATCGTCAGATACCGACAGAATTCGTGGTACGGGGGCGCCTCAGTCGCGCTCGAGCGTCGATCAGCTGATTGCCAAAGGATTTTTTTGTCTGTTTTTTGCCTCCATAATAACTCCAGAACTGGTCGCGGCAAGCTTTGGCTCTCGGTTTGCGTTCTGGGAACGCTTTGGTTACAAAATATGTGTTTTTTTTTTTGGAAACCGGGCGTGCAGGTAGGTGGACTGTACGGCCTGTTTGTATAGAAATAACCGAAGGCTGAATAAATTAAAACTAATGTTCTTACCCATAAGTAGGTATTTGATTTAAAAACTTTACCTTGCTTACACTATAGCATAAAGCTTGCTAGGTATACCCTTTTCCGAAAAAGCTAAAAATCTGGGTTTAATATTTGACAGTAACCTTTCATGGTCTGCTCACTGAATATCAATGATGTGAGCAGGTGTTTGAACTATTCCATTCACTCTCTTCGCACACCCATCTCATCAACCGGTTTTGACGGGTACACAGATTGGTTGTACCACTGGGAAAGACATACCTAGTCTACAATCTACTACACGGACAAGACAACTACTATCCTGGAAAAATAAGGATTTCCCGCGGGAATCAAAGAGGCGCGGTCCGCAGACGGAGCCGCGGGCATCATCTAGTCTTCATAAAATACTTGGACGTTAGACGTATCAATGCAAGCAGAGCATCTTTAAACAGTAGACAAACACTTTTTGTGCTGACACGTTTTCTGTCTGTGTGGCGAAATGTGTATTATGATGAAAGTGTTTAGTTTTGTTAACACTAGCCTAGGCTTTTGTTATCATTTTAGTACTTACCCAATAGCTTTAGGTATTTAGAACCTAACACGGAACCTATACGTTTATTCCCCACCCACCACCACTACAGCCCATTAACGTCCCACTGCTGGGCACAGGCCTCCACTCTCACAGGAGAGCGGGAATTAGAGCTTAGACCCACCACGCTGTTGGTCCAATGCGGGTTGGCGGGCTACGTTTATTCAATACCTACCTAATACGTAGTACGTAATATTTAGTGCTTGTTGTATTGTATACAGACTACCTACTTTTTTACAAAAAAAAGGCGATGTTTCACCCCCGTGCCTCGTCAGCACGTAAGCCGTCGGTCCTGCGCCTGATCTCTCTCCGGTCGTGTCGGATTTTCCGTCCCATCGGGCAATGAGAGTAAGGGAACAGAGCGTGCACCTGTGTATGCCCACACACTTGTGCACTCTAATATTTGCAGCGCAGATGGCTAATCTCCTTGGAAATAGGCCGACGTGGCCGAAATTCGGTCGGGAATTGGGATGACATAAAAATTCTTTCCAAAAAACCGACTTCCAGTAGCTTCCACTGTAAAGTAAAAATAATTTTGATTTCTACCCACTATGTTGAAGTCGGGCGAGCCTGATGCGTCAACTTTGCTTATCCTTGTTATACTCGCCCGACTTCAACATACCTAGTGTGTAGAAATCAACATTATTTTGTACTTTACAGTGGCGTTGGAAGTCGGTTTTTTAGAAAGAATTTTTATTTTTAACTTTTTAGGGTTCCGTAGATGAAAAAAAATTTTTTGAGTTTCAGTTCTAAGTATTACCCCCAAAATTTATTGTTTTTTTTCTATTTTTGTAAGGAAATCTTAATGCGGTTCACAGAATACATCTACTTACTTACCAAGTTTCAACAGTATAGTTCTTATAGTTTCGGAAAATAGTGACTGTGACATACGGACGGACAGACAGACAGACAGACATGACGAATCTATAAGGGTTCCGTTTTTGCCAAATTTGGCTACTAAAAAATACGCGCCGAATTGAGTAGGTAGCTCCTCCTTTTTTGGAAGTCGTTTAAAAACGACCTTGACGCAATGGTAAGCGCTGTTGTCTTATAAACGGTCCCGGGTTCGATCCCCAGCGATTAGGGTACTAGGGGTACATGGGTTCTGTAATTTATCCATAGAGTTAGGCAGGGCCATCCTATTAATGTCCCAAGAAAACCCCCACCTTTCTTGGAAGGGGTTGCTTCCTTCAGCAATGAGGAATTAACTGCATAAAGTAGCGGATCGGGCTGAAATTTGGCAAACAGATTTTATGACGTTAAGAAAGGATTTTTGAAAATTCAACCCCTAAGGGATTAAAAAAGGGGGTTGAAATTTGTATGAGAATCGAACATAACGTGAGCGAAGCTGCGGGCATAAGCTAGTTGTCCACCCGTGCGAAACCGGGGGATACCAACTAGTTATAGGTAGTAGGTATCTTTGTATATAATCCGTGACAGGAAATCATTCTATCAGTTTGACGTAAACGAAATCATAAATCAAAGTTCCGCCATTCTCGATACGAAATCGATATTAAATTATTATTACATAATGTGTAGATAACGTCACCTGATCGAACTGTCAAAATACCACAAAGAAAAATAAACTTTAACTTAAATGCAATAAAAGCTAAATCAGTTTGACTATCATCATAATGCTAAAGAGGTTTTCCCTCGATTTTTCAAGAGGTCATTGACGGTCAACAAACAGGTATTCGAATAAGTCACATTGAAATTTCAACCGTAATTTAAATCAACAAAGTTCAAAATGCCCTGTATAAATTTTATTCTCACGATCCATATTATAATGCCGAAGAAAAGAACACGCAAATACAATATTGAAATTCGACCTTCTATGTCTTGGCATAGGGTCTATTTTCGCTTGTATAAATTTTCGCGCGCTTTTGATGACGGTAGGCACACGTGGTCTATGGTATTATACAGGTTGTGTATAAAACGGGCCTGATTCGATTCCTTGATATTTTTTTGTATGTGTGTAATATAATATTATGAAGGATCTTTTTCGACTTTTGGTTGTAAGTAGGCAATTTAAGTGACCGTTTTGAGATGTGGGATAATTTTTAAAGTTTTTATTTAATTGCTAATTAGGTATAGTTAATTGATTGTATGAATTGGTTTTGTCTTCTGAGTTTCATGGAAATGATAACCAAATTGTACGTTGATATTATATTTCCGTTCCTTTATTAGTCATTTTAAAATTACTTTATCAATTACTAGCGGACGCCCGCGACTTCGTCTTTGTTTCAGACCAAATTTGAAAAACATAAAAATGGTTATTGTGAGACAACCTTAAAAGATAGATATATGCTATCCCGGACTTTTTTTTTGAACTTTTTGAGAGGAACAATTTACCATACATTGTTGTCGTGTAACTTTTACTATTTAACACATTCGCTGCGGCAGCATTGGATCCTAAACCTACGGCTCGTGCGGTACGAGACAAATACTGCCCGTATCTATATTTCCTGATATGCGTTACGACCTCTATTTTGCCGTACCGGAACCTGACTTTCAAAGTCCATGGAGACGTGGAAACTCACCATATCAATGGGTTTTTTGAACAAATCGATAGGCTACATCCTCGTGTATACCTAGCTGCGGTAGCCCCGGGTTCTCTATGATATTTCGAAAGATACAGAGATTTTTCAAAATCAGTCATTTACGGCAATATATATGCCGTATAGCATAGAAGTTAAAAAATTGCTAGGGATGGGTTTACTTCTGAAATGACAATCGATATTTTAAAGATATTCTTTATTAAAGACACAACAAATTTAAGTGTATAAATCAACATAATTCTTCATAATTAGTCAACATAATAATTACTCTTACAAGTACCTATCGCCAATTTAAAAAAATATATTTAAATATAAAAAAAATTAAAATAAAAAGCAGTCACTCATGTAAGTTTAGTACAAATACACTGATTAATAAATAAATAATAATAAATACAAATAGGTTTTTTAAATTTTGATTCATATTAGGGTACCAAATTATTATTGACCGAGCGAAGCGAAGGTCTCTGAGTCTACTTGGGTGAATTGGCACTTGTCCGTCCGTCTGTCAGAGCCTTATAACTTCTGAATTGCTGAACGTAATTACTTCAAATTTAAATATAATATGTAAATCGATGGCCTCCCGCCGAATATGGCTTAAAAAGTTTTAAAAATCTTTATTTCAGGGGGGCTCTCATAGAAGCGAATGCGAAGTAAAATATTTTTTATAGCGTTACATAGGGTTGCAGTATATCATTTTAAAGATAATTAAGAATAGAGTCCAAAAATATTTTTTTTTGAATTTTTCCCTTAAAATTGACGAAATGGGAGGCTTTCAAAGTAGCGATTTTCTAACGTCCAAAGTTGACCTCAGAACTCTCAATTTTCTGAACTCTCAAGCCTGAAACTTGATCAATTATTTGAATTATATCCTGTACTTGAACAACAAATACTAAAATTAGATAAATATTATAAGGAAACGAAATTATTTAATTTTTAATGATGATGATATTTTTAACAGAACTTCACACTGATGTCAATATATGGCGCTCTGTGAAACCGCGAGGTCTCAGTTCGGGGCGAACCACTAGTAATTACTTTTTATTTTTAATCTATGATGAGATCATATTAGGAACTTTAACGAAATAAAATAAATTTTAAAAAGTAGGTAATTCCCTTACTCATATCATGTTTTTTACGTGAAAGTCTCGTCGCGTAGTTTTTTGCATAAAAAATATCGAGCACTTACGGCCAACACTAATGCAAACTGCGAGGCCGCGCGGACGCATGCAGTGAGGCGCGGGGTTGGGGGGGTACGGCAAGATAGTCGCCGTACCGCACTGAATAAAAATAATTACCTTGCTGTGCGTTACGGCAACTATTTTGCCGTACATTATTAGTATACAATATCATTATATTAAAAGCAACCATATAGAAAAAATCACTGTCTCTTTCCTACACGTACGGGAACATAGATAAATCACCCCCGCACCGTGCGCAAAACAAGGAAAACTAGCTGCCGCACTGGCTGACCGTCAAATACGGCAAAATACTTGCCGTAACGCAGCGAAAGTGTTAAGCAGCGCACGCCACGGAAGCTCTCAGATGAGAAGATTTTTTCCGACTTCATTCACACTATTGCAATTTCCGTAGGGATCTGTAATTAAAAAAAAATAGCCTGTTACTCGCTGATAAAGTAGCTTTCTATAAGTGAAAGAATTTTCAAAATCGGTTGAGTAGTTTTTGAGTTTATCCATTACAAACAAACAAACAAATCTTTCCTCTTTATAATATTAGTTTTTTATCCTTTAGTCCTTTAATCATGCCGCACTAAATTCGTTTTCGATTCGTTTGTCGTGGTATTTTTAAAAGTAGCCGTTGTGTAGGTATTTTGTACTTAATAACACATTTATTTATTGAGAGACAAGTGGCCTAGCTGTGACACCTATACCAGTCGATTGCGAATGTTAAGCAACGTTGACCCAAGTCGGTAACTAGATGGGTGGTCGAATTTGGAGGTTCGAATTTGGCCTTTTCGTTTCGTGCCTCCGTGCCTCGGAGAGCACGCTAGGCCATTGATCCCGGTTATTAGTCGAGTCGTATGCGAAAGGACTTGGGAACCCACCACATTATTATCTCAAGAAAACTCCTGCCACTATGTAGTTAATGGTAAGGAGTCACGACCCTCAGTAATGAGGAATACCAACGTACCCGAGAGGACACATTTATTTTGTTTAACTTATTCATATAGAAGAAATTACGTTGACCAAAGATCAAGTTGCCGTGTGGAAACTTGGTCGGGGTTCGATTTCGACGGTTTCAAAGTAACGGCTTTATGCTTCTCTTCTCGGAACTCCGTTTATAGATTCGAAGCAAACCCGGTGAATCGAACGCCGGGTGATGACAAAAACCGGGAATATTTAAAGGTTTGGTTTGGTTATACGCCTAACGTCCACTTTTACAACGTGTAAAAAGGGCCTCAATATTTAATAAATATAAATCCTTTATAATAATTTAGCCCGCCAACCCGCATTGGAGCAGCGTGGTGGGTCTAAGCTCTAATTCCCGCTCTCCTATGAGAGTGGAGGCCTGTGCCCAGCAGTGGGACGTTAATAGGCTGTAGTGATGATGATGATGATGATGATAATAATTTTGATGATTTGCAACTTTTTAGGGTTCCGTACTTCAAAATGAAAAAACGGAACACTTATAGGATCACTTTGTTGTCCGACCGTCTGTGTCTAGACCCTTTTTCTCAGGAACGCATGGAGGTATCAAGCTGAAATTCATATCAAATACTCAGGTCTACTGTCCCTTGGAGCTGTGACGAAATCAAACTTCTAAGCCAACGCAATCAAAAGATACAGCCGTTTATGCTGCAAATTTTCGACACTCGCAAGGGAATCAAAACCTACAGGGTACTTCCCGTGAACTCAGAATCTTGAAATTTTTTACGAAGCAACGTCTTATAGCACATATAAAGGAAAAACCGGCCAAGTGCGAGTCGGACTCGCGCACCGAGGGTTCCGTACAAACATGTAGTAAGTTTTAAATTATTAAAAAAACTACTTACTAGATCTCGTTCAAACCAATTTTCGGTGGAAGTTTGCATGGTAATGTACATCATATATTTTTTTTAGTTTTATCATTCTCTTATTTTAGAAGTTACAGGGGGGGGGGGACACACATTTTACCACTTTGGAAGTGTCTCTCGCGCAAACTATTCAGTTTAGAAAAAAATGATATTACAAACCTCAATATCATTTTTGAAGACCTATCTATAGATACCCCACACGTATGGATTAGATGAAAAAAAATTTGAGTTTCAGTTCTAAGTATGGGGAACCCCCAAAATTTATTGTTTTTTTTCTATTTTTGTAAGAAAATCTTAATGCGGTTCACAGAATACATCTACTTACCAAGTTTCAACAGTATAGTTCTTATAGTTTCGGAAAAAAGTGGCTGTGACATACGGACGGACAGACAGACAGACAGACATGACGAATCTATAAGGGTTCCGTTTTTGCCAAATTTGGCTACGGAACCCTAAAAATTGCGAAAAGCATAAATTTTTAGTTACATAATATAATAATAAAAATATTTTTAATGATTTTAAACTTACTACAGGTTTGTACGGAACCCTCGGTGCGCGAGTCCGACTCGCACTTGGCCGGTTTTTTTTAACCACTACAAGTTATCCCTTGACCGTGATTTCACCTGATGGTAAGTCATTCAGTGCGATTTTGACTAGTCGCGCTTTGTTTGTTTTGTCCAGACCTTTAGACTTTTTAAAGTCTTAACATTTATTTTACATACGTGATTGATGTATCTAATGAAAAGGTTTTTTTAAACTTTTTTTAAATATAAACTGGTTCATAGTTCATACCTAGATACTAGTGATGTTTAATTTGTAGATTATGATGTAGGCTTAGCAATAAGATGTAAAGGCTGATCCCGGCTGTGATGACGTCAGGCGGCCGCCATCCTCCGCGCCTCTCGCGGGTTCAAGGACAGGGAGTGTTCGGGACAGGATTGCATTCTCGTCGTGAGACATAATGTATGTGTTTAGTTGCCTTCTAAACTGTTTCCTTGTTTGCGGCTGGTTTATCTATGAGGCTTATGAGGTGTTTGTGTGTTTGTGTGATTGCTGTTAATCAATTTAATTTGGAAAACAAAGATAATACACTCGACAAAAAATGCTACGCCTGTGGTCCTATGTGAAGGAGGTCTTAGAAATTATTGTCATAACCTAACTAATATTTAAATCAAAAGTTTCTGAAGTTGACATTATTTAACCTATATTAAGTATATTATTTAATTTAATGCCCGCCACTTCGTCCGTGTGGATTGATTGAAGTTTCTTGCTTTCCGCGGGAACTCTTTAATTTTCCGGGATTAGTCTATTCTAGACTAATATCTATATCTGTGCCAAATTAAGATCCGTTCAGCCGAACCAAAAACCTCAATCCACGCGGAATAAGGCTTCAACTTAGACAAGTACGTAATACATAATTTATAATATATAATATAATTATAATTTATAATCAAATAATCAATCAAATATCATTATATCAAATCCATATTAATATTATAAATGCGAAAGTGTGTCTGTCTGTCTGTCTGTCTGCTACGCTTTCACGGCCCAACTACTCAACCGATTTTGATGAAATTTGGTACAGAGATAGGTTACATCACGGGGAAGGACGTAGGCTACTTTCTATCCCGGAAAATTGAAGAGTTCCCGCGGTAACCACAAAACCTCGATCCACGCGTACGAAGTCGCGGGCATCAGCTAGTAATATATAGGTAATGTTCAAACTTCAAAGTCTTGGTCTTAATTTTTCTAAAGAAAATTAAATAAAAAACAGAAATTGTAAGTGTAGTCGCAACTGATTACTGAATAAACAAAATAAATAATACTTGCAGCCCAACATAGAAATACTGCACAAGTAGGTATTTATCTCGGTGCTAGTAATTAGTCGCGCAAACTTAGCATTTCCAAGCACCAAGCTCGGCAAGTGGACACAAGTTGGCTATTCCTCGAGCGCAAGCCCTGCGGATGTTGGCGCAGCGTTTGTTTGGCGACAGATTGCCCGGAACGGTGTTATGTTACCGCCATTGATGACTATTTGTGACTTGACGACCGGCAGGGCATTCTTATTTCTAAACTAGTTGATGCCCGCGACTTCGTCAGAAGAACAAAGGTTCACTTGTATGAGAACTTACAATAATCTATGTTTATACTATGCTTAGAGAATAAAAGGTGACCTTATACAGAAATTACTAACTACAAACTAATCTTATAATTAAACTTCACTTTGATTTTTTTTTTTAATTTAACAAAAGTTTTTTCATTAAAAACTTCATTTGGTAAGCCATTGTACAGTAGCACTCCCTCAAACTGACATAGGAACCTTAGTGTATGTATATAACTTTTTAACTTATCTCGTAAGAATATAGGTACTTTTCCCATATACCAACATCATGCCTATACCAAAGTTTACTTATGTCGTATAGCTACGCTTCAAGATTTATATTACTAAAGCTTTATCAAATCTTATTACACAGTAGATAAGACAAGACGCAGTAGGTACCTAGCATTAGGCCTTGACAAAAACGTATAGTATTTTTTTGTCGTTTAAAAATAATTAAATCAGCCTGTATACCTAATTTCAAAATCGAACTTTCAAATCGCATCATGGATAATTATTATTATTATTGTTCTTTTTGTTTAATTTCTTGCTTGTTATTCAAATTAGCTAAGTATTTATTCATTATTGATATGTACCTAACTAAAAAGTTTGAATCTCCATAAAAACATAAAAGGTCTTCAATTAGCCTAAAAATAACACACAGGTAACTTTGATTTGACAACCAAAACAAGTCAGCAAGAACTAACTTAAATACTGTTACGGTGTAACTAAATTTTGTTCAAAAATATATCTTATTTAATAAGAAATAACAATGTGATGGTATTTTTGATGGTTGGTACGATAAGTTTGCGGCGACTACACTTGGCGGGAAGCCGGGAATAGCATTCCAGATTTAAAATAACGCCCGCGCAACGGTACCTCAACGGACGAAGGCGGACGCGATTGTTTCGCGCGCTTTCGCATCCGGACCACAGATGTAGTTTAGAAATTAGGTTCCATTTTTTAATTTATTTTTGAATTACTTAATTTAAATTATTTAGTATAAAAGGTTATTTTTATTCATTGAATTATAATTAAGCATGAACGAAAGAAATAAGAAAATACCTATGAAATTGAAAACATTATTTAAAAATGTATGGCTGGGCTTTTCCATAAATTTTTTTTAGCATAGACAAACTCGTCTACCTCTACAATCACAAATTTACAGAATCTTAGGTACAAAAGACATCTAGAGTTCATCAATTGACTCTACTTTCGGTAGGTCTTCAGTTCCTTTAGCCTTATAAATTAGAAATCTAAGTATTTTTAACCGACTTCCAAAAAAGGAGGAGGTTCCTAATTCAGCGCGTATCTTTTTTTAAAATTCAGTAGGATTTTATTAGTTATTTAACAAATAGGTATAGGTATTTGGGTATAGACTATAATAATAGAGACTAGAGTAGGTAAGAACTTAAAAGTAACTATTTAGCCAAAATTTTCTCAGAACTTTACATACCTAGATAAAATCTGTTCAGGAATTTAACTTTATTTCAATGTAAATAAAGTTTAAAATCGATCAGTCCATTTTTTTAAAACGGCTGCCTTCAATAGAAATGTTATCTTTCAAGAGCGTGCAGATAAAAATGAACAATCATTAGTATACTCGCCGGCATATTTAGCGGAACATAAAAAAAAAGGTCCATAATTAAAAAAATATGGTTTTATTTTAAAATCTACTTACTACACTTCTCTTGTTATTTAAAGTTTCATTTGTTTTACTTAAAATGAGATCACATTAAGAACAGATTTTGCGAGTAAAGGCTATTTGTGAAAAATGGTACATTTTTGAACTTTTCATGTAACCGGGAAAAGTGAAATTTAATATTAAAATAACAATTAATTAAATTAGAAAAATGGTGATTAATATCGCGTATTTCCTCCACGTGCTCTTATTAAAGTTTCTACCCGTCTAGGCATACTGAGAATGATGTTATCGATGGTTTCCTGGGATAGTCTCCGCCATTCCTCAACTACGGCGATTCGCAGTTCACCCACGTTGGCAGGAGCTGGAATTCTGGACTTAACTTTTCTTTTCAGCAAGTCTCAAACGTGCTCTATTGGGTTCATATCCGGTGATCTCGCCGGCCACTCCATAACAGTGATATTCATATCATTAAGATAAGCTCGAGTTACCCGAGCGGTATGCGACCGAGCATTATCCTGCATAAAACAAAATCGTCACCGATATATGGGGCAAACGGTACGACATTTTCTTCTAAAACTTCTCTGATATAGCGGTCTGCAGTCAGGCTCCCTCTGTCAATCCCTACCAAGTCTGTGCGAGCTCCCAAACAAATGCCCGCCCAAACCATTATTGATCCACCACCGTATGCAACTGTAGTTTCAAAATTTGTCTGAATGTATCGTTCTCCTTTGCGTCTGTATATTCTTTGCCTGCCGTCAATTTGATTTAAGAGAATTCTGCACTCATCACTAAACAATACCTTACTCCATTGGTCCGCGTTCCAAAGTCGATGTCCCTGAGCAAAAGTTAACCTGTTTCTACGATGATTTACCTCGAGCCTTGGCGCCTTGGCGGGCACAAATGAACCCAAACCAGCTTCTTCGAGTCTTCTTCGTACCGTACGCTCACTTACGGTTACACCCCGCACTGGTTCTAACTCATGTCGGGCTTGGACGGCCGTCAAACGGGGGTTCCTACTTACACGAAGCCGAATGAAACGATCATCCCTACTCGAAGTGCGTCTTTTTCTGCCTTGTCCTGCTCTTCTCACATAAGTACCGGTCTCCCTGAACCGTTGAATACTGCGATGGATCGTTGAAACTGGTCGACGAAGATCTCTGGATATCACTCTGTAGGTTTGACCATTTCTTCGCATTTCTAGTGCCCTGGCAATCTCCGTTGGGGCTAAGTCAGGCATAATTCAGTCCTCAACTCCAGAAAGATACGCGATTAAAAAAATTAAAAAACCGGCCAAGTGCGAGTCGGACTCGCGCACCGAGGGTTCCGTACTCAAGAAGTAGGTATAATTACCTTTGTTAATGAACCGCAAAACTAACTTTGTTTGTAGAGGTTTACTGTTAATATCAAAAAATTACGTTTGTTGTATGGGAGCCCCCCTTTAATATTTACTTTATTGATATTTAATTATTTATTTTGAAAGGTAATATACAAGTTAATATTCTGTGAAAATTTGAACCGTCTACCTGTTACAGTTTTTAATATTGAGCAAAAAAATACGAAAAAAACACGTTTATTGTATGGGGACCCCCCTTAATATATATATTTTTATAATTTTTAGTATTTGTTGTTATAGCGGCAACGGAAATACATCATTTGTGAAAATTTCAGCTTTCTAGCTATCACGGTCTATGAGATACAGCCTGGAGACAGACAGACAGACAGACAGACAGCGGAGTCTTAGTAATAGGGTCCCGTTTTTACCCTTTGGGTACGGAACCCTAAAAACTAACAAAAAACAGTATTTCAATGAAATTTTAAATCAAACTCAGAAGGAAGAAATACTCGAAGTTCGCTCCAGATAAGGTGTATTTGAATAAAACTAAAACAATTGCATAAAATGTGATGTTCAGTTGTTTTCTTAATGAAAACAACTGAACTGTAGAACTGAAAAATGAAAATATTTCTTTTTAAATTAAATGACGTATAAACCAGCCAGCAACCTTATATGATACTGATATCAAACCTTTTTTTTATGTTCCGCTAAATATGCCGGCGAGTGTATTTATGACGGCATCCTGTAACTTTTGCAATGCAATGATTTAAAAAACCCTTAAACATTTACAGATTTAAAAAAAATTTGATACAATATAGGGAAGTATACAAGTAGGTAATATGATAAATCAATCTCTCGTGATTTGTCTGTCGAGATGTTTTTTTTTGGAACTAGGTACAAGTTAGCCCTTGACTGCGATCTCACCCACTCACCTGATGGTAAGTGACGATGCAGTCTAAGATGGTAGCGGGCTAACCTGTTATGGGAATGGCAGTTATATTAAACCCAAACCCTAATCGGTTTCTACACGGCATCGTACCGGAACACTGAATGGCTTAGCGGCACGCCTTTGCCGGTAGGGTGGTAAGTAGCCACGGCTGAAGCCTCCCACCAGGCCCAGACCAGGGAAAATTCGGAAATTATAAATTCCCAAATTGACCCTGCCGGGGATCGAACCCGGGACCTCCGCACGTTAAGACAACTGCGCTCAGTGCTGCGCCACGGAGGTCGTCGATATTATGATAAATCATAAATGATTTATTTACTTCACGTAGGACAACCAGTGTCACATATTAAATCAGTTATTATATTATCACATGTCAAGACTTTACCACCGGTTCGGAAAACGGACTCTACTGAGAAGAGCCGACTAGAAACTCAGCAGTTGCTTATTACACTGATGTGGGGTGCTGGATGCGAAACCGGTTGCTTGCATGCAACTTTGTCAATAAGAAAATCATCAACCAATAAAATAACCTGGACTCAACAAATTTTTACAGTCTTTAAATGCAATTGCAAATCTTGCTAGGAACTTCTTTTGGAACCATGATATTATGTAATCCATACGTATGTATAGTCCCACAAACTTATCTGCCCCGTGACAGCTTCGCTACAAAATTAAAAAAAAGCAGGCATAAAAATTAGTTCCAATTATGTCCACAGGGTGTTTCATTGAGTCTAGTATGTACTTTATTAAAGTTTATGGTTTTATGGTCATAAAATCAATATAGGCCTGACACCTATTGTTTTTATATCCGGACCTCCTTCGATGTCTTCAAAGAAGTCAAAACTTGTCAGTTATCACCAAATCTTAGCGGTCACAGTCTAGTTTTATGGATCAATAAATATTATCATTGGATATCTTTGATTTGTATGTAAGCATTATTTATAAATAGCAATAGAAATATTTGGGTGCATTGTTCGATTTGAAATTAATATAATAAAATAAGCCTTGGACTGTTCCCCATTTTAGTTATGTGGAAAATTCATTGTCTTAGGTTAGTTAGTAAATCGATGGAGAAACGTTTGAAAATAATTATTTTTAAATTAATATAGAAAGGCACAAAGAACAGCTAATCATGGTGATGAATTTAGTGATTAGTCGTCAGTTTAAAGTTGCCAATTAATAGTTTAAAAATACTACCACAAAAACAGTAATATTATATACTTACTTACTATACTTATTCCATATTATACTTATTCCGTATTTAATATTATTATGAATGCGAAAGATTGTCTATTTAGGTCTATCTGCTAAACTTTAACGGCCCATCTTTTCAACCAATTTTGATGAAATTTAGTACAGAGATAAGTTGTATCCCGGGGAAAAGCATTTGTTTGTTAATTAACAATTTTATGAATTACTATTGATAATTTCAACTCATGTTTAAATTTGGATGTCAGTAATAACGATACATGTTTGGTCAAATTTGGGATGTGTCATCTTAATTGTACAATGTTTCCAGCAAATAAACGATTTATTAATTTATTTATTTGAAGGACTACTTTTTATCCCGGAAAATTAAGGAGTTCTCGGTATCATCTAGACTTCCATATCTTTATTCAAAATATTTTGCACGTCTCAATAAGGACAGCGATAAAATTTTAGTGGGTTAATTTTATTACAATTATGGTCTCGTCACTCATGTTCTACACACACCACAGAAACCTCCGCTGTCACACTTGAATCATCGTAATATAATCGATAAATCTTCTACCACGCAAGTAGAAGCTTAGTGGGTTTTTCATCAAAAACAAATTATATTTTAAGCCTCAATCTCCGTTTAAATACTTATGTTAATGTGTTCCCGTATATGAAATTCCAATAATTATTATAAATGCTGAATTGACTTCCTGTGAAGTTGTCACTTGTTATTCTTCAATTCTATTCTATTGTTGTACCTATACCGCTGTATTATGCCGTACAGCTACAGTATCATAGAAGACCAAAGAATGCAGTTTCACGCGTCGACTTACAGCGGGATATCTGTTACGTTTGACACTTAATGTTTAATGGAGATAAGGACATCCGGTCATGTAGGTAATGGATATTATGATAATGTGCAAAACATGAAGATCCGTTGGATAATAATATATTTTTATTCATAATAACTTAATTATGAAATCCTTTTAGTAGTACCTCGACGTCTTGAAAAACAATGGTGATAATGATAACAAATAATAGAGAATATGCTAATTTAATACCTCGTTAAAAATCTTCAAAGAAAACAAACAACTCAAACACTTTATTTTTTTTGATAAAAATCATTATGCAAAAATGCGCCTGGGTATAAAATTCGAATACATTTTAAATGTATCACAATAAATAAAACGACAAGATGACAAATATTATGCAGAAAAAGAGCGGTGGTTTTAATCCTGACGACATTCATAAAGTCATTCAGCAAAATATATTCATAAGTTGGACGTTTTCTTTTTTTTATTCATTGTCAATCTAGCTCTCAACTGCAATCTTACCTGGTGGTAAGTAATGATGCAGTCTAAGTTGGAAATTAAAAGGCAGTATAAAACGGGCTGACCTGCAAAGAGCACAGCTTTTAATTCAAAACCAGACCACAAAAGCCAATTTAAAAGTAATAAATTTCCAAAGTGGAATCGAAACCCAGGCTCCCACTTATAAGACTTAAAGCATCACTAGTCACTACTGCAACTGCACCCATGCCTCAGAGAGCACGTAAAGCCATCGGTCCTGCGCTTGATTTCTCTCCGGTCGTTTCAGATTTTCCGTCCCTTCGGGCTATGAGAGTAAAGGAACAGAGAGTGCACCTGTGTTTGCGCACACACTAGTGCATTATAATATCTCGCATGCAGATGGCTAATCTTTCTGGAGATTGGCCGCCGTGGCCGAAATTCGGTCGGGAGAACATTATTATTTTATTATTATTTTTTACTGCCAGGGTTGTTTCCTCAAAGAAAACTAACTTAAGCCCTGGTTTGATAAAACTAGGTTTGGTACCACATAAAGACGTTTCACCAAACCTGGTTTTGGTTTTCTTTTCACCAAAACTTATAAGCCTGGATAGGTCTTCCGCGAGACCAAATGTGGGAATACCATTCTGAAATAAAAAAATGTTTAAATTGTCTCTGCCGGGAATCGAACCAAGGATGTCGTCTGAGAAGTAGAAGAAAACAGCTGATAAAAATGCAGACAAGTATTCTTAAATACCTTATTTGTCCTTCGTTTTAGGAGCCGCCACATGATCCTTGAAATAACGTTAGCTTGTCATATGGCTCCAGTTTGAATTGATTGCTAACCATTTTACACCCTAGTATCGTAATCTTTAAACTTATTTTAGGCTGGCAATTTTTTGAATGACCATATGATTTAACTTTTGAATCGGCTTTTTATGTGTGGGTAAATACCGGCTTTGCATCATGTTATTGAAAAATATACTTTATCTATCATAAATTAAAGTTGTATTTTTGATAGAATTTTGGGAGTGGTGGCATTTGTGTGTGTGGAAACAGGATTCGCTTCCCATATGATTTTTGTATGACATTCCTTTAGTGGATTTTGTTAAAGGATTTTGTATTGTATGTTTATGGGATAGAGTATAATTTTAAATGTTTGTATGTCGATAATCGATCTAGTTAGGTTGTAGGGTCAGACGGGTTGGCCTGCGTCTGGGCATGTTTGGTGTTTAACGTAAAAAAAATTAAAAAATACCATTTTTTCACCCACATAGAAATAGTGTTGTGTAGAGAGATTATCATTACAGCGTTGGTTTGGTTAATAATAATTCTATTATTTTTGTACCGAGTATAATACCAAAAACATTAGATGTGAGCCCATATAATGATAGACATAAAGCTGTAGCACAGACGCTATAGATAAATAAAATACAATCCTTTTCAGCATTATGGAAAGAATCAATTGTAAAGTTAAGTAGGTACTTTAATTAATACGATTATTCATTCCGTGAAATATTTGACCTTGCTGAATGCATATATCTGTGGGCTTGATAACCATGAACTTCCGCAAATTAACGCCTGCTTCTATCTAATATTAAACGTTATGGTTTCAGAATTATGTTCCTTATTATTTTAGGGACGACAAGGTCCTCATGTAAAACAGCAATTTTAAAATAATTCTGCTGAAAGCGATAGTACTAAGCTCGCAGGGTTTTATATTATTTCCATTAGATCAATAATTGGTTTTAACAGACCAGAGGATATATTAATTGAAATCACATATATCCCCAGGACAAGCAGCTAAAAAGCTGACTACTTTTGATACACAATAGTCAATAAAACATAAAATGTACAAGATATTATTTTAGTATCAAAAAGGTTATACAATATTTTTCTACCAAAATGGAAGAAAATCCTTCACAGATGTCTCCCAAATTTGACAGGGTGGCGGGAAGAAAACGCCGGGAACGCTTCGCGAGAGAGGGCGTTTCAGTCGGCGCACGACCTCGAAACGAGTCGGACGTCCTTCTCCAGCGTAAATTCCGCGTCTGCGTTTAAAAGACTGATTAAAATGGACTTGGATTAATTATATTTAAGTGGTGTGAAAGAACTCTGTGCCAAAATGTGGGGGGAGAGCAGTAAAAACTGTGAGATTAACTGCCAGTGCTCTGGGTATGTCACTTTTTTTTCATAGAACTTTTTCAAAGTTCCATAAAAGTTTTAGGACTTATTTTAAGTTTCCCATATTTTTCAGCATAAAATTATGACTTCAATTTGGATGATTGTGTTTTCAATCTTTTCGCTGAGATTTTTTTTAAAGTTTACTTTCATGTACTTAGTTGCTTATCGGCTGTACGAGTTAGGTTAGTGCACAATTTTTGTGTTATCCTTTATAAATGAATGGATTTGAATGATTTTCATACTGTAAACGCTCTTTTAGTTGAAAACTGTTGAAACATTCGTAAACTGAATAATACCTACTAAAAAAGTTAGTTCCTAAAAGTACCTATTAACTTATCTGTAGGTACATAGCCTCTAATGATAAGCTTTTAGCGGTTGATTTTACTGGTTTTTGCTATGACAGAGCTTTTTTAACAGCTTTATTAGTATTTGAGGCATTTATTACGTATTTTAATTGTTTAATGGTTTTTTTAAATCGAGAGTTTCTTTCGCGTGATCTTAGGTTTTAATGCCATGGGAATTCTTTGATTTGGTACAGATACCTGTAGCTTGAAGATAGGCAACTTTTTTCCTAGAAAATCAAATAGGTACCTAGCTACTTACTGTGGTATCTACTATCTATTCACGTGAAATAAAGTCGCGAGCAGAAAGTTTGTTTTCATTGGTTTCATGTTGTTAGAAGTTCCAGTTATTGAGATAAGACTCTACCTACTGTAGCTACTAGCTAGCTAGGACCTGGGTACATTGTTTTGAACCATACAATACTAATCTGTGGTAATGGTAGGCCATTAGACACCTGTTAGGTCTATGTTATGGGAATTTACCTAGGTATCTTTAAAGCCACTTTGTGTATTAAACTCCTCATTGCTGAAGGGAGTGACCCCTTCCAAAAAAGGTGGAGGTTTCTTGGGACACCTGATACTTGCTCATGTCTCATGCCAAAATAAAGCTAAAATAAATCTGCAGTAAGTCTTTGCCGTTAGAGTGGCACTGGTAACTAGTCACGGCGGAAGCCTCCCACGAGACCAGACCAGAGAAAATTCAGAAATTATAAAATTAATCTGCCGGGTATCGAACATGGGACCACACCGCTTACCACTGCCCGGGATTCAAGACCTAATAAGAGGCGAAAATCGGAACCTACTGGCCTAGGCTATCGTTTCGTTCAATTATCATTCGTTTATTTATGTACCTACCTAGTTCTTTCTAAAGAGCGAAAATCTAAAAGAGCAAAGCGAGCGCGTGTTTTTACCTTCTAAGTTTTTATACCTGTTGAATAAAGAAACTGAGTAAAAATAGATAATAGGTACCTACCTACATACCGATTCAAAATTAAAGCCGATCCGCGCAAGTCTTTGTAGGTAGGTATCCTTGAAATTAATGAAGCATAGGAAAGATTGTTGACCCCCTAAACTTAATAAAAGTTTGGATTTTAAAATTAAACCTGTGACTTGCCACTGGCGGCCATGATTGAAAATGGCGATTGGCGCGCGAAAATTTCAATTTCATTGACGAAAGTGACAATTAGGTAGTGTTCGAATTTTGAAATTCGAACAGGTAGTATATAGAAAATAGAGAGATAACTTTAGTAACTTATAAAACATTGAGTTGGACATAGGAAGTCAATTGAATTCAACCCTATTTGAATTTTTCGTTAGATTAGGATAGGATAAGGATTTTGCACCCTGACAGCCAATTAGACAAAAATCAAAAATATTTTTTCATCATTTGACTTTTTTTTAATAGTTTAATAAAAATGCTAAATTCTTAGAAAAGTAGCATACACGAGTTTTTTCTTCTAGGTACAAATACTTTTTTGTGAATGAAATATTAATAAAACATTTTTATCTACGACCTCGCCTATGTTATCGGGTAATGGCTGATTTATGTTTATATTGCGGTCTCATTTATTCATACGTCTCAAGCATGTGCTAGAGCGGGATAGAAGATCTGGCTGGTGGAACTTATGTTTATATTGCCATCTTGTATTATCATACACATTATACACTTGTCAGAGTGAGAGGAGCGATCAATTGGCGGGACTTTAACTACGGGAAGTTCTTGAATGACGTCACTCCTTAGTTTGAATTTTGTGCACGTTTTTAAATAAGTTATCTATGGCATTTTGGAATGTGTAAAGTAGTTGCTATAGGATCGGCGGCTTAAAGAATTCTTTGTAATAACAATTTTTTTTGCCTACTTTCATCATCTGGGCATAGTTCTCCTCTCAGAATAAGAGGGGTTAAGGCTATAGTCCACAACGCTCGTCAAGAACTCATTGGTAGACTTCACAGTCCACACATCTTAGAAAAAATTGTGGACAACTTCATGAATCCAGGTTTCTACACAGTTTCTTTACAATTTAAAAAATAAAATGCCTAAAGGTAGGTATAACTTGAAAGGTGTATGCCTGGGATTTAAACCCCCTGTTAATATTGGTGCAGCAGTAATTAATCACTAGGCTATCACTATTCACTACAGTTCTAAAAAGGCAATAATCCAGAGCCCAAAAACCACTTTAAAAAAAGTTGTAAAAGACGTAGCCTGAAGAATTATTATGAATGAAAATATTTTGCAAGGCACTCCTATCGATTGTTCAAAGTAATTTGTATCTTATGCGATGGATGTAAGGTTGATATATGCTTGAATATGTCACACTGTATTATTTTTGATATTAGTATGCTGTGTAAGTATGAAGGCGATTATCTTTATGGCTATTTTTATCAATGCCTTATTCTACATTCTTTTATCTCGATGTCGTCAGAAATCGTCAATGACCTCCATGGCGCAGTGGCTTTATAAGTGGGAAGTCCGATGTTCGATCCCTGACCGGGACAATAATATAGTAATTCTCTCTCTCTGGTCTGGTGTGGTGGCAGGCTTTGGCTAGTTGTACCAATATGTACCTAAAGCAATTTATATTAAACCTTTGCCTCCTAATCATTTTCTATACAGGATTATACCTACCCAATACTCTATTAACTCCATGTAGGATATACAAGTGTTTCTTATGTTACGTCATGTTTTGACTCTACCACCGGTTCAGAAAGGATATTCTTCTGAGAAGAGAAGGCAAGAAACTCAGCCATTGCTCTTTTTAAAAAGGGAATTTTAGGTCTGTATAATATGCAGTAGTGTAAGTTATTAATTATACTATCCTATGCCTGAACGATGAATCGCTTGACGCTTGATATGGTACTATAAACCACTGCCAAAGCCCCCCATGTCCTTAGCCAATTGAAAAAGTACAAATCTCCGAACTGGCAGGAATCAAACCCGAACCCTTCTATTTAGAAGACCACACACTACTGTACAGGTTGCCGTTTAACTCATAATATTCAGTACTTAACAATGTTTATCTTGTTTAGTTGTGAGCAGTGACCTTTCGTCTGTATGGAGTGACCTCCGATAGCAATATTATTTATCAAATACAAAAGTACCGATTTAAATTAATTACTTCAGCGAATTTTTTAACTGGGTTATTGAGATAAAAATAATTATTTAGGTAACTAAGTACTTGCAGTGTTTTCATTGAGAATTTTTAATGTTAATATTATATCTTATCAATATAACTAGGAATTTGACCCGTATAAATTTTTTGCATGTTTCTGTTAAGTTTTTTTGGAGTTGACCTTCTTAAGAATCGATTTTCGTATCTTATTAGCCCGGAGTATGAAAATTTATGGGGAGTAAAATCAAACTTTCTCCGTTACGTTATTTACTTTATCATTCCATGGTAACACTTTTTGTCCGTAAGGAATAAGCTCCAGTCGTGTGTCGAAGCTGACACACTCAATTTTTTTGTTCACCATCTTACATTATTAATACAGGTGATAACAAAGTGACACACTCAAAACTAACTTACAGTCCCACAAACTTATCTGACAGGTGACAGCGTCGCTAGTAGATATGAAAAATAAAATAAAAACAAAAACTAAACAGGCATAAAAATTTGTTCCAATTTTCGCCACCGGGTCAGATAAGTTTGTGGGACTGTAAATAAATATTGAATTGTATTGAATAAAATAAGAACACAGTTCCAAAATACACTTATTCACACTATCATACTTTTGTTTTGCCTCGGACGTCTCAGTCGGTTAAAAATAGAGTAAAAATTAAAAAAAAAGGTTTTAGTATCCTGTGGTCTACAAAACCTTACAATGGACCCCTATGATTCTAAATACAAAACTAAAAAAGTCTCATCATAATCCTTACAGAGGAAAATATCACATATGACTAGGATTTTAAAGTTCATATTTGATTGTCTCGGAGATGAGTTGCCATGCTTTTTTTTTCTATAAAAATAGGAGATCCTTATGAAATGCGTTGTAAGGTTTTAGTATAAAATGTAACGTACACGTTCTTAGTGGTTCAATGACCCCTCTGGTAATCTTTAGCAAGTAGTTGTTTAAAGTTAATGTAAAACGTAAACTCATTGAAAAAACTTATTACAATGTAAAGGATTTAACATAAATGTCAAGGAAGCTTGGCAATGATTTGCTCAAAACGGCCCTAATTAGCTTAAGATGATTTGTGAGATGGTGATCATAATTTAAAAAAAAATTGTGTGTGTCAGCTCCGGCGCACGACTGGAGTTTGCTCCATACGAACGGAAAGTGTTACCATGGAAACATAAACAAGTGTTACCATGGAAACAAACAAATGCCACCATGGAAACATAAATAAATAACGTAACGGAGAAAGCTTGATTTCACCCCCCATAAATTTTCATTCCCCTGGCTTTTATAAAATCGATTCATACGGAGGTAAATTCCAAAAACCAGGCTGTGTTTGTTGTGGGCTTTTCTCAGACCAGGGGCGCGTTTAAAACCCTCGTAGCTTTAGTTTTAAATGGTTAATGGTCACCATCACGGTTTATAAGTTATTGGCGTGTTCTTGGACGTCAAAAAGTGTCCAGTGTACCTAATTTGAATAAATAAATAAACATTGATTGATACATTAGGGTCCTAGATTCGATTTAAGATCTGGAAATATCTTTTCTATTTTCAGTGATTTAAAATTGAATACATTTTTGATGACAATCTCGTCCGAAATTGCACAGTGCTCGAAGTAGAGATACCAAGAATATTCGGTATTCGACCTAGATATCTATGTGGATCAAAGAGATAGTTGCCTCGTTGGTCTAGTGGTTAGCATGTTCGACTGCAGCCGACTAGGCCCTGGGTTCGAGTTCCGGCCTTAATTACTTAGGGTTTTTCTGACTAGAAATTCTCAGTACCGGGACTCAAACCCGGGACCTCGTCGGCCGCAGTCGAATATGCTAACCGCTAGACCAACGAGGCAATAGAATATAATATCGTTATCACTTATCACCATATGCCATCCCGTTAAAGTACGTTGCAGTACGTTAACGGCGCGTCACGGTGCCCGCGCCGCGCCTGGCTGCGGTCTTAGTGACAGGCGGAAGCGGGTGATGCATATTCATTTAAGTGTTTGTTTTTGCACCATTATTTGTTGTGCATTTCGAGTTATCAACGATTGCAATGTTCAGTATTGCGATGATAGTTAGTAGTTCTACCGTTTTTTAGGGTTCCGTACTTCAAAAGGAATAAACGGAACCCTTATAGGATCACTTTGTTGTCCGTCCGTCTGTGTGTCAAGTGTCAATTTTAAAATTTTTTTTATTATATGATGTAACAAAAACTTTATGCTTTTCGCAATTATTCCTATATCTGTGCCTTATGGCGGTGCTTCGTACCAAATTTCAAGATTCTGAGTTTACGGGAAGTACCCTGTAGGTTTTGATTCCCTTGCGAGTGTCGAAAATTTGCAGCATAAACGGCTGTATCTTTTGATTGCGGCTTAGAAGTTTGACAGCAGACCTGAGTATTTGATATTAATTTCAGCTTGATACCGCCATGCGTTCCTGAGAAAAAGGGTCTTGAAGCAACGTCTTATAGCACAGATAAAGGAAATTTTGCGAAAAGTATAAATTTTTTGTTACATTATGGTCAAAATATTTTTAATAATTTTAAACTTACTAATGTTATAGATTTCATTTAGCAATAAAAATACCATAAATTTTACTTATATACCTACAGGTTTGAACGGAACCCTCGGTGCGCGAGTCCGACTCGCACTTGGCCGGTTTTTATTGTACCAAAATGTTTTAAAGTGTGAAGAAAAACTTCTACAGTATGTATTACTATCCTATATGCTAACGCCGGGTCTCCTATCAGAGTGGGAAGGGTTCAGGCCATAGGACACCACGCTGACCTAGTGAGGATTGGCAGATTTAACACATCGTTGACAATATTGTGGAGAATTCTCATGCATTGAGATTTCCTCACGATTATATCTTTACTAGGTACAAACATGTCACCATAGATGTCATGACAGTGATATCATAATATTATTTATCTACTCCAGCATCGAAAAGTTCCAATTTCGAATTTGACAACTATATCGAATTGAACCCTCTTTCGTGTTTGCTTCTCATAACGATACAGTTCGTTGTATGGGAGCTGTATCGTTATGAGTCGTAGCTGTATCGATATGGTTATCTTCATAAATAGGATACCTATAGCTTAGCGGCTCTGGGTTCTGGCACTTTTGGTTTTTATTAATTTATAAAGTAAAAAATTATAAAGACGTCCTTGTCGTAGATAAAATCTTGTATGCAACTGTACGTAATTAGTCATTTTAATTCTCGTACTATACTATTTTGATACTCGGCAAGCCTCGTATCAAAAAACAGCACTCGAATTAAAATGACCCTCATTACGATATAGTTGCATAAATAGCTATTATGATGATAATGATTGATTTATTCATTCGTTAGCGGCGGTCCCAATACTGTCATTTTTCAAGAACTCAAAATGATGGGTACGAAGAGTGTAAGAAGGATAGGATTATTAATTTTTTTTTCAAAACCTCAAACCACGCATACGAAGTCGCGGGCATTCGCTAGTATTGAATAATAGTAGATTATTCACCATGGGGGTAATGCGATGTATTATGTCACGGGCGCCGGGATAAATCCCAAGCGGAACGAGGGATTTTAGAGTAACTCCCGAGCGTAGCGAGGGTGTTGCATCTAGAATCCTGAGAGTAGCGCGGGAATTAGGGGCGCCCAAGATTAATAAAGCATTACCCCTACGGTGAATACTCTACTTTTCACACCTCGCGATACAACCACTTCTTTCAGCTGGCGTGGCCTACTCGATTTGACAAACAAATGTCGTCAGTGCGAATCTAGTGGGCCACGGCTTCGGTTGTCGATAATCGAGTTGGCCGCGCCTGCTGAGAACACATTCTGTTTACCGAAATTAGACTTTATGGATATAGGAATAAGAATTATGAATAAAACCTCTTTGGAATGAATAGAATTTCCTTCAGATCTTGCTTCAGATGCGCGATGATTCTAAATTCAAATCACATTATAACCCTAGGGAATAATGGATTTCAGTACAACATTATAACCCTAGGGATTTAATGTCTTACTTTAACCTTAGATAACAGGCCATGTAATAAGGCGTTGTTGAGCGAGTGGTGTGAAAATGATATTGACTATTCGCTGTAGTGTACCGGGAAAGAGATAAAGCTATATTGGTGGCAACGGAAGGAAAAACGCAAATCATATTCGAAGTGTTTTCAAATCGCACAAAATTTTTGTCCATTTCAATTAGATATCTACATTCTACATAGCAGTAGTAATTTGAATCGTGAAAATAGCCCATCGTCTTTCTATCACAGTCTTTTACGGCTTCGCTCGCTTGCTACATCCAGCCATTTCCTATGACTTGTACCACATAAACAATCAAGTGTTCAGCGGGCGAATCGCTGACCTTTAGGGTACCATGTTAGGTTTTATGATGTCCTAGTAGAATTTTGATTTCTGCATTCATTTACAACTGGGGGGCGACTACATTTCAACTCATTGCCTGCTCACTGTTGAGCACTAGTCTGCCCTCAGGAGCTTACTTTGGCCAAAGTCCACCGCGCTGGGCAAATGCGGATTGGCATACTTCACACATCTTTGTATATGTCACCGTAAGATTGTAAAAACCGTTAGATTGTAATCTAATGTTTTTTTTTCTGTTCCGAGTGTAAATTTTTGAAATATTCATTGTATTTACGTTTTCTTGTCTCTTTCTTGTAGGTTAGGTTAGGGTTCGACATAAATAATCAAGTAGTGCACATAAGTTCTATCGGGTTAATAAACCTAACAGATTACAATCTACCGAAAAATAATCCGTTATATTGTAATCTTTCGACAGTTTACAATTTCGCGAGTTAGATTATAATCTAACGGTTTTTACATTCTTACGGTGACATATACATCATGAACAACTCACGGGTATGCAGCCTTTCTAATGTTTTCCTTCACAGTTAAAACAAGAAATATTACCAATTAATTAAGCCAGGCCACCACTAAACTATCACGGCTTCATTCTTTTGGTTACATGGTTGCAAAGAAGTTTAGTGATACTACAAATCTATACCTATTTTGGTTGTATGGTCTGTGTATTATGATATATAAATGCGAAAGTTTGGATGTACGGATGGGTTGATGTGTGTTACTCAATCACGCCAGAACGGCTGAACGGATCTGGATGAAAATTGGCAGAGAGATAGATTATAGTCTGGAATAACACATAGGCTACTTTTCATCCAGTGTGATTCGGGTTCCAAACGCGTCCTCATCTGAGAATAGCCCACAACAAACTCTGCCAGTTTTTTTTGATGTCACAATTTCTAAGACTTCCTAGAACAAACCGTCATGGCGTCACCCCGTGCTATGGTAACAGCTAGTAACATAAACTATAAGTGTAATTACCTACGAGGGTGCTTCGCATCTGGTGGGTTGAATGAACTGTGGGGGTTGGTATCGATCGGGCGTGCGCGTGCGCACGCTACAACCACCCCATCATGCCTAGCATACCTATTCTGCTGTGCGGAAGCAGAAAGTCCGAATTTTGAAAAAAGATACCTAAGTATAACATTTTTAGAATTTACGTCAAACGATCTTTTTTCCTGTCTGGGTTTCATATAGTAATATGGATGACTAACTGATGCCCGCGACTTCATCCGCGTGGATTGAGTTTTTTTGAATCCTGCGGGAACTCTTTAATTTTCGCGTTAAAAAGTAGCCTATGTGTCATTCCAGACTATTATCTATCTCCGTGCCGAATTTCATCCAGATCCTTTCGGGCGTGATTGATTAACATCCATCCATCCAAACTTTCGCATTTATAATATTAGCATAGATGACAAATCAAACAAATCAGCAACTCTTTATCAAACTTAAAAACGCGCTTCTAGTATGAAAGTTTGTATGAAATACATAGTTGTGACGTCATCAAATTTCAAAATTTCAACGCACTTTTTTTTTAAATCGATGGTTTGAAATGGTTATCGAACTTAAAACTAACCGAGTATGTGAATTTTAGGTCATTTGGAAGATCCTCTATTTAATAATCAAATCAGTAAGAAATAATTTATTTTAGACGCATCATCTCTTTTGGTACGTATTACATTTTATCTTATACCTACTACATTGAACCAATGTTAATTATTAACAATTTAAAACAATCGGAACCGGTGGTAGAGTCAAAACATACCGTAACATAAGAGACACTTGTATATCCTACATGGGATAAATAAATTCGGTACCTAACTATTTAATAGATAATAATTATAGATAAAATGAAATCCAAATGGATTTTCAACATTTAAATTTTTTAAAAAACCCAGATCGCAAGAACTATCAAAATCGACGCCATAAATTTTCGCTATCTCGAAAAACAATAAAATATTGTCTATACTAGTGTTGGAAAAAAATGGCACCCTTTTTGATTGGGGCGAAATCGCACCTGCGGATGGCGTATGCATCATTCATCATGTATCATTTGAAATGAGTCTTATGTATGGTAGATATAAAGTTGATTTTTGAGTGTAGTAATTAGTGTATATTGTATTTATGTTGATAGTAATATCGATCCACTCTTGATAGTGAAAGTTTTTTTTGACGAGCTCAGTGGCACAGTGGTGAACGCTATGTTACAATAGGAGGTCTCGGGTTCGATTCCCGGCAGGGTAGATTTAGGAATTTATAATTTCTGGAATTTCCTCTGGTCTGGTTGGTTTTGGCCGCGGCTAGTTACGAGCCTATCGGCAAGAAGAAATTGCCTATAAGCACTAAGGGACAGGTGTATGGGTTTAATCTATATATATAAAATTCAAAGTCCTGACTGACTGACTGACTTATATATCAACGCACAGCCTAAACCGCTAGGGTTAGAGACTTGAAATTTTGACAGTAGCTTCCTTTTGTAACGTAGGCGCTCACTAAGGAAGGATTTTTCAAAATTCCACCCCTAAAGGGGTGAAATAGGGGTTGAAAGTTTGTATGAAAGTCCGTCATTTCTCAAGTTATATCCATGAAACTTAGTATATGAGTCATCGGTAAAAAATAAAGAAATACGTGTTTCACAGTTTTTGAAAATTCTACCCCCGAAGGGGTGAAATAGGGGATGAAAGTTTACATGAAAGTCCTTCATTTCTCAAGATATTTCTCAAGTTGTATCAACGAAACTTGGTATTTTGGCTTTAGGTAATAAATAAAGAAGTACATGTGGCATAGTTTTACGAAATTCCACCCCTAAAGGGGTAAAATAGGGATTGAAATTTTTTATGAAAGTCTTTGATTTCTCAAGTTATAGTGATGAAACTTAGCATTTGGGCTTTTAGTTAGATATGCAGACGTACGTGTTTCACCATTTTTGAAAATTCGACCCCCAAAGGGGTGAAATAGGGGATGAATGTCCTTCATTTATCAACATATTTTTTAAGTTATAACAACGAAACTTGGTATTTTGGCTTTCGGTATAATATAAAGAAGTACGTGTGTAACAGTTTTTCAAAATTCTACCCCCAAACGGGTAAAATGGGGGTTGTAAGTTGGTGTAAAATGCCGGCGTTTTTCAAGTTAAATTGCCGTGAAACTTGATATTTGGGCTACCGGTTTAAATTATGAAATACATAATTCACAGTTTTTATAAATTCTATCCCAAAGGACGTTAAATAGTCCTTCAATCACGCCGCAACAGAGCAACGGATCGACGGGTTTTTTTTCATGGGTTCTTTTTATCCCGGAAAATTAAGGAATGCCTATGGGAATTAAAAAACTTATGCCACGCGAACGAAGTCGCGGGCGTCCGCTATCTATATATTATATAAAATTCAAAGTCCTGACTGACTGACTGACTGACTTATATATCAACGCACAGCCTAAACCGCTGGTCCTAGAGACATGAAATTTGGAGAGTGTGTTTTTTGTGATGACTAGATATCCACTAAGAAAGGGTTTTTCGAAATTCCACTCCCAAAGGGGTAAAATAGGGGTTGAAAGTTTGTATGAAAGTCCGTCGTTTTTCAAGTTATAGCCATGAAACTTGGTATATGACCTGCGGGTTGAAAATTAAGAAATACCTGTTTCACAGTTTTTAAAAATTCAACCTCCAAAGGGGTGAAATAGGGGATGAAAGTTGTTATGAAAGGCCTTCTTTTCTCAAGATATTTTTCAAGTTATATCAACGAAACTTGGTATTTTGGCTTTCAGTAAAAAATAAAGAAATACGTGTGTCACAGTTCTTTAACCTTTAACCTTAAAACTTTAACCCTTATTTTACCCCTTTAGGGGTAAAATAGGGATTAAAGTTTGTATGAAACTCCTTCATTTTTCAAGTTATAGCCATAAAAAATGGTATTTGGGCTTCTGGTTTAAAATAAAAAAATAAATGTTTCACAGTTTTTGAAAATTTTATCCTCAAGGATGTTAAATAGAGATTATTTGTTTCAAATCGCTCCGCAACAGAGCAACAGTTCGATGTGATTTATTTCATGGGTGGGTGAGATGAGGACCTGGAGAGTGACATATTTGTTTTATCCCGGAAAATTAAGGAGTGCCTGTGGGAATTAGAAAACTTAAGCAACGCGAACGAAGTCGCGGGCGTCCGCTAGTACATCGATATACGAGTATATTATGTAGGTGTAGGCCCTTTTATAGAAAAAAAACTGGCCAAGTGCCAGTCGGACTCGCGCACAGAGGGTTCCGTACAAACTTGTAGTAAGTTTAAAATTATTAAAAATTTGGTCTCATCCCCCCCTGAACGCTACAGCGTGTAGCTTGCTATATTCACCGCCCAGTGAGCCAGCAATACGCACCGGCACAACACCACACCACACAAATCTTCCAAATTATTCTCAACGTACGTTTCACTCCGACACCGGAGCATCTGTGGCGGATTATAATATAATAATAATAATAATAACTTTTTATTTCAGGCTTCAACACCCATAACTTGTTAGTAACAACCACTTAACCTATGTTAGTAAAAAAAAAAAACAACATAAAATACCTAAACTAACCTACCCTACTCTCAAACCTAAGCCTCGACACATTTACAGCGAATTGAACTTCTAATTCCTTCATTATCATGGACTTCCGCGAAGTAACGCCTGCTTCTATCCAACGTTTTAGCTAGTGCAACAACACAAACCGTGACCGGACGTAAGGATAGTAGGCGCAAAAGTGAGAGTAAATCCGTTGAAGGCGGTTGGGACACGCTACACTGACTCCTAATGGTTAATACACCTTCGCGTTCTGTAATAATTTAATATAAAAAATTCTTTTTAAACAACCGACTTCAAACTCCCGCGCCAACTTTGCAACAACAAGCACACGCTATACAAAATACTTATTTTATTGTTGATATTTTAAAAACCGCTCGACCGATTTCGATAAAATTTATATGGGACCACATGGGAAGTATGCCCTTTCAAATAAAAAAAGAATCATCCAAATCGGTCCACCCAGTCAAAAGTTCTGAGGTAACAAACATAAAAAAAAAAAAAAAAAAATACAGTCGAATTGAGAACCTCCTCCTTTTTTTGAAGTCGGTTGAAAAACGAACTGCCTCGATGGTCTAGTGGTTAGCATGTTCGACTGCGGCCGACGAGGTCTCGGGTTCGATCCACGGCAGGGTCAATTTGGGAATTTATAATTTCAGAATTTTCCCTGGTCTGGCCTGGTGGGAGGCTTCGGCCGTGGCTAGTTACCACCCTATCAGCACAGAAGTGCCGCCAAGCGATCCGGTACGATGCCGTGTATAGAAACCGAATAGGGGTTTAATATAACTGCCATGCCCCTAACAGGTTAGCCCGCTACCATCTTAGCCTGCATCATCACTTACCATCAGGTGAGATCGCAGTCAAGGGCTAACTTGTAGTTGATAAAAAAAAATAAGTTATGTACATTGCGTATGTGTGCGTGCCTCTCGTACGCACGTATCAAGTACACGCGTGCATTATACAATTTACTAGCTGATGTCCGCGACTTCGTCCGCGTGGAAAAGTTTTATGAAATTCTCACAGGAGCTCCTTAATTTTCCGGGATAAAAAGTATCCTATGTCACTGTCCAGGTCGTAAACTATACCCGTACAAAAAATCACGTCGATCCGTTGCTCTGTTGCGTCGTGATTGAAGGACAAACCAACAAACACTGCACTTTCGCATTTATAATATTAGTATGAAATATGATATACATGTAACATATACAGCTAGATTTTTTTTTATTCATTACTAGCTCATGTCCGCGACTTCGTCCGCTTGGATTGAGGTTTTTTAGTTCTCGCGGGAACTCTTAAATTTTCCGAGATAAAATTAGCCTATGCGTGTTATTCCAGAGTCCGGAATAGGTATTCCAGAGTCCGGAATAGGTATTCCAGAGTTCAGCCGTTCTGGCGTGAGTAACTAACATCCATCCAAACCTTCGCATTTATAATATCAAAAGGCCAGGTTGAGACGCAAGCCCGGAACACAAACACAGATGAACAGAAAGTATTCTCGAGATTAAATCTTTCATCTCACAATTTACGGAACAGGTTCCCGGCCCGCAGGGAATCACGTCTTTATCGTTAAGAGAGTAAAAAATAAAAAATACTCGGTCAAGTGTGAGACGGACCGTGCGTGACGTAGGGTTCTGTAGGTTTTTTTTATTATTAATTTGATGGTTACTTTACTTCGAGCTCAGTCTAAACGTTCTTTAATTAGTGTAACAGTCGTTCGACGGAGGGCGTCAGACAAAGCAAGGTCAGAATAAAAAGGTACTTTCCTATTTTTATCAGAAATCGAGAATAACTTTTTACTTGATGCCTGGGGTCATACTGCCAGCGCTTAAAGCGAAATATTGTTTCATTATTGTTGACTTTCGTGTTTCAGAATTATAATCCTTATTTTAGGAACGTCAAGGTACGTGACATTAAACTGTCATTTTGAGTAATATTGCTTAAGTATTGCTTTAAGTGTTGGCAGTTTGGACCTTGATCATGATGTAAATGTCACTTTTTGAATGAAATTCGATCTTTGAGATGCTGTTTTATCGCGTGAAATGCCACTTAGAACAAAAAAACGCTATTCATAAATACTTAAAAAAAATCCATCATTTTGAGTCCAATTCTGACCTCAATTGATATTGCTCTAAAAGCATGTTACAGAGTAAAATCTTTTTACGCTCACTTTCATTAGACTGCGGATCCCTAAAATTCGGACCCGTGACCATCATTCAACGGTCGTCGGCCGTCTCGCTCGCTCGCATATCTCTGTCTCGCTTCCCCACTTAATATATTCAAGTTATGTCATAGGATGTACGTAATCTTTAGGATATAGGTAACTATTATGGGATTTTATGGGATTTTTCATAGATTTTAGCTAGGTGTAGGGGTTTAATATAACTGCCATACCTCCAACAGGTTAGCCCGCTACCATCTTAGACTGCATCATCACTTGCCAACAGGTGGGATTGATCAGAGGGCTAACTTGTAGTGGCGCAAAAATAAAAGTTTTTTTTTAAAATTCACTACAAGTTAGCCCTTGATTGCGATGATGCAGTCTAAGATGGTAGCGGGCTAATTTTTCTGCCATACCCCTTATCGCTTTCTACACGGTATCGTACCGGAAAGCTAAATCGCTTGGCGAGTCGTCTTTACCGGCAGCGTGGTAACTAGCCACGGCCGAAGCCTCAGACCAGACCAGACCAGAGAAAATTCTGTTGTAAAAAAATAGTTAAAAGATAATATGTTGGAGGTGCGTGCCCGGGGATCGAACCCGCGCCCCCGTACAGGAGGTCGGGTGTAACCACTAGGCTATCATGGCTTTTCAGTCGGTCAGTGAGCTCTATACGCAAGATGTCGTAATTTCCTCTACCTATACACAGAATTGTACCTAATTAGTGCCCTGCATCGCGTTGCTCTCTGAATTGACTATTTCCTATCCAACCGCCATTTGCCACTTGCACTGAACCGCTGTAGCTCAGCGGTCGAAATGCATATCATTGTTCCGAGCCGGTGGTAGAGTCTTGAGTGTTGACTTATCATTAATGAATAAATCTATACTAATATTATAAATTCGACAATTTGGATGCATGGACGTTTGTTACTGAATCACGACAGAACGGCTGAACGGATAATCTTCGGATTATAGTCTGGAATATATAGGCATAGGCAACTTTTTGTCCAGGAAAATTTAAGAGTTCCCGCAGGAACCAACATACCTCAATCCACACGGAAAAAGTCGCGGGCATAGCTATTACGTCACTGCGTCAGCGAAGTCGTCAAAAGTCAAAACACTAAAGAATTTTCCAAAGAAAAATTATCACTCTTCAAATATCGTATCACACCATCACTTAACATCCTACTAGTTAAGACATCTTACGAAACATCCACAATTTGAACTTGGAACTTTCTATTTACACGTTCGAATTACGAAAATCCCGGTCCCGGTTCTCCCGTTCGAAATTCAAATATCAACGGCGATGGCCATAGAGTCGTAATTTGTGTTTAGTTTCTTTCGAGGCAAAGGAATCTGGTCATACAGCCTATTGCAAGCTCGGAAGCATTAATTCAGAATTAACTATTACGTAATCTTATCTTAGTCCCGTTTCTTCCATTCGAAATTCAAATTTCAACGTCGGCGTGCGTCCAACCACAGAGTTGAGTTTGGTTTCTTATTAATTTTGAGGCTGAAGCAATCTGGTTCTCCGTTCTGCACATATGCTATTAAAACAGTATGTTTTTAACCGACTTTTTTTTTGACAGGATATATTTCGGAGAGTGTGCTCAAGAACTATTCGATCTGGTTCCTCCGTCACCTTTTTATTATCGAACCGCAGGGCATCGACAAGGTCTGCACCCTTACGCAGTCGAAATTCCGCGGGCTCGTACGAAGCAATTTGCTTCCTCGTTTCTAATTCGAACCGCTAGGATATGGAATGCCCTTCCGGCTACCGTTTTCCCCTCCTCTTTTAATATTGGTATCTTCAAACCAAGAGTGAATAGGCATCTTCTAGGCAAGCGCGCTCCACCTTAGGCTGCGTTACCACTTGCAAGCAAGTCTGATTGCAGCCAAGCGTTAGTCTATATAACTCCAGGGCATAAGGTCGAATTTATTCTAATTTCTTTCGAAACGAAGATTTAAGATCAAAGAGGTTCTTTATTGATGCAAATCAGTTTTGATAAACAAGCGTTTATTACGCCCTTCTATTACAAAATATTAGTACCGTTAGTCTCGTTCGAAATTCAAATCTTAACTCGTAACGGTCAGAGTAGAACCATAGCTTTTAAAGTCTAGTTTTAATTCAATTATCTTAACAAGTTTTGACGTAGAGTTGTTACACCTTCGCATTACGAAATCTGAATCCCGTTGCTTCCGTTCGAAATTCAAATCTCAACGGCGATGTTCACTATAGAGTCTAGTTTCGTTTCAATTTTCTCCTGAGGCAAAGGCATCCCGCCGTACAGCCTAATGGAATAAAGAGTTGCTTCAATTTAGGAATGCGTCATTAATGTAGTGATGGTAATAATTAGAAGTTGTAATAATTGAAGTCTTTATTGAGGAAACACCTGCTTAGATGGAAGCAGCCGGCTTCGCATCCAGCAGCCAACAAGTCAGTGTAATACTTGTTACGTAACGTATTATTATGTATTTACAAAACTTGTAACATTACTCTTTTTATGAAAGGAACAATTCATTGATAGATCTGTCAGTCAGTCACCTTTTCCTTTTATATAACTCAGAAAAGTTCCTCAAGAAGAAAATAAAAGTTTTGACGACCTCCGTGGTGGCAATGTTGAACGCTGTTGTGTTAACTGTTAACGTGCCGAGGTCCCGGGTTCGATCCCCGACAGGGTCAATTTGGGAATTTATAATTTCTGAATTTTCCCTGGTTTGGCTTCGGCCGTGGCTAGTTACCACCCTACTGGCAAAGACGTGTCGTCAAGCGATTTAGCGTTCCGGGATGATACCGGGTAGAAACCGTTAAATGGTATGGGTTAATTATATCTGCCATGCCCCTAACAGGTTAGCCCGCTACCATCTTAGACTGCATCATCACTTACCATCAGGTGAGATCGCAGCCAAGGGCTAGCTTGTAGTGGAAAAAAAAGTTAGAACTGCGTATCCGAGGATCAAATCCCCGACCACCCGTATAGGAAGCCGAACGAGCGAACCATTAAGCCCTTCCTTGTTTTACTACGGATCCCTAAAATCATGAAATTCTTCTAAGAAATGCTCGTTAAACTAATTAATTCAGGACAAATAGCTTCCTAATCGCATACGGCTTAAAGAAAAGGCCTAGAACCATAAATAAGAAATCTAGTTCTTACCGTAATCCCTATAAGCTGAAGTCTAGATTATATGCAGGGGTTTTTACTTTTTACTTCGTCCCTAAGGATTGGTATTTTAATATTATCGGATCTGGGAAAGATATTTATACTTTTTATAGTTGATAGATAGGATATAAGTGAAGAAAAGATATGGAAAACGAGCCCTTTGGTAAATTATGTTACATACATAAAAGTTTGACTCATTATATCAGGGGGCTCAAGGGTTTTGCGCAAACAAGACACAGATCTATCTATAAAATCATGGTGAGTTATTAAGTTATTATTTGAAGTAAAAATACTAATGCAAATCAAAATTGTTCCATTGATCAGTTGTGTTGTGGTGTCATCACAACCGAAGACACATTCTCATTTGTATTATCAGCGCCACCAGAGGCCACCAAAGAGGGTCCCGGACTCGTGTCTCCCCTGATTGCCCCCCTCGGAGAGACATTAGGATTTTTCAGTCCTGGTGTCGTCCCTAGGCCGGGGGAGATAACAGGATATATTTTAATATAATATATTCATGGAGTCAAGTTTATACATACTGGCCACTCGAAAATAAAGTGTATGTCTATGGGTATAGTTGAGGACCTGGAGAGAGCTCCAGGTCCTCAACTATATCCATGCCAAAAATCACGTCGATCCGTTGCTTTAAGGGGTTAAAATGGGGGTTGGAAGTTTGTATAAAAGTCCTTTGTTTTTGAAGTTAGAGACATGAAAATTGACAATTACGTTATTAGTTATAAATTATCTCCCCCGGCCTAGGGAAGACACCAGGACTGAAAAATCCTAATGTCTCCCCGAGGGGGGCAATCAGGGGAGACATGAGTCCGGGACCCCAAAGAGCAACCACCGAGGTTCTTGCTGGTTCATCTCGGTAGGAATGACATTCCGTACTAATGGAAAATTCACTCGAGTATTCGAAAGCACTTGTTAAAAGTCTACTTGATTCATAAAAAATATTTGATTTGATCAGTTTTCGACATAGATAAATTAAGATTTATTTGTCCGCTCTACTCAACCCTTTGAATGGTGAAATCTCCTCGCTGGATCAATCATAATGCGTGGGAGACGCACGCGTTTAGAAAAAGATGGCCGCCGACCGTTGGAGCCTGTTTCCTTTGCTTCTTTTTTTTAACCATAGAGCAAGTTTTTTTTCGACGCACAGATTTTGTTCTATTCCCGTTCGCGTTTGTTTTTTTTTATCTGGGGAGTTCATTTGGATTCTTCATTTGAATGTGAGAATTAGTTTTGTATGATCGTGGTACCGACACAGAGATTTGTCCATTTAAATAAGTTTTTTAAGGGCTTTTCAATTTTAGGGGCGTGTGGCTTAGTTTACTTTGCAATCAGACGATTCTGCGGGGTAAGCAACGTTGACCCAAGTCAGTAAATGGATGGGTGACCTAATTTGGTTTTTGAGTGACCTCCGTGTCTCGGAGAGCACGTCAAGCCAATCGGTACCGTATTGCTATTTTCAACCGACTTCAAAAAAAGGAGGAGGTTCTCAATTCGACAGTTTTTTTTTTATGTTTGTTACCTCAGAACTTTTGACTGGGTGGACCGATTTGGATGATTCTTTTTTTATTTGAAAGGGCATACTTCCCATGTGGTCCCATTTAAGTTTTATCGAAATCGGTCGAGCGGTTTTTAAAATATCAACAATAAAATAAGTACTTTGTATAGCGTGTGCTTGTTGTTGTAAAGTTGGCGCGGGAGTTTGAAGTCGGTTGTTTAAAAATATTTTTTTATATTAAATTATTGTCGAAATTGTACTCATAGGAGAGTGGTATGCAAAAGCATAATATGGGAGTTCTCCGCACTATGACGCATTGTGAGTTCTTTTCGTAAACATGACGTTGTCTTGTTTCTTTTTTTAAATTTATTCTGTACCAAAAAGTTTTAAAATACGCAGAAAAACAGAATCATAGTGGAATGCTTAATACGCTTGGCGATACGTCTTTGACGGTAGGGTGGTAACTGGTAACTAGCCGAAGCCCACCAGGGAAAATTTAGAAATTATAAATTCCCAAATACAACACTGCGCCAGGGAGGTCGTCAATTCGTGCAACTTTGTCATTTATATTTATAGCATCATTAGAAATGTATGGTCCACGCTGTATGGTGTGTTCTAGGTAGTCTATGGGAAGGTATGCGGTGTTTTTGTGGCACTAGGGCGTCAACCCGGCTTTGGACCAGTTTTATCAGGACAGGATGTTGGTAATAACTAATAACGCACGGACGTGTACTGGCGAGTGAACAAGTGGTTGTCGGTTTCTTTTTAAGCTATTGCATAGCTTCTATCGCGGGCCTTGAGCGTGGAGACCGAATCCAGAAATTCCGTAACGGAAAAAAAAACCCAACACTTTGGTTGCTATGACTACTTGTGTTGTTGACTTCAAGTTGTTGAAAATAAAAAGACTATTTTTATGAAAAGATGATTTTGGTTTGGGTGTCACCCGGACTATTGAAAACATAATTCTTTAAAATTATTTCGCCTTTATATTTTCAACAACTTGAAGTCAACAACACAAGTAGTCATAGCAAGTTTATAAAAAATGCTATGCAATAGCTTTACCGCGGCATTCTCCGAGTGCCACACGTCTTTTTCTATAATGTTTTTGTATGTGAATGTAATCTGTGATTGCGTTACAGCTGGCGAGATTAGAAGGTTGGATGTAATGACGATGTTTGAATTCTTTGCTGTACAGGCTTTTTTAAGGCTTGGATTTTTAAAATGGCAAATTAGCATCGTTACTTTTTTTTACATGAGAATAGGCTTGCGCTTGACGACAAAAGCAATGATGAGGTCTAGGTATGAGCGCGCTTGCCTAGGACTTAAGTGGGTATTCACTCCTGCCTTGAAGGTACTTAAAAGTTATACGTGGCAGGTATAACTATTAACTAGTGTATACTTGTAACATTAACATTTTTCTTTTTATGAAAAGAGTAACTGCCGGCTCTCCTCCGTGGAATCATCTTTCTGAACGCGGTGGTTGAGTTTGACTTCTTTGACTTGTCACAATAATAACTCAAAATGACTTTTATTCGTACGAGTTTTTCATGCGAGTGTACAGTAAGTCCTGTAAGCTATCTGTCAGTATGTTTACGACTGTTTGTCTGTACGACCGCGTCTCCCAACCCTGAGACAAGTGACTGTTTACATTTACACTTCTGTGTACAGTGTAACAGATGTGGTGTTACACTTTCTTGACGATAGATACTTCCCTACATCAGAGCGTCGCGTCGTGTCGCTTTCCTCGCTCACTTTTCCGCTTTTACGCTTTCATCTTAGACGGCGTCGTTTCTAGTTTCTACACACCTCAGACAAACAGCTGTAATATTGGTGACCAATAAAAGAAAAAAAATGGAAATTGAAATTCCAACTTATTGATACCAATAAATATAATTATTTGCGCAAGATGCTTCATTTGTAAAGTCCATCTGTCCACCCGTCGAACCCATAATCAATACCATGGGAATCATTTTATTATTAATAATAATAATAACCTAAATCTTATGTAACACAATCTTGGATAAACAACCCAAAATAACCTTTATTATCTCCACCTTAAAGATCTCTCTAGGCTGTATGCTTTTAGATCTTTACCCTTGAACACGGAAGCGCAAAAAAAAATAACAATAGACAAATCAGATGATCCAGATTCGCACGGGAATTCGCGCGCTTTTGTTTGACAGGTCATGACCCCGAGGGCTGCGTCTTGTACGCCTGTTGTCTATGGTTTTCACGTTCGAATTTCGAATTTATTTTTTGACAGGTTCTCATATTGTGTTACCTACTTTCGGGATCAGTTTCCTAACTCACAAACTTATCTGACTCAGTCAGAGTGACAGAGTCGCTAGTTTTAGTCGCTAGACAACGCGTAGGTATCAGTCGATTGCGATTGTTAAGCAACGTTGACCCAAGTCGGTAACTGGATGGGTGACCGAATTTGGAAGTCCGAATCTGCCTTTTATGTTTCCTCCTTGCCTCGTGAGAGCACGTTAAGCCGTCTGTTCCGGTTACTATCACTAATATTATGTGATAATGATCGTTAGACACCTAAGAGTTGAAATAGTACTCTAAGTCGAGTCGTACGCGGCAGTACCTGGGAACCCACCGCATTATTATCCCAAGAAAACCCCTGCCATTGTGTATTAATGGAAAAGGGTCACGACTGACGACCTTCAGCAATGAGGAATACGACGCGGAGAGAGAGAGAAAGGATTTTGTATATAAACAATAACATAGGTATATGTATTACATAATATAGGTACATATAATAGTTACGTTAACTTCCGATGTATATTCATACCTACAGTGTTTGTATGTTTGGTTTTGCCCGCGTTATCTCAGCAACACGTTATTATAACCGAAACCGTTACGTTATCAGAACACGCCATTGTAATAAATAATAACGCTTGTTATTAATATTAATAATTGTGTTATTCGACTACAACGGAAAATGCATAAAAACCGTTAGGGGTTTTCCTTGAATTATTGTGTGTTTAATAATTTAGATTAAATTAATAATACCTTTACCACATCCTTAATCGTATTAAATAATAATTCGTAGTTTTTATGTAGTACTAGATGATTCCCGCGACTTTGTCCGCGTGGTCCAAGTTTTTCGATTCCCGCGGAAACTATTGAATTTTCCGAGATAAAAAGTAGCCTTTGCCCTTCCCCGGGATACAACCTACCCCTGTGCCAAATTTAATTAAAATCGGTTGAACAGATACATTTTTTGATTCCCGCGGGAACCTTTGAATTTTCCGGGACAAAAAGTCTGTTGAACAGATGGGCCGTGAAAGCGTAGCAGACAGACAGACAGACACACTTTCGCATTTATAATATAAGTATGGATTTATTGGGATTATAATATACTATATTGTTTTAGAAGTAACTACCACAGTAAAGCTCTGGAAATAGATGTGGTAGATTCACTCGACGATTCAAAAGTACTTGTAAAAGTTTATTTGAATAAAAATCATTTGAATTTGAAAAACTTCAAATTGGGTCCAAAAAGTAAAAAAAAAAGTTATTTTTTAATGTCGAGATCACATAAAAATTAAATTAAAAAAAAAACACCGTGGGAACGTGTATCCGGTCATAGACAAGATGTGGTTTTTATTATGCCTTTCGGTCATAGACAAATCGGTAGTTTTTTCTATAATTAGCATAAATTAGAATAAATTTCGCATACGCTGCCGCCGATGTGTGAATGAAATGAGGAACTTGTTTAACATCTTTTTTTGTATGGAAAAAAACAACGGAAATAAGATACTTACAAAGAAAAATTGAACAGAAAAAAAAAACAGTTTTTTTTCACTAGTCCTTTTTATTTTATCTGTCCCCTTAGCTAACTTTTGAGGGTTCCGTACCTCAAAAGGAAAAAACGGAATCCTTATAGGATCACCTTGTTGTCCGTCCGTCTGTGTGTCCAGACCCTTTTTCTCAGGAATGCATGTAGGTATCAAGCTGAAATTCATATCAAATACTCAGGTCTACACTTGGGAGCTGTGAAAAAATCAAACTTCTAAGCCAACGCAATCAAAAGATACAGCCGTTTATGCTGCAAATTTTCGACACTCGCAAGTTAATCAAAACCTACAGGGTACATTCCGTGAACTCAGAATGCTGAAATTTGGTACGAAGCAACGTCTTATAGCACAGATAAAGTAACTAGTGGTTCGCCCCGAACTGAGACCTCGCGGCGCCATCTTTTGACATCATTGTGAAGGTCTGTTGTAAATACTAAGGTTCATTAAAAATGAAATAATTTCGTTTCCATATTATAATATTTATCTAATTTTAGTATTTGTTGTTCAAGAACAGGATATAATTTAAATAATTGAACAAGTTTCAGACTCAGCCTTTCAGAAAATATTGTAATAGTTAACTTTGACCATTAGCGCCATCTATTGACACCATTGTGAAGTTCTGTTGTAAATAATAAGGCTCATTAAAAATTAAATAATTTCGTTTCCATATAATATTTATCTAATTTTAGTATTTGTTGTTCAAGTACAGGATATAAGTCAAATAATTAATCAAGTTTCAGGCTCAGCATTTCAGTAAATTTAGAGTTCTGAGGTCAAGTTTGGACGTTAGAAAATCTCCACTTTGAGAACCTCCCATTTTCTCAATTTTAGAGGAAAAATTTAAAAATATATATTTTTGGACCCTATTCCTAATTATCTTTGAAATGATATACCGCAACCATATGTAACGCTATAAAAATATTTTTTCTTCATATTCGCTTCTATGAGAGCCCCCCTGAAATAAAGATTTTTATTACTTTTTATGCCATATTCGGCCGGAGGCCATCGGTTTATATGTATAAGATTTAAATTTGAAGTAATTACGTTCAGTAATTTAGAAGTTATAAGGCTCTGACAGACGGACGGACGGACGGACGGACGGACGGACAAGTGCAAATTCACTCAAGTAGACTCAGAGACCTTCGCTTCGCTCGGTCAAAAATTGCGAAAAGCATAAATTTTTTTGTCACATCATATTATAATAAAAATATTTTTAATAATTTTTGTACTAAGTTTAAATTATGGCTTCGAAGTTTGATTTTTTCACAGTTCCAAGGGCCGGCCACCATATCGTAGACGGCCTACCACGTTACAGTTTGTACGGAACCCTCGGTGCGCGAGTCCGACTCGCACTTGGCCGTAATCTACAACTATATAATTCCCGCCACTTTCTTCATGTGGGTTTTAAACACCATACTGGAAATCATGTCACTGAAATTGTGTATTTGACTTTTCTAGACAAATAAATTTTTTTTTTATGATTATTTACTAGAAGATTTAGGAAGATACATTAATAATTATTATTATAGAAATTGTAATTTTTGAACGAAAAATTTCATGATTCCAATATTTCTTTTTTTTCCAACTTTCTCGTTCTGGAATCCATTTACTTTCCTTCCATTTTTTCACTTTAGTAGTAGTACTACTAAGAAGTAAAAATACTTTCCCAGGATACAGGTCCCAGACTAAAGGAAAAATATAGAGCTACTTACTGTACCCCGAAAAAAAAAACATATTACCCAATACCCATACGTTTGTCAACAGACCTAAATCCATAAATATGATGACTGACTGACTGACCGATCTATCAACGTACAGCTCAAACCACTGAACAGACCGGGCTGAAATTTGGCATACAGCTTTTATGACGAATTTTTGGAAAATTCAATCCCTAAAGGGGTAAATAGGGGTTGAAATCGAAATTAACGTAAGCGAACCTGCGGGCAAACGCTAGTCTAGTATTAAAATAAAACTGAGCGCGTGCGAAGTCGCATGCAAAGCTAACCCTAGCATTAAAATATCAACTCAACAATGGCCATTATTTTCTCAAACTCCCAAGAATCAAAGTGAATTGGTCCAACATTAACACACACAAGCCATTTACCACTTTTAAGCTTAAGCAATAAGGTTCAAATCCCAATGCAGCATATCAAACGTCAGACTTTATTTGAACAAGTAATTTTCGACTTAAATGCTTAGCATTAAGGTTGTTTATCAAATGTTGATGGCAACAGAGGGTGCATTGTCAAGAAAACCGTTAAAGTGACGTCATAAACAATACTGGCGCCGCGCCCTGACGTTTTTTCTTTTTACACCATTCATGATTAAAGATTGCACGCGAAGAAAGCTTTGGGCTCAATTAGCCCGCCATTGGGTATTTGACAGCTAGTCGTAGGTACTTTTATCTAACTTCAAAACGCTCGATTAGTATAGGATTATGTGTGAAACACTGAATTGTGACGTCATCAAAAGTCAACGCACTTTTTCACTTTAATCGATAAATTTTATGTTTGCAAACATATAATAGCCCGCCTTTCTCCTATGAGAGTGGAGGCCTGTGCCCAGCTTTGGGATGTTAATGGGCTGTAGTGGATATGTCACAGTAAGATTGCAAAAACCGTTAGATTATAATCCAACTAGCGATAATATTGTAAACTTTCGACGGATTGTGAACCGTTCAATGTTCCGAGTGTCGATTTTTTAAATATTCATTGTATTTACGTTTTCTTGTCTCTTTCTTGTAGGTTAGGTTAAAGTTCGACATAAATAACCAGGTAGTGTTAACCACTTAGGTTTTATCGGGTTAATATACCGAACAGATTACAATATACCGAAAAATAATGCGTTAAATTGTAATCTGTCGACAGTTTACAATATCGCTAGTTAGATTACAATCCAACGGCCTTTGCAATCTTACGGTGACAGATACATAAAATTATGAGGAGGCGTAGATATAAAAGTTCGTTCACTGGCCACACTCAATCACGCCAGAACGGCTGAACGGATCTGGATGAAATTTGGCACAGATACAGATTATAGTCCGGAATAACACAAATACTTTTTGAGTAACAAACAAACATCCGTCCATCCATCAGTGTAGGTGAACTTTGGTCCGTTGCAATGGCAATATATCAGTTCATAAGTAACAACAAGGCATTGTGACTGTGATTAGAATGTGACCCATATATCGGGGCGGTTGATAAAACATGGCACTTCTAATTGCGGCCGACATGGTGATATCATCGACCCATTTAGCTTTGTTTTGTTTTTAAATTAAGCATGTGTACAGTTTATTGCAGCTACCTATTTCAATACTCAGTCTGCAGCTTATTAACGTCCCACAGTTGGGCACAGGAGACACTGTGCCCAGCACCCACCACACTGCTCCAATGCGGGTTGGTAGGCTTTAGCGACTATTATCATGTTAGTGTAGTATTTATAGAGGCTATGTATGTTTCTAAGTTCAAAAACTTAGAAACTTCACGCAAGCATCCGACCCCCGTTTCACCGCCTTCGGGCGGATTTTCGTAAAACTCCTTAAACAGGTTTTTATTATTTAAAACCAATAACTTAAATGCCGATTTACACGTCTCTAACTTCAAAAATATATTATGACTCTCATACAAACTTCTAACCTCCCATTTCACCCTCTCTGGGCCTGGAGAAAAATCCATTTCGTAAAATTGTCGATAATTCTAATCATTATTTATTTTGTTATTTATACCCCGAAACTGCTCAAATATATTTCATCGAAAAGACCTTAACAGATAGGTAACAGATAATATCTTAAGATATTGCATTTTTTGTTCAGACTAATAAACTTTCTTTCTGTCCCCATTTTAACCAGATGCTCGCAAAAGGTCCAATAAATCATCTAAAATCCCTCATATTTGACTAAAAGTGAAATTCTATTTTTGGCGAGTTGGGAACTGTCAAAAGTGCCGCCATTTCTGTAACGGCCCGCGACCGGACGACCTTTTAAAATGACTTTTTAAGATCGCGCAGAGATAAGAGCTTTGTTTTTAATTCCTTTCTTAAATTCCAGCTTGTTTTAAGTTTGTTTGTTTTTGGTCCATTATACAGGATATGAAAGCTCAGAGCTGTTTTATAGTTTTAGATGAATACAATACAAGTAGGTCCGTTGCTTTCTTTATGGGAACTTTTAAGAAAAAAAATTAGTGAAAAGTTTAGAAATTTAGCTTTCTTCAACAGATCTGTGTATTTCATGTATGTATGTACTTATCTATGTCAAGTTTTTGCGCAGCAATTTCTTTGAAGATCACTGTTTCTGTCCGTTAAAAAAAGATAAACGATCCATTGACAAATTCACGATCCTTGGCCTGAATTGAGCGAAACGGTCGTTGTTTTAGTTCACCAGCTTCCGTTACTGGGGCATATTATATTATTAATGCGATAGCCATTCTTATCTATTGCGTCTGTGTGCGACCCTAAGTCATAAAAATATACTCAGTAAAGACTACATTTATTTCCAACTACTATACTACAATATACAATCTAATTCATGTAGATCATAGAACATAAATAGGTAGGTGTTTCATAATTTTCATCCGACTTTGTCTCCATCTAACAATTTTCTTTAGTCTGTGATTTAATAAAATATGAGAAAACTAAGAAGATAAAAATACCATATTTTAACCTTTAATTGCCACATAATATGAAAACAAAACTAAAACCATGAAAATGTTTGTTCCAGAAATGTCCTTTATTTCCCAATTTCCATGTATAATACCACAGCTACAGTTAAAATTGGTTTCTAGACGTGTGGTCCTAACGTTTTTTTTTTTTTTTTTACGCACACTTGGTTGACAGCGTTCGAAATTCAAATCCGTTCCGTTCGGAAACCGTAAACACGTGCACTCGAGGATTCTTGTAGGATGCTCAACGTTTGTGAACGATGATTGGATAAGGTTTTTTATGGTGTCAACTAATTTAGAACTTGTGTTAGGTGGGTATTTAAAAGGTCGTCTACGAAAGACTCCTTTAAATCTTTTTATTATAAACTTGCAATTTTTGATTTATTACTTACTAGCTGATGCCCGCGACTTCGTCCACGTAGAATAAGTCTTTTTAACTTCCGCGGGAACTCCTTAATTTTCCGGGATAAAAGTAGACTATGTCCAGGGCCCGTATTCTCTAACTCAGTGACTATCAAAAATGAAAGCCACTGACATATAGCAAACCTTCAATGGATATTACATATATGTCAGTTGCTTTCATTTTTGATAGTCACTGAGTTAGAGAATACGGGCCCAGGTCTTTAATAATAACCATGCAAAAAAACACGTGGATCCGAAGCTCTGTTGCGGCGTGATTAAAGGACAAACCAACAAACAAAATAATAATAGTATGACATGGCATAAAGTTAAAAAAATTTAAAACAATCAACGGTAGGTATTGATAGACGACTTTTTTACTCGTGAAAGGTTTTTACAATGTCAACTTCTCTGCCTTTCAGGATCATAGTGCATAAAAAAATTGATATTCGCGGCAGGCAAAGATCTATATCCATTCAGCCTAGTAACAAAGAATTAATTTTTTGTCGGCACATAACACGTACTTTACCCTAGGTATAGCTATAATATATTATTATGAAGCAAGCCATATGGCGTGCGCATTGTTTCAACTGTTAATAAGCCGTTTTAAGCATATTCATTGGGCACATTTCATGTCTCGGTGGGTACACGGCGGCCATATGTTGGCATCGCACCCGGCTTGGTTGACCTCTCTACGTGGGAGGGAATCGGGGAGGTCGTAATCTATCCTTAATCCTTACTTAATCCAGACTTCCATACTAATATAGAAAAGTTAAATAATAGCTTGTACAAAACATTAATTTTAGAAACCTTCATTTTCTAAGTCGTATTTATGTAGATTGTAGGTACAGGCCTCCACTCTCATAGGAGAGCGGGAATTAGAGCTTAGACCCATCACGCTGCTCCAATGCGGGTTGGCGGGCTTTAACGACTACTATCATGTTAGTGATAATAACCGGGACCGACGGCTTAACGTGCTCTCCGAGGCACGGGGGTGGCACGCCGCCAACTTTCAACTCCGGGCTGGCACTGAGAATTTCTTAATTGAAAAACCCAATACCTAACTTTTATGCCCGACCGGGAATCGAACCCAGGACCTCGTGATTCGCAGTCGACTTGCTAACCACTAGACCAACGAGGCAGTTAGGTACTCTCCTATGAGAGTGGAGGCCTGTGCCCAGCAGTGGGACGTTAATAGGCTGTAGTGATGATGAATGATGATATGTATGTACGTTGACAATAAAGCGTCAAACTCCTTTAGGTTTAGATGAATAAAGACAGAAAACCTGTATGTAAATTGTAATTATTTTTGTTAGTGTTAAACATTTTGAACAGCCACTATTAAGCTAGACGTCGCAGGTTCGAATCCCAGTCACGAAATACGCCATTTGGTATTTTCTTATATTCGCCTGTTTCCTCTGAAGTTTTTTAAAAGATCCGCCAGAGGCAGCACTGGTAGGGGGTACATGTGTTTTGATTTCCCTAAGGCCTAATCCCTACTGACAGTAACGTCAAACGTACGTTGTAGAAATACCTACTATGTTGTTGTGCGGATCGCTAGTTAACACATAAGACACGTCCTTCATAAAGCTACAGGGTACATGCCACAGATCACAGGATGTACTCACAAGGTGGAAAGGATTTACGTTACGTTCATTCAAGTGGGCCGAGCCTCTTCGCCGGATGTGGTGGACGCCGGATTCAAGCTCCGCTGGCCCCCTGGAGAGAGGAGCCCTAAGGAGTACCCTTACCAATGACCTTGTAGGTCACTTGAGGTTGACTCATTTTGCGAAACCTAAAAACGTAAACTTTTTATAGGCACTCGTATTATATACAGATTACAGAATGTACTTTAAAATAAAACAGTGTGGCCAATTCTGTTTATCACAATCGCTAAACCACATTAAAATTTTTGACGACCTCCGTGGCGCAGTGTGTAGCGCTGTTGCCTTAACGTGCGGAGGTCTCAGGTTCGATCCCCGGCAGGGTCAATTTGGGAATTTATAATTTCTGAATTTTTCCTGGTCTGGCCTGGTGGGAGGCTTCGGCCGTGGCTAGTTACCACCCTACCGGCAAAGACGTGCCGCCAAGCGATTGAGCGTTCCGGTACGATGCCGTGTAGAAACCGAATAGGAGTATAGGTTTAATATAACTGCCATGCCCCTAACAGGTTAGCCCGCTACCATCTTAGACTGCATCATCACTTACCATCAGGTGAGATCGCAGTCAAGGGCTAACTTGTAGTGGATAAAAAAAAATACACTTTCCTTTCTGCACAGATTATTATGAAAGGAAACTGTCATTTTAGTTTAGTTTGGGGATTGCGTACAACAGAATCGGCCCCAGTAGCGGTGTTTCACCCCCGTCATGCATCGGAGAGCACATAAAGCCGTCGTTCCTGCGCCTGATCTCTCTCCGGTCGTGTCGGATTTTCCGTCCCATCGGGCTATGAGAGTAAAGGAACAGAGAGTTCACCTGTGCACGTACCTACCGTAGGTATATCTGTCTTGTCTGTTACACTTATATTTCAGTAACAGTCACATAACACGATTTAGTATAACGATGCAATGCTATCGCCTATCAAACTATTTCGCCACGCACACTGACCCAAAAAACACTCTAGGTATAATTTGTGATACCAAGTGTCGAGTAAACATCCACCCTCTTATTTAAAATAGTCAGTACACAATGGACAATGAACCGGCATCCACGTATCGATCTATAACGGTCTCTATGCCTTCGCCACGCGTGGGGCTACAAAAATATAATTGTTTGTTTATGGTTCCAAGTTGGAAGTATGTAGGCGTTTTGAGTTCTTCGCATTCCTACTTTAAGTGTAACCTTTTTGACTTGTTGACAAACTTATGCTTAGGTACGAGTTATTTAGGAATTTTGTAAGTTTTTTCAGTTTTGATAAAAGCTAGCTGGTGCCCGCGATTTCGTCCGCGTGGATTGAGATTTGAGATGGATTTTTTGGTTCCCACGGGAACTCCTATCTCTGTGCTAAGTTTCATCCAGATCCGTTCAGCCGTTCTGGCGTGATTGAGTAACAAACATCCATCCATCCAAACTTTCGCATATATAATATGTATTATTATAGTATAGTGATTTATTTCCGGTTCCCCTAATCGGTTTCTGTGTAGAAACCGATTAGGGGTATGGGTTTAATATAACTGTCACAGCCTACCAAGTTAGCCCGCTACCATCTTAGACTACATCATCTCTACCACCTGGTAGTCGCAGTCAGGGGCTATAACTTGTAGTGGAGGGAAAATCCTGTACAACTTTTCGGAACTACTATGTTTTGAGCAATATCAATATCACTTGCTATAGACGCTACGGTGAAAGAAAACATAATATGATGATATACCTAATCATTGTTCATAATCTTCTCAAAGTTGTGTGAACTGTGAAGTCTGCAAAGTCTTGACTAGCGTAATGTAGTAGAAAAAATCTGACCAAGAAAAACAAGTATCATTTTCGGATTAAATATACAATCCCACAAAAAAAAACATTATAAGTATAACAAATTGAAATTACACTTTACCATTCCGCACGCGACAAACACCCGGCTTATTATTGCCAAGCCAAAATGCATCTTTAGTTCAATGGGTAAAGATAAATTTGCTTTATCGCGCAAAACGCACGTGTCTATGGTTGGGGGAGGACAATTGGGTTCTTTCAGGTGGGCGGATTTAGTGAAAATATATGTTTTTTTTTTTAAATTGAAATTCGGCACGTGCGCATAGGGGAATAGGTTTCGATAAAAAAATGACCTTCAAAATGGAAAAAATATAACAACCACGCTCTTACAGGTCTCTACAAACAACAATCTAGATTCCAAGGACCGTATTGATAGGTTTTTAATATCACTTTTTTTTTACTGCAAGCTGTAATGATTAAACATTTTTTGAAAAAGAAAAAAGCATTTTACTTAGTTTTTTTAGAATTTAAAAGTATCTAGTCGGGAGTTACAGTCATATTATTTAAAGAGGGCGACTTAATTTTTGTGGTTTTTTTCTCAATAACGGACAGAAAACTACGTTCATCGTTACCTGTTCACGTTGTTATGTATTAAATTAGGTCAGATTGCATCGACAGTTGCACCGAAAAAAAATATGATCCCAATTTAATATTAATTTCAAATCGATGCCCGAAAAAAAACCTAATTTCAAAATCTGACAATGGAACGCAACGGTAGCATCCCCGTTCCGTTATCTTATACAAAGAATGCATTCAAAAATCTTCAGGTCAAAGGTAAGAAATGTAACGTCTTGGCGCGTGCCCTAACAGCTGTTCATTGGGCGCCATCAGGGTTAAAAATCATTCAAATAATATAATCCTTATTGTTATCTGCGTAGTGTAGATAATCGCGTGTTATGAAATATACGTATGAAAGTCGCGATTCATTGTACAAAAGAATACCAATGCATTGGAATTTGAATTTAAACTGTAATGGGATAAAGTTCATTATTGCATTGTGGAATAGTTCGCGGTTTTTGAAATAGTACGACAAGTGAATTTGAATCTCGAACGCAGCTGTAATGGCAGCTGTACATATCGCACCTTTGCGTCTTGAGGCGAAGGCGTTCAGCCATTCAGCCTTCCGTTCGGAAACAGTATAATTGTTTTTTTTTCGCGAACGTTGACCTTTATAGGAACTAAGTTATAAGGGGGTGGGCAGATGGTTGAAAGTTTGATAAGATTAGGGAAGGTTACGAAGGTAATGTTAGAATTCATTTTATTCGCAAGCAGATGTCTTGGACTTTGCATGGACATTTTTTTGCGTCTATAAATTAGATGAGTTGACCATTTAATAGATGCTTTCATTAAGTTTAGACTTTTTAATTTTGTTATCCGTACCTACTTAATATTGTAAATGCGAAAATGTGTCTGTCTGTCTGCCTGCTACGCTTTCACGGCCCACCTATTCAGTCGATTTTGATAAAATTTGGTACAGGGATAGATTATATTCCGAGGAAGGACATAAATGTTACTTTTTATCCCGGACAATTAAGGAGTTTCGAAAAAATTCCCCGCGGAAATAGAAAAAACTTAGTCCAAGCGGTCGCAAGTCGCGGGAATGATCTAGTAGTAATATATGTGCTTTTTGGGTACCTACTTATAGTTTTTGTAATATAAATAACTCATCAAGGAAGCTTTTAAAAAAATGCGGGTCTCCTATGGTTTTGTTTTCATCAATAGACTATAAAAGCCGGATACGGAAGCACGTGCGGCGTTCGCATAAACAAAGCTGATAGGTAGATTTCCGAACGCATCCCATTCACTCCGCACTCGTTCACTTTCATTCAATTCGGGTAACTCATTGAGAACTGTGAAAATGTGTTTTGACTTGTTAATGGCACCTGATTTAAAGTGATTCTAAAGAATTGGAGCTAAAAATTGGTGTGATACGTTACAAAACTACGAACAATCAAAATCTTTATTTTTTTACCATACCAGCTACTTTCTCCACGTGGATAAAAGTTTATAAAACTCCCTTGGGAACTTGTTGATTTTCCCAAATTACAAGTATCCGCTGGGAGCTAAAAATTGGTGTGATACGTTACAAAACTACGAACAATCAAAATCTTTATTTTTTTACCATACCAGCTACTTTCTCCACGTGGATAAAAGTTTATAAAACTCCCTTGGGAACTTGTTGATTTTCCCAAATTACAAGTATCCGCTGAGTTATGGTAAAATGGGTTAAGCTGTGGTTAAGTAGATAAAGAGTGAAAATACGCACTCTTCTAGAGTTTTCGACTTCTCTTCTCTTCTTCCACAACAAGATTCTACTTTATGTTAGAATGGTTCTAACATAATGTCATCATACATATTTTAATTGATTTTATTTTTTAAAGTCTAACACACCAATCATGTTCGATTTTCATTAACAAAATACCTAACACGATTTAATGAATCGGACATCACAGGAAAATCGGTTGCAATATGCATCATAACCGTCAATCTAGCAGTTTATCGTTAAGGGATGCAACCCTCGACGTGTAACGGTGTAACGGTTTTCCTCATCGATCTCTTTTTTCACGAGGGGTGGTGCGATACCGCTCAAAGTCAACCCCCGTTCCGAAAATATCGTGTTTGTCTTTCTGGTTATTTTTGGTTCGGTAACTTCGCTTTTTTTAAATAAACACTTTCTTTTACATAGATTTGACGACCTTCCTGGCGCAGTGTTGAGCGCTGTTGTTTTAACGTGCGGAGGATCAATTCCTGGCAGGATCAATTTGGGAATTTATAATTTCTGAATTTTCTCTGGTCTGGCCTGCTGGGAGGCTTCGGCCGTGGCTAGTTACCACCCCGGCAATGACTTGCCGCCAAGCAATTTAGCGTTCCGGTATGATACCGTGTAGAAACCGACTGGGAGTATGGGTTAAAAATAACTGCCATACCCTTTACAAGTTAGCCCGCTACCATCTTAGAGTGCATCATCATTATCATCAGGTGTATCATCATATTGCTAACTTGTAGCGGATAAAAAAAAAACTATTTTGCAAAAAAAAGAACTCAACTGAAACCACAATTATATCCCGTAACCTTATATCCTGGGAGGATGCACAGACATCCTCCAGTTCACCTTGGATATTTATTGCGTGCGATTGGCACCACATGGCGGTTTTTGTCACCGCACGAAGATTAACGGATATCGGGATATGGTTCAAGTTAATTTAACCTTGCTTCCGCGCATATGCTTATTTGTATGTTAATTAATGAAAATGGCGGACTAATTTTTTTTTCAACCGACTTCCAAAAAAGTAGGAGGTTCTCAATTCGGCGCGTCTTTTTTTTTTTTTTTTTTAATGTATGTCGGTGCATATCTCCGTGGTTTCTAAACAGATTTGAACAATTTTTTTTTTATTGGTTAGAGGAAGCTCACAAGGTGGTCCCATAATTTATGACTCCAAATCCTCAATCCTGATGCTGTAGGTGTACCGTACTACATGAAATCATCAAAACTAGTGGGTTAGGAAATTTTGATGGTGAATTCATATAGTAGGTATCAAGTCACGTGTATACGATACAACTCTGAGTCCCAAATCCTCAACTCTGATGCTGCAGGGTACAGAACTCCTTAAAAATAGCGATTTTGGATTTTTTTTATGGTGAATTCACATTGTAGGTGTCAAGCAACGACTTTATACTTAAACCCAAGTCCCAACTCCTCAACTCTGATGCTGCCGGGTACTGGATTAGAGTAGGTACACTAAAAAGTTAAAAATAAAAATTATTTTCAAAAACTTCCAAAGCCAATGTAAAGTAAAAAATAATTTTGATTTCTACACACTATGTTGAAGTCGGGCGAGCCTCACGCGTCGACTTTGCCTATCTTTGTTATACTCGCCCGACTTCAACATAGTGTGTAGAAATCAAAATTATTTTTTACTTTACAGTGGCTTTGGAAGTCGGTTTTTTTAAAAGAATTTTTATAAATCTTCGGCAATTTTTTCGTGACATTATGTAACTCAAAGTAAATTTAATAAAAATAGGTTACAACTTACAAAGTATAAGACGTGATGGTGATAATAAACCACGGTATCTTGAAACTAAAGCTACGAGGGTTCCAAACGCGCCCTGGTCTGAGAAGAGCCCACAACAAACTCCATCACACAAATATCGTCGATTGAACCCGGGACCTTTAACAGCGCTCACCACTGCGCCAGCGAGGCCGTCAAATTGTTATCACTGTCAAAATCCACTTAATTCCAGTAATGATCCCCAATCAGCGTTAATAGATTACACCAAAATGGGCTCATCAAAAGCATTGTCAGCGCAACCGTCACAAAACCTGCTCCACCCATCAACGCGACAACCAAAAATCAATTCAATGGTGTACAAAATAAAATAAAAAATCCCTCGGGCCCAAAAAGGGTAAATATTTATTCAAATCGGCGGCCATTGTTGTTTTCGGTTGAATCAAGTGGTGCATCGACATTGTGCCTTTATGTGGAATGTGCATAAAGAGAGCGGGTTTATGAACGATTTGACAGTTTTTTTAGAGTTTCGTACCTCAAAAGGAAAAAAAACGGAACCCTCATAGGACCACTTTGTTGTCTGTCCGTCTGTCTGTCAAGACCCTTCTTAGGAACGCATATCAAGCTGAAATTCATATCAAATACTCAGGTCTACTGTTCCTTGGAGCTGTGAAAAAATCAAACTTCTAAGCCAACGCAATCAAAAGATACAGCTGTTTATGCTGAAAATTTTCGACACTCGCAAGGGAATCAAAACCCACAGGGTAATTCCCATGAACTCAGAATCTTGAAATTTGGTACGAAGCAACGTCTTATAGCACAGATAAAGGAAAAATTGCGAATAGCATAAATTTACAGTTGCATTATATAATAAAAACATTTTTAATAATTTTAAACTTAATACACGGTACGGTTTGTATGGAACCCTCGGTGCGCGAGTCCGACTCGCACTTGGCCGTTTTTTTATATATCTTTTTTGGCTACGGTTTTCAACCGGTTATTTTTATTTATAAAGTCGTGGTTATTAGACTATTGATGATTGTATTAATGACAAAGTTGCATGAAATAGTGTCTCAAAAAAAATTTAAAAATGTACCAACTTACATTAAGTAGGTACCAATTACAGCAAATAAATAGAATTTTGATATTTTGATTTTTTTCAAGCAACCGGCTTCGCATCCAGCAGCCCATAAGTCAGTGTAATACTTGTTACGTAACGAATAAATTGTACTTATATTATTTACATTTTGTACCATTTTTCTTTTTATGAAAAGAGCAACTTCTGAGTTTCTTGCCGGCTCTCCTCAATAGAACATCTTTCCGAACCGGTGCTAGAGTCTTGACTTATCATAAGTGACACAAGTTGTAATACGTGAAATAAATAAATCATTTTATTTGACCCTTCGTATATGCAGCAGAAGTCTTAATCACCAGGCTGTCACCGCCGTTTCGTGGCATTTAGCTCTCTTATATACTAGCTTCTTATATACAACGTTACACAAGCTCTCTTATATACAGCCACGCACAAAAGTCCCCTGTCTGCAAGACGGTTATGCCGTTAACACTGAAAAAAAATCACCCTTGTAGTCCCTTGTAGTCGTGATAAGAAAACGTTAAGTGCAACCAATGCAGCCATTGTTCGGCTTCGGGGGTAGCCGGTTCATACCGGTTACGCGATTTTATACCTTAAAGCTATGTCTTTGATTAGAGAAGATATTCACCACATCACCGTCATGAATATAATATGCAGGAATTTCTGCCATATTGTAACGTCTCATAGCTTGAAAATATAGTCTTGATGTAATATATTTTTTTGTTCTAACAGTTAGCTAGTGGTTATCTTTAGTCTGGCTCTCCACCACTACAGCCCATTAACGTCCCACTGCTGGGCACAGGCCTCCGCTCTCATTAGAGAGAGGGAATTAGGAGCTTACACCCACCACGCTTCCCCAATGTGGGTTGGCGGGCTTTGACGACTATTATCATGTTAGTGATAATAAACCTAACTCCGGGCTAGTACTGAAAATTTTTAGCCAGAAAAACCCAATACTTGATAATGTCCGGCCCGGGACTCGAACCCGGGACCTCGCCGGCCGCAGTCGTTCATGCTAACCACGAGACCAACGAGGCAGTTAAGCCTATTCTCACAAAATATTGTAATAAATGTCCGTTACGTTATACTACCGGTTACCATAAACATTTTTTATTCATGAGTAGATCTCATACGCCCCATCCCCGAGTCCCGATGTTGCATATTGATCGTACAACCGATTTCTTATAATGAGAATACAGATCACCCATTGTGTAACCGCCTTAAGTATGTAAGCTTATTTGATGACTAGCCAATGCCCGCGACTTCGTCCGCGTGTTTTAAGTTTTTTATTCCCGGGGGACTCCTTAGTTTTTCGGGATAAAAAGTAGCCTCTAGGTTCTCAATAATTGTATCCATGCCAAAAATTACGTCGATCCGTTGCTCCGTTGCGGCGTGATTGAAGGACAAACCTAACAAACACACTTATGACTCATTTATGATTTTACAATAATAATTTTTTAAGCTCCATAATTTTTTTTCCAGTACAAGTGAGCCCTTGGCTGCGATCTTACCTGGTAGCCTGGTGGTAGTAATGATGCAGACTAAGATGGTAGCGGGTTAACCTATGGCTACATTAAACCCATACTTACCCCTACTCGGTTTCTACACGGCATCGTAACGGAACTAGCCACAGCCGTAACCTCTCACCAGGTTCAGAAGAGACCAGAGAAAATTTGAAATTTATTAATTCCAAAACTGACCTTGCTGGGCATTGAACCCGGGACCTCCAATTTGTAAGACCACAGTGCTCACCACTGCGCCAATGAGTTCGTCACGAAAGTCCAAAGTCAAGTGAAAATCTGTGGGTAATTTTAGCCACACGCCAAATCGGGATGGATTACTTTTATGGATTACTTAGGTATCTTATGTACCTTCTTAACCAAAGTGTAATATTATTAACTTCAACAAATCGAACTTAACCAAAGTGAAATATTAACTCATACATATCAAAAGAGTCCAACAAAAATATCTCTCACTCATTCAAAACAATTGAAATCGAAACAATTTCCGGACGAAAGCCAAGGCTAGCCAAGCTATCTGACGTTTCGTGTCATTTACAATTTACATTTTACATTTGCAAAGCGCGCGAAGTATATCGCATATGTTTTTACTTCCCCCGACTATTTATGATTAAAAAAAAAGTTAAACAGGTGTTTTGTTTTATAGTGTTACCAATTCATTTAATTTAGCAAGTGTTAAAAAGTTATCCATGAGAAAGAAAGTCTTAGTTAAGTTCACATAACCTTTCGGCATTCGATAAAATAAGATGGGTTACCATAAAGGGCATGGTACGTATTTTAAACCAGTTCTTCGATTTATTTTAAGTGTTTCGATAACTTATGGGTCTCTTCCTTAAGTTCCTTGTTTAAAAAAGGGTATTTTATCGACCCTCGAAGGGGTGCTATCTATTGTCAATTTCAGGGTATTTTATTAGACCATGGTAACAATGCTTGTGAAGGGATACATTAAACTTATGTGAAATAAATTAATTGAAGAAGAATTTATTTATAAAACTTGTTTTTTAATGATAACTGATACATTTTTTTTAAGATGACATGTAGAGACAATGTTTATCAATTTATATTACTTACTTATGTACTTATATCTAAAAGAAAAACCGGGCAAGTGCGAGTCGGACTCGCGCACCGAGGGTTCCGTACAAACCTGTAGTAAGTTTTAAATTATTAAAAATATTTTTATTTTAAATATTTGAGTTGATTGTATGAAAGGTAAATTGCAGTTTACGATTTATGATGTATTAAAAAAAAAAAAAATTGTAAAAGGTAGTTATAGCTAGATACTTTTAAGATTCGTTCGTAATACTGTAGATGTAACACGACTAAAACTGTAACGACCATAGATGTAAAACGGTAATAATTACCTTTGTTAATGAACCGCAAAACTAACTTTGTTTGTAGAGGTTTACTGTTAATATCAAAAAAACTATGCTAGTTAGAGCATTGGCTATAGTTTTCCTGTAAAATATACATAAATTCCTATTGAACATAATTATTTCAGATTTTTCGATTGGTAAACTCCGGAGATAAGGGGGGGGGAACGGTATTTTTTTAGACTTTTTCCCCGATAAATCAAAAACTATCATGACTAAAAATAATTAAAAATCTGTTTTAGAATGTACAAAGTAAACCCTTTCATATGATACCCCACACAGTACAGTTATCTCACTTTTAAATTTCAACCCTCCGATTTTCCCCCCTTTTTAAATAAGAACAAAAATAATTTCCAATTTTTTTTAATTCCAGTGTCTTTGGGCCACTAATATACACAACTATTCCAAATTTCATGTCGATAGCTTCGGTAGTTACTGAAATAATCGAGTGTGACGGACGGACAGACGGACAGACAGACGGAGAAAGTCTGGGGGCATAAGGGTTCCATTTTACCATTTTGGTACGGAACCCTAAAAATCCTGGATTAAGCTTTATAATTCCCGCAGGAACTCCTTAACATCCAGGTACATAACAATAAAAAGAAGCCTATGTCCTTCCCCGGGATGCAACCTATCTTTGTACCAAATTTCGTCGAAATCTGTTGAATGGATGGGCTGTCTAAGCATAACAGACAGACACTATCACATTTATAATGTTAGTATGGTTTTAGTTCCATAATCGATAAATATACAACACTAGAACAGTCCTACCTATTGTCATTTGTCTATGAATTTTTCACAAATACTCTCAAATGTACAGATTTTAACGAAACATTTCTCTTTGTTACAGTTTAATCACGGAGAACTTCAAGATCAACTCTGGCAACAGTGCAACAAAACGGAAGCAGGAGGAGGCGTTGTCAAACAACTATAGAATCAAAATACATCCACACACATTAGACTTTAGCAGGAAACAGTCTCCGTTGAGTTCACCCATATGCACACCATCCAAACGGAGGGTTTTGGGAGAGATACAAAATTCTCCATTATTCAGGTAATAAACTCAATTATAAACTCATTTTAATTATAACATGTAGGACATATTACAGGTGTCTGTTATGTTACATCATGATTCTACCACCGGTTTGGAAAGCTGGTTCTGCTGAGAAGAGCCTGCAAGAAACTCAACAGTTGCTCTTTACAGATACAGATACAGCTTTCGTTGTCTATCTGATGGGTGATCATTGAAAAATACACAGTAGAACTTCTTTCCGAACCGGTGGTAGAGTCAAAACATGATGTAATGTATGTCCACCTGTATAAACACCTGTATGTCTAATGGCGTGCAGTTCATAGAGGCATAAAAACACTGCTTACCCAAATGGAAATAGGTCAATGCTCAATTTTTTATTAAAACAGATAGTAAATAGGTATTCTGACTAACTCACAGGCCCTAACTCATACCTACCCTAGCACCAAAACCTATGCACGCCACTGTGTATGTCCTACATGTTTTAAATAAATAATATATTAAATAGGTTTCTTTCTTTCCTTCCAGGCCAAAAGACTCCCCTACCATAGAAAGACTGAAGAACACACCAACCCCAATAAAAAAACAAAATTCTCCCTTAGTAGATCATCAGTCACCTTTAACAAGTAGGTCAGAGAAATGCAAGCGAACCAAAGTGTCAAAAATATCACGGATATTCGAAGAGAGATCCCGTTATAGAATGGCTAATAAAGAAAATGAGTTAAACATGTCACAGACGTTCCTACAAATGGAAAATGAGGAAAACCATTCAGTGACAAGATCAAGGTACCTTAAAATTGACAATAAATCAATGACAAGGTCTGAAACGCACCTAAAAATGGACAGCGAAGAAAACATGACAAGGTCAGAAATGTTCCTCAAAATGGACAGCAGAAAGAATGAATCGTTAACAATGTTCAGTAAAATTTCTAAAGAAACTCATTCGTTGACAAAATCAGAAAGGTTCTCTAAAAACAGAGATTTGGTAAAAAGATCTAATATGTTCAGTTCGATGAGTAAAGATAATGATTCGTTAATGTCTGAGACGTTTGTAAAATTGGACGTAGAGGAAGAGACCAGGGATTGTTCGTTCGTTGACACCTTCCCTGGTACCTCCGCAACGACGTCCGCCTGGTGCAAGGCTAAGGTATGTCCCTGGGTTTATTTTTTACAAATAAATGTGCACAGGGTGCTGCGGCCGACCAGGATTTGTCTTCGACACAGGTAATGTACTTTACTTTTTTTGAATAGGCTAATAATCCATCCTCATTTTGAAAATTTTATATATTATATACTAGATGCCCGCGACTTCCCGCGGGAACTCTTGAATTTTCCGGGATACAAACTATCATTTTACCAAATTTCATCAAAATCGGTTGAACAGATGGTTCGTGAAAGCGTAGCAGGCAGACAGACAGACAGACACACTTTCGCATTTATAACATTAGTATGGAAGTATGGATTATAATAATTCGAGTTTGTAACATTAGCCCCTTATTAAATCAGATAACAAAAAATGCAAGACAATTTCAACACCCATGCACTTCTAATTCTTATATGATTACTTGCTGTTGTTAATTGTATGAAGTCTACCAATCCACGCTAAGCCATCGTGGTGGACCATGGCCTTAACCCTTCTATTCTGAGAAGAGATTTGTCCTTAGTAGTGGTCTGGAGATGGTTTGAAATAATGAATTGTGGGAAAACGACGACACCAACAAACAAACACTTTCACAATAATTTTGCTAATAATTTGCCGTAACCCTTCTAGGTCAGCCTGCTTCCATCTTAGACTAAGGTGATGCACCAACCAGTGTGATCATAGTTAAAAACTTGTGGTTTTAATTTAAATAATATTAACAATTCAAAAATCTATCCATTACAGTTGGATTTCACGGACGCACTGCAATCAAAATCCTTCGAAAACGAAGACAAGACAAAAAACATAGACATGTACGTTCCAGAAAAGGACGAAAATATTGACCCAGACTTCGAAACACTACACGATTTGGAAGAAGAGTTCGACTGCACCAATTTTGGTGAGTGTTCCAAGTACGAGATCATTTCAACGGATAGCCCCAATATAATATCCAGTGGACGTTCAACGTCGAGGAAAATACATTGTCGAAATTTCGAATTTGGTGCTCCGCTTCTAGAAAATGAGCAATCAACTAGTTTCAACAAGCCAAATATCAATGCAACACGCATGTTGAACTTTGACGATGAAAACTTTGAATTTACTTCTCCGGCTGTCAAAAAACACAGTGTTTCTGTCAAAAAGTCATTGAAATTTACAGAAAAACACAATGTATCTGTTAAAAAGTCGTTGAAGTTTACGGAGACACCGCCAAAGACTGTATTGAGGCATGAACGAAGCGATTCTAGTATCGGATCTATGTCTATGTCACCAGCCTCGACAAAACTGAGGATATTCCCATCTGATTCCACCATGTCTATGGAAAGTGGTTTTATATCGGAGTTAGAGGATCCGTTTTTGGATTTCGAAGTATCAAATTCACCTAAAATGGCAAATTTCAAAGAGTTGCTATCCGGACAAATTAAAGACAGTTTTAATGATACTAAGTTATTATCCAGTCAAATTAAGGATACTTTTGGAGGAGACCAATTATTATCCAATGAAGTCCGTGATAACTTTGAACGAAGTTCAGATAAACTTTTTGATGTATCAAGACAAATAACACATAGTTTTGAAGGGAGCCCCCTATCTTCTCAGGAAGCGAAGCATAGTTATGGAGAAAATCCGTTATTTTCTGAGGAAGTGAAGAATTCTTTTCAAGAAAGTCCGTTATTTTCTGGAGAAATCAAAGAGATGTTGGTCGAGAAACAGTTGAATGTACGGAGGCCATTGCAAAGGTGTCTGAGTTTCAATCCAGAGGGCACTAGAACAAGAGTGTCATTATTCTCCATTAAAGAGAGTGACAATCAAGAGAAGAAGAATAATAAGAGAAATGAAAGGTATCTTATATTTGTAGTATTTACAAACTCTTGTTTTACTTTATTATTGCTTATTACATGTTATTACAAAATAGTTGTATTAAGTCTGCCATATTTAAGTGTTTTAAAAACCAATTACTAAGCGCCATAGATAAAAAGCCAACATTAACTGTACAAAGTTTCAACTCAACTTGTACATTCAACGATTGTTTAAGCAATGAACACACAATCACAAATATTTAAGTGATTGAGATCTAATTTTTTTCCAGTACTGATCTGGAGAATATTTCAAGTAAACGGAGAAGATCGAACTGCCAGAGTCCAGAAATGGAGAAGCCTATCAGGCCTGTACTCCAGCGGGCGTTCTCCGAAAACCATGCGAGTATTATGTCGGCCATGACTAGGTGTAAGTAAACTTATAAACTTTATTATATTTTTTTTTAATAGGGATAATGACAACTCAATCAAATCAGCAACTCTTTCTCAAACTTAATAATGCGCTTAGAAGCGCAAACATACAAACAAACAAACATCTATACTAACATACAAACAAACTTCTATACTAGAGTATAGAAGTTGGAATGAAATACATAGTTGTGACGTCATCAAATTTCAATACTTTTTCTTTAATCGATAGTTTAAAATGCTTATCAAACTTAAACTGACCGAAGATGTGAATTTTAGGTCTTTTGGAAGAGACTATTTAATCATACTAATATTATAAATGCGAAAGTCAGTTTGTTTGTTGGTTTGTTGGTTTGTCCTTCAATCACGCCGCAACGGAGCAACGGATCGACGTGATTTTTGGCACGGATATAGTTGAGGACCTGGAGAGTGACATAGGCTACTTTTTATACCGGAAAATTAAGGAGATCCCGCGGGCTACTTTTTATCACGGAAAATTAAAAGTTCCCGCGGGCTACTTTTTATCACGGAAAATTAAAAAGTTCCCGCGGGCTACTTTTTATCACTGAAAATTAAAGAGTTTCCGCGGGAATTAATAAACCTTAATCCACGCAAAGTTGCATCATCTATGATCTAGTAAAAACGCGCGATAAGGAACTTCGTTCCAATAAATTTGACGACCTCCGTGGCGCAGTGTTGAGCGCTGTTGCCTTAACGTGCGCAGGTCCCGGGTTCGATTCCCGGCAGGTTCGATTTGGGAATTTATAATTTCTGAATTTTCCCTGGTCAGGCAAAGTCGTGCCGCCAAGCGATTTAGCGTTCCGGTACGATGCCGTGTAGAAACCGATAGGGGTATGGGTTCAATGTAACAGCCATGGTTAGGCCGCTACAATCTTAGACTGCATCATCACTTACCATCAGGTGAGATCGCAGTCAAGGGCTAATAAAAAAATATGTTTTCGTTTGTTTCCAGTCGAATCGGAGCCGGGTCTGATAGGCGACTTCAGTCTCCCGTTCGCGTTACCACTCACCAGCGGCGAGCACGCAGACCTCAACTCCATATCCTGCGACACGCTCGCCGCGCTGCTGCGGGGGGAGTACCGGGACAGCATTAGTGAATTCCAGGTCAATACACCACTCTTTGTAGTTTACTTTGTCCATAAAATCCAGGTCAATACTATTGGTATTGACCTGGATTTATATATGGACCAATATTTCTAAATGGTCAATTACTACTTTACACTGTTTACTGAACACAACCGCAAAAGTGATACTAGATGGCGCCACTGGTACATTGAATCGCGTGTTCGTAATAACATATAGTTTACTTAAGTATGTACCTTCAGTAATTGCGAATTATAGACCTGATATTGGATCTGCACAGTTGGTTCATCAGTCACTCGACTCTATATCCTGTTATAACCTCGCCGCGCTGCTGCGGCGGGAGTACAAGGACAGCATTTACTTTGTCCATCAATGGATGGCGCCACCGGTACATTGGATCGCGTGTTCGTAATAACATACAGGCTAAATAACTACAATTAGTGTCATAGTTATGTATTTAGGTTTGGTGTCATAATTATTTAGGATTTGATATTTAACCTGCGCAGTTGGTAGTGGTGTCTCTACCGCGCGGTTGGTTCTTCAGTCACTCACCTACTTTTACTTACACTTTACATGTGCAGTGGGTAAACTGTTGGATGGTAAGAAGTGACGTAAGGATGTTTGTTCTTCAGTCACTCGACTCGATATCCTGCCATACACTCTACGCTCTGCTGTGGGCAGAGTACGCGGATAGCATTAGTGAATTCCAGGTGTTTATTGAATATAACCGTATAAATAAGTGATACTAGATGGCGCCACTGTCACATTGAATCGCGTGTTCGTAATAACATAGTTAAAAAATTGACGTTAAAATAAATTGTATTGCAGGTGATCGACTGCCGCTACCCGTACGAGTTCGAAGGCGGCCATATTGTGGGCGCCGTCAACCTGTACACGCCCGAGTTGATTCTGTCGCTAGTGGAGCGGCCGACAACTGCGCCGGGCAGGAGGATACTCGTGTTCCACTGCGAGTTCTCTCGGGAGAGGGGGCCCAAGCTGTAAGTAATTACCACTGTTCTGTCCAACCATTTATTTTACTTTTGACAAAAGCCGGCCTATGAAGTTTCATAATTATTGACAGACAACCATTGACAAAAAAAAACAATATTTCATAGACACAGTTTTTTACCCTCGACGAAGCGGAGACGGTATATGTGTTTGCCCTAAGAGGTTGTGTGTTTGTTTGTTTGTTTGTTTGTATGTTTGTTTGTTTGTTTGTGCACTTTTTTGTTACCATTTTTCTCAAAAAGTCGATTGAGATGCGGTTTTTTGCATTAGATACGTATAGCTTGTGAGAAGGTTTTTAGATATATTTTAGGACCATAGACAACCAAGCTGAGCTGTAGTCTATGATTTTAATATTTCAACATGTTACCATTTTTCACAAAAACTACTGAGCCGATTGAGATGCGGTTTTTTGCATTAGATGTGTATAGCTTGTGAGACGGTTCTTAGATATATTTTAGGACCATAGACAACAAAGCTGAGCTGTAGTCTATGATCTTAATTTTTCAACCACTGTTACCATTTTTCACAAAAAGTACTGGGCCGATTGAGATGCGGTTTATAGCATTAGATATATATAGCTTGAGAGAAGGTTCTTAGACATATTTTAGGACCATAGACAACTAAGCTGAGTTTTAGTCTATGATTTTAATTTTTCTATGTATTAAAATTTTTCAAAAAGTGTAAAAGTACTGGGCCGATTGAGATGCGGTTTTTTGCATTAGATGTGTATAGCTTGTGAGAAGGTTCTTAGATATATTTTAGGACCATAGACAACAAAGCTGAGTTGTAGTCTATGATTTTATTTTTTCAATATGTTACCATTTTTCACAAAAAGTACTGGGCCGATTGAGATGCGGTTTTTTGCATTAGATGTGTAAAGCTTGTGAGAAGGTTCTTAAATATATTTTAGGACCATAGACATCAAAGCTGAGCTGTAGTCTATGATCTTAATTTTTCAACCACTGTTACCATTTTTTACAAAAAGTACTGGGCCGATTGAGATGCGGTTTATTGCATTCAGGACTTCGTGCGATTACAAAACAGGAAACTGGTACCAAAATTTAAAAAAATCAGCGCTATTTTGAAATTCTTTGTTAATTGACCGATTTCGTTTAAAATCTATATTTAGGGCTCCCTGGGGTCACAAAACAGGAAACTGGTACCAAAATTTAAAAAAATCAGCGCTATTTTGAAATTCTTTGTTAATTGACCGATTTCGTTTAAAATCTATATTTAGGGCTCCCTGGGGTCACAAAACAGGAAACTGGTACCAAAATTTAAAAAAATCAGCGCCATTTTGAAATTCTTTGTTAATTGATCGATTTCGTTCAAAATCGATATTTAGGACTCCCTGGGGTTACAAAACAGGAAACTGTTACCAAACTTAAAAAAATCAGCGCCATTTTGAAATTCTTTGTTAATTGACCGATTTCGTTCAAAATCTATATTTAGGGCTCCCTGGGGTCACAAAACAGGAAACTGGTACCAAAATTTAAAAAAATCAGCGCCATTTTGAAATTCTTTGTTAATTGACCGATTTCGTTTAAAATCTATATTTAGGGCTCCCTGGGGTCACAAAACAGGAAACTGGTACCAAAATTTAAAAAAATCAGCGCCATTTTGAAATTCTTTGTTAATTGACCGATTTCGTTCAAAATCTATATTTAGGGCTCCCTGGGGTCACCAAACAGGAAACTGGTACCAAAATTTAAAAAAATCAGCGCCATTTTGAATTTCTTTGTTATTTGATCGATTTCGTTCAAAATCGATATTTAGGACTCCCTGGGGTTACAAAACAGGAAACTGTTACCAAACTTTATAAAATCAGCGCCATTTTGAAATTCTTTGTTAATTGACCGATTTCGTTCAAAATCTATATTTAGGGCTCCCTGGGGTCACAAAACAGGAAACTGGTACTAAAATTTAAAAAAATCAGCGCCATTTTGAAATTCTTTGTTAATTGACCGATTTCGTTCAAAATCTATATTTAGGGCTCCCTGGTGTCACAAAACAGGAAACTGTTACCAAAATTTTAGAAAATCAGCGCCATTTTTATTTATTTTGTTATCACCATAATAAATGAATTCAGTTTAGTACAGTAAAATCTGTACCACTTGTAAGTCTAACCACAACCCGTGAGCTGCTTTAGCAGCTCGCGCACAGGGCGAGATACTAGTTAGATATATATAGCTTGAGAGAAGGTTCTGATATATTTTAGGACCATAGACAACCAAGCTGAGCTGTAGTCTATGATTTTATTTTTTCAATATGTTACCATTCTTCTCAAAAACGCCTGTGCTGATTTAGATGCGGGCTTTTTGTTTTAGATATGTTTAGCTTGTACCTAAATGGTGCCCAGGGTATCATGATGGAGTCAGGAGGCGATCATGGGAACTCCTTAAATTCTCATCGTATACCTGTCGCGTTTGGACTCTTTTGATTTGTCGTGACAAGCGCGCCTCGGAAAGAAAAGGGTTTGGCCATAGTCCACCACACTCGTCAAAAAAACTACTGAGCTGTCAAAGATGCAGTTTTGTATTTTAGATATTATGTAATATATACGTTTGCTAAATTCTAATTGTTGTTTCAAAGTTATAAAGGTCAAAGGTATAATGGAGCTCTGCAGTTCGTCGTGGGTTTTTTTAAAATTTTTAATTTTATTGCTCGTTTTCAATAGTGAAGCGAAGTTCCCTTATATCTGATATATAACTTCCATAAGTACTATCTGGTTCTATCCAATATGATTATTAGTGATACCTATTGTGGTGTATTACCCGGCTGAGTTTATTGAGGCTCTTCTCAGACCGAGGCGCGTTTGGAGCCCTAGTATCTTTAGTTTTTAAGATACTGTAATTGACTATCACCATCATGTTTTATCAACCGACTTCAAAAAAAGGAGGAGGTTCTCAATTTGACAGTATTTTTATATGTTTGCTACCTCAGAACTTTGACTGGGTGGACCGATTTGGATGATTCTTTTTTTATTTGAAAGGGCATACTTCCCATGTGGTCCCATACTTATAAATTTTATCGAAATCGGTCGAGCGGTTTTTAAAATATCAACAATAAAATAAGTACTTTGTATAGCATGTGCTTGTTATTGTATAGTTGGAGTCGGTTGTTTAAAAGGAATTTTTTATATTAAACTAGCTGATGCCCGCGACTTCGTTCGCGTGGTTTAAGTTTTTTGTTATTCCCGCGGGAACTCCTTAATTTTCCGGGATAAAAAGTAGCCTATGTCACTCTCCAGGTCCTCACCTATACAACAAAAAAAGAATTAGCGAAATTGGTCCAGCCGTTCACGCGCGATGTCGTGACCAAGGGAAATAGGGATTCATTTTTATATATATAAGATTATAAGTTTCGGACGTCAATAAGTGTACAGTGTACCAAAATTGAATAAATAAACATTAAAATGTCCTGTCTTTTCAGATCCCGTTTCCTTCGTTCACGCGACCGCCTGAAGAACAAAGAGAACTACCCCGCACTCCACTACCCCGAGGTATACCTCCTACACGAGGGGTACCGCGCCTTCTACCTCCGCTACCCCGCGCTCTGCTCCCCCGCGGGCTACACCACCATGCTGGACCCGGGGCACCGCGTGGCGTTAAAGAAACACCGCTCTTTCAGCTTAACATCTACCTCCAGCAGTAGACGACACCGGTTCCTGCTGTGAGTCTGCTATAAAAAGTGTAGGTCTACTCAAAAATGCCTTGGTCTACTCGAAAATTGCATGGTCTACTCGAAAATGGTCTACTACTACAACCGCTGATCTATTTTAAAAAAAATGGTGTGGTTGAAAATGCCTTAGTCTACTGAAAAATAACGCGGTCTACTTAAAAATGACATGGGATTAAAAAGTCTTGGTGTACACGAAATGCCTCTCGAAAATAATGAGGTCTACTCTTGGTCTGCTCAAAATTGTCATGGTCTACTCGTGGTGGTCTACTTTAGAAAAGTATTTTTACTGTTATATGTAGTGATCTTCTCAGTAATGGTGTAGTTGCGGTCTGCTCATAATTATTACGATCTACTCTGAAACAATACCTACGCATAAAAATAACTTTTTCATCCCACCATCTCGGAAAGAGATTTTTAATCTTCGATATCTGAATGCAAAAGCCGTTATTATCCTCTTGAGGATAAAGTAAATTGAATTTAGAACATCGTGTGCACGTTAGTAAATATCACTCGTCTATGAAGTTTGTGAATTCAAAACATCATTAAAACCTATTTACTTCTACCTCTATGGTGCCGAATTTCCATACAACCTTTTTTAAGTTGTTAAAAACTCACACTTCTTGGTGTACTTTTTTAATTTGCTTTGCGCGCACCATTTTCTTTCACGTCATGTCATTTCCTCGCTGAGGGGGGATGAAAAGTTACGTGTTGCACTCGAGTGAAAAGATTTTTCACCTCGTGCTCTTTTGATTCCCTCGCTGACGCTCAGGATTCTAATTTTTGAACCACTCGCTTAGAATCCTTCGCTTGCTCGGTCATCAAATTTGAGCACGCGGTTAAAAAACAACTTTTCACTCTTGTATAACAAATAACTATTACCCTCTGTAATAAAAACTTGGGACTACTACTAAAAGAACCTTGAACTAGTAAAAGAACTTTTGAGACTTGCAAAAGACTTAGAGTATTCCTAAATATTTTGGACTGTTAAAATGACATTGGACTACTTAAAAAAACTTTGGACTACTAATTAACTTTTAGGATTGGTATTTTATTGATTAATATTTTAGGCCGACTTGCACAGCACCGGCTAAACTGATTTAGCAAAATTTTGTGATGCTGTCACTGTTTGGTAAGTTCATTCCGGGGTTGACATGAAAAGGCTCGGTATAGAACATTTATTTTAAACACATCTAACAGCCTTACGCAAGTCGGCCTTAGACTATTAAAAGAACATTGGACTACTTAAAAAACGCTGGTCAAGATCTTTTAACTACTCCAAAAGTCTGTTATTCAACTCAATAACTTTGAGCTAGTTAAAGACTCGAGTATTCCTATTAACCTTGAACTAGTACTGAACTAGTAGTCGAACTTTGAACTGGACTTTTAGTTACTAAAGAACTTGGACTTTTCCTAAAACCACTTTGGAATACTAAAGGAAGTCTGAACGTTTACTGCAAAAGAAAATATTTCGAATGAATTTTAATAATGAATGAATGAATGAATTTATTTTATTACCAGACAACAAAGGTCCATAATAGTTAGTAAAAGACTTATCCTATGTTATTAATTCATTATGATGACATTATTCTTCAAAAAAATTGAAATTTTTTTACTAATTTTAATAAAGAAAATATTCTAGTTTTTAAGAAAATTGTAAATAGTAAACAAAAAAAAAATTATGCCATATTAACTATTATTATTAAAATTAAGTACAAAATAGTTTTTAGACAAACCCACCTCTATAGTTTTTATTGTTTAGTTTTTAGTTTTGGAAATAACTAAAATATCACAACAAAAATCTATTATAATATTCTCGTACATTTTCGCGATAATGTTAATGCAATAAAGGTGCGTACACATTGCCGTGTTGTAGTGTTGTAAGTCGATATAAGACGATCAGTGTTATACGTTATATATTATGAAGTTTATGGCGCGCTCTGATTGGTCGATAATTGCGAAACAACACCACACAACACTGTAATGTGTCTATATGGTGACGTCATATGATTTAATAGTACCCCCAGTACCAAAATTTGAATGTAATCTCAATTGAGATCGCGATCGTCATGCTTTCAAAATGTGGTGCTAGGCGAACGGGGCTAGTAAAAGTTTGCTAATTTCGACAACGTTTTTGGATTTCAAGTATTAAAACTTTAAAGTTAAATGGAATTTTAAAGAAATGGGCCTTCGTTTTAAGGCTCATGTTTATCAACACACTTATACTTCAAGCGGAAACCTGTAAAATAGAAGTCGGTTGTAAAAAACTACTTTAACACGAGCTGCTTTAGGTCCATTTTACTCTGACGTTATTGATTTTCTATACTCGATATCAATCTGCATTGTCGAGATGTGCAAACATGTACTAAGGGCCCTAGACTGATATATTTTTTATACAACATGCAAAAAAAAATAGGAATCTTAATATAAAACCTTCAGGCACGGTGTACGAAGTTCTTTTAAACTCTAATTTAAATGATTTGTTTAGCGTATGTTTATGCCGTGCCTGAAGTTTTTAAAATAAGACAATTATAGGTCTTTTAAGCTTTAAAATACAAAAACTGTGTGCCGTTTAAGACCCAAGAATAAATTAGGTTTTATAATAGTTATTGTAAATAGATAGAGAATATATTATAAAAGTGCAGACACATATCTGTGTTGTCGTGTGTCGTGATGAATCAGATTCATGGAATTTTATTTTATTCCCGCGGTAACTCTTTAATTTTCCGGGATAAAAAGTAGCCTATGCCACTCTCCAGGTTCTCAACGATATCCATACAAAAATCACGTTGATCCGTTGCTCCGAGCGTGATTGAAGGACAAATGACTTCTTTGCGCTACGCAGTAGATGTAACAAGATTCTCCCTCTCTGAGTCGTATTCCTCACTACTGAGAGTCGTTACACCATTATATTCATCACATGATTGCAGGGGTTTTCTTGGTATAATAACAAGAACATTTGTAGTAAACTCAGGCCTTATCTCGTACGAAAGTAACGTTCGCGTTATTTCTATACGTATTTAAAATGGCTGCCAAACAAAACTACTACTTAAGACATAATATCTTGTATTCAGGTGTTTTAAAGTAGAACAAAGTAATTGTTTGGAATAATATAATAATAATAGCCTTCCCATACATTTAATTTAATGTGTAGTATTGCCCGTTCCGATACGACACACAACAATACACCTATGTGCGTGTTAATTATGAAGCCATATTATTTTATTCGGTTTAACATTATTATTAGACAAAAAAATCTGACATTTTAGCGAGAAATTTCAATATTATGTATGGTAATTTTACCATAACCCTTAGTGTATCTTTTTCCAAAGCACCAGGTCCCTAGTGAATATTAACGCAGATTTAAGCTGACATGACGTACTAATGAGTAACGATTTTAACATGAAAGTTGACAGATTTAATTAAACTCGTTTTGAATTTACATTAAATTTTTAGGATTCATCAGACAATGGAGCTTATTCTGTTGTACACAATCTCTAAACTTAACTAAACGACAGCATAAAAAATATTGCTAACCCTTTCATAATTATCCCTGCGGAAAGAGACAGAACTAGATTTAGAGGTGTCATTTAAGTTTAGTTTAGAGCTTGTGTTAAACAGAATTGGCCACATAATGAAAATACCAAAAAGATTACCATCCATCCATAATATTTTTTCAAAATATGTACCTGTATCTAATATTTAGATAAGTTAATAACGTAAAATATTTTATCCTCACTTGTTTTAAAACATGGTGAAAACTGCATTTAAATCCATTGAGAGACATTGAAAACAGGAGAGCAGTTTGCTCCTTGTTGAATACAAATTTAATTCAATTTTAGGTGCCGTCGAAATTTGTTTACTGAAAATAAAACTAAAGATTAGTTTGATTTGTTTTTAAAAAAAATGCCGCGCTTTGGCTGTTAACTTAGAAATTATATGCGAACACAGTAACGAAACTGTTTTATAAATATACTCCTCAAAATACAATAAAATTTAACAAAATTTTGGCAATATAAGAATACGCTTTCCAATTATTCTTATTATGATAAGAATTATGTTTTAAGAACGTGTTATGTTATAAGGGGAAAAAGATTTATTTTTTTATTTAATAAAATAAAACAAAAATTATGTCGTACCTAGTTTTTAAGTCCACATAATATATATTTTATTTCACAACGAATGTTTTTTTTTGTTTGAGCACTTTCAAATACTTATTCTTAAAAAATATACAAAAAAACACATCAACAAAGGTGCAAATACATCGCTGTGTTGCTGTGCCGTTTTTCTTACTAATATTATTAAAAAATAAATGATGCCCGCGAACTCGCCCGCATGGCTATTTGTTTTTTTTTTAAATCCCGTGGGCACTCTTATATTTCGGTACAAAAGTAGCCTTTATTAGATATAGAAATATCAATTCGTTACAAAGATAACAAAGTAATATAATACACGCTCGAACATTAAACAAATTATGTTTTTTATTTTTGAGATTTTCCGGAAATTCCGTGAAATTTACGCTTACTAGTTTTTATTTCTTTTTCTGTAAATATTTTTTTTTTAAACTATCTATATCGTAAGTTACTGTATGATTTAAAAATTTTATTGATTTGACATTGTAAAGGAAAATTCTTTTATGTTTTAACTTGGTTACTATTACAACACCGTTTAAAAGTCTTCCAAGTTAGCTATCGTGGCATAAGCGTTATTGTACATCTGTCTAGTTTAGTATGATGCGAAATCTTCGCAATTTAATTATTCCGTACAGGCAGATTTATACAACTCGAGTGTCACGTTTTTGACTTGAAATCGCAAATACATTATTGTGTTGTAGTGTGTCGTGAGTTGTGATGCGAGACTGCCTCGACGGTCTAGCGGTCAGCATGTTCGACTGCGGCAAGGCCCCGGGTCGGGTCATAAATTTAAGTTGGTCGGGTATTATCACTAACATGATTAGTAGACAATAATATCGCATTGGAGCAGCGTGGTGGGTCTAAGCTCTAATTCCCTCTCTCCCGTGAGACTGGAGGCCTGTGCCTAGCTGTAGGATATTAATGGGCTGGGCTGTATTGGATAGGCATAGGTAGATGGATAGAATGTAAACTTACAACACTGAACAACACATTAATGTGTTTGCGTCTTAACTTTTAGATGGTAAAAAACAACTTAATCATTTAACACCTTGACAAATGACGTTCTATAAAATACTTACAATAATTATTTTTGTTAAATTCGTTTTGTTTTGCAAAATTACATTTATGATTTAAAATTACTATTGTTTATAATACAACGTATGCAAAATTATTAAGTGAGTGTTTTAATTTGGTCACAATTTCTGATACAAACTTTAATATATTAAGTATATAATACTATGCATATTTACTATAATAGTTTAATGGATAAAATATAGAATATAATTGTGAATTGTTAGTTATAAGTTGAACTAAATAAATAAATTTTGAAAAATATGAGATTATTTTAATTTTTAATCTGTACTTGGTCTATTAGTCTAATTATATTTATGCGAAAGTGTGTCTGTTTGTCTACTACGCTTTCACTGCCCATCTGTTCAACCGATTCTGATGTAATTAGGTACAGAGATAGATGGCATCGGGGGAGAACTCAGGCTACTTTTTATCTCGGAAAATCCAAAAGCACTAACGAGAGCTGCTTTCCAGAACTTTGCTTTTTTTCTTTGCACGCGAGCATTAATAGGTAGTTCTTGACTCTTATCATAAATGGTCTCACATAAAACACTAAATATTTGAGGATGGTCATTTATTGATTGTATTATTATTAAAACACTTAATAATTTAATATAAAAAAATATTTTTAAACAACCGACTTCAAACTCCCGCGCCAACTTTACAACAACAAGCACACGCTATACAAAGTACTTATTTTATTGTTGATATTTTAAAAACCGCTCGACAGATTTCGATAAAATTTGTATGGGACCACATGGGAAGTATGCCCTTTCAAATAAAAAAAGAATCATCCAAATCGGACCCAGTCAAAAGTTCTGAGGTAACAAACATCGAATTGAGAACCTCCTCCTTTTTTGAAGTCGGTTGAAAACACGATATAGGTACTTTGTTAATTAAAATAACAATTTCTTTGGATTATACATTTATGAATATGTACACTAATCATCCCCGGTTAGGTACCCCCGTACCTCGGAGAGCGCGTTAAGCCGTCGGTCCCGGTAATTACCACTAACATGATAATAGGTAGTCGTTAAAGCCCGCCAACCCGCATTGGAGCAGCGTGGTGGTTATAAGCTCTAATTCCCTCCCTCCTATGAGAGTGGAGGTCATTCCCCAGCAGGGACGTTAATGGGTTGGAATATGTAGGTATACTAATTTATGATTATTATTAAGTAAACATGTAGTCCGTCAAACTTATCTGACTGGGTGGCCGAAATTGAAACTAATTTTTATGCCTGCGTAGTTATAAGTTTGTCGGACTATAAAACAGGTTTTGGTCAAAACTAAAAAAAACATTTCTTTCTATGGACCAGCTCTTGGCCGTCATTATTTTCAACTGCAACTTCATTTAGCTCTTCTATAACGGAAACACTTCATATGTATTTAAAGGGTGATTACATAATACAACATGAAATATATTCTAAATAGGTAGACCTATAGATTAAACAAAGGCATGACTTACATAAACAATTTATGCCAACAGATGGCGTTGTAATAAAAAATTTACATCACAACAACACAGCGCTCAATTCAGCGTATCATTCTGCGTTTCGACTATAGTTTCCGTGACTTCAGAATTTCCTTTATCTCCATCAATAGAAGTCGTAGACAACTGGCGTAAAATACTCTCGAATATTTTCGGCGCGCTTTTCGTATTCGGAAGCGAAATGTCGGTTTGCGTCGGCACGGACTCCCATCTCTTTTCCTCCTTCACTTCTAGAGGTATAACCGTCTCTTTCAGATTCAGAGACAAGTTTTTCTTTTTTAATTCCGTCTCGGGATTAGGTTTTTCAACTCTCAGTTCTTGTATTTTTTCTGAACTGTAGTCTCTGGTTTGTCTTTCCACGGCTTTCGTAAGAACATTTCCTAGAATATGAGCGCATTTTATGACATTCTGGGTCTCTCGAGGCGTCAAGCGCAAACCTTCGTTTCTGATTATGTTGTTTATGGTTTTGATGTTTTCTGGAGATCGCATTCTTGAGCCGTCCGTTGAAAATTCTGTAATAAGAGAAAAATTATTTGCTTAGCAAAACTGGCTTCAAAATTTTTATCCATTTTAGACTCGCCTTTGCACAAGTTTAAGAAGTCCATTAAAAGTAATTACTAATTATGCTCCTTAAAAAAGTTTAATAAAGGTGCCTACTGTTGAAGATTTTGAATACCTTAAGCGTGGATTTGACTCCAATTTGATTCGCTTCAGCAATGCTAAAAGAGCAACCACCGAGTTTCTCGCTGGTTCTTCTCGGTAGGAATGGCATTCCCAACCAGTGGTAGATTTATTCGATGGTTCAAAAGCACTTGTAAAAGTTTATTTGAATAAAAAACATTTAATTGTTTAATTGATTAGGTATGATTTGGCGTTAAGATAAAAGGCCTTATTAATGTGGACAACACTAGAGGCTGCACGAATTATCAGTGCAGTGCGTACCAGACTGTACAGGCTACCCAACTACGAGTCAAATTATTGATCGGCGGAGCAATATCGCGGCATCACAGTCTACATACCCAGGTCGGCCAGTTCGATGTCCTCAGACCTGTAGGGCGTGGGACACTGGTCATAGTATCTACTGACGGGCACTTTGGCCAGTGAGTTGTTGTAGTTTGCCCAGAAGTGGCCCCACTCACCCTCCCCCTGCCCCCGCTCGCTGCAATCCTGCCACGTGCTCGCGCAGAAACTGGAAAAAATGATTTTTTTTTCGCTCAGAAATCCTGGATACTATAGTCCCATAAACTTATCTGGCCGGGTGACCAAAATTGGAACTAATTTTAATACATTGACGATATTTTAATGTTTAACATTGCCGATAGATGGCGTTGACTTAACTCACGCTACAAGCTTGTGCTGTGTGGACAATAGGCATGATGACTGATTTTGAAAAATGGTCAGATTATGATCGGAAGTGTCTACTATTTCGAGAAAATATCTTATTTCAGCAGAAAAATAAGGTTTGGTAGATAAAATTGGCATTTGAAATTTAAATTTTAAAATTCACGCCAAAACGTTCGGCGGTGTCATGGCGTCGTCTGTGACGTCATTATTGTTTTTACCAATGTACTCTGTGCAGTGCGCAGTAAGCAATAGTGTGATTGTCAAAGCCTGAAAACAAACAATTGTGACGTCATTCGCTTCTTGGTGTTTTATCCAATATGGCGGATTGTTGTATTTTATAGTTTTATTTTATCAAAATAAATAGCAATCTCACTCGATATAGACAAATAAATACGTTTTATATAATCCATGAATCCTATTTCATTAGATAAATTCATAATTTCATTGATTCTTGGTTACTGTCATCATGCCTATTATCTGAAATTCTACCTGAATGTCAGAGGCCTGAAAAGAGCCAATGTAAGAATGTTTTTTTTAAAGTGAAACATATTTAGAATCGCTGTGAATTGAAAAGAGACAAACATATTCATAATAGGATTTACCCTGCGAGAGAATAAGATGGAATACTAGTTATATTTATCTCATTCTTTCGTAGGCTACACTATCTGAAGTCTCACTTCTGTAGTGTGTGAATAGGCATGATGACAGTAACCAAGAATCAATGAAATTACGAATTTATCTAATGAAATAGGATTCATGGATTATAAAAAACGTATTTATTTTTCTATTTCGAGTAAGATTGCTATTTATTTTGATAAAATAAAACTATAAAATACAGCAATCCGCCATATTGCATAAAACACCCATGAAGCGAATGACGTCACAATTGTTTTCGAGCATAGAGGCTGTGTTTTCGAGCTTTGTGAGACTACCTTGTCTAAGTATATACCTACTGGACAGTGATCGACAGTCTTTAGGTAGGTACCTACAGGTGTTTTATGTGTTTAAGTATTTTCGTGTTTTTTTGTTCCCCTAAGATCATTTCCTTCTAGTTTTGTTTTACTGAAACATGGATCAAGGATTTACAAAGGCTACGAGCTCTAATTTGCCCAGGATTGATTTGTTGATGCTGGGTGAATTTCTTGCATCAAACAAAGACTTTTGTTCAGCAGAATTTCGCAACGTTAAAACTTCCATGTAAGTACATTAATAACATAATAATTTAAAGGTCCTAAACCCGTAAAATCTGCTATTTTATATATTAAGCACTTCATGATAGTTATTAGAGGTTATGTTATGAAATGTTGTTTCTTTAAACTATACTTACCGTATAATAATTTTTAATATGAGCGGTGATGGCCTAGTGATTAAGACGTCTGCCTCATATTCGGGGCGTCTGGGGTTCGATCCTTGGCATGCCGCTCTATCTTTTCTGAGTTATTGCGCAATTAAATGTCACTTGCATAGAATGCGAAGGAAAACATTGTGAAAAAACCTGCATACCTGAGAGTTTTCTATAATGTTCTCCAAGGTGTGTGAAGTGACTAGACTATGGCCTAAACCCTTCTCATTCCGAGAGGAGATGAATGCTCAGTAGTTAGCTGATGTAGTGTGTGTAGTGGATTGATGATGATATAATTATTATTACACATTGTTTTCTTTATTTCAGGTCCTCCAGGCCATCTTATGGAGATGATGCTGTAAGCTATGTACAGCTTAAACGCGATGATAATCTGTGCACAGTGAAGGGTAAAATCTGCCCGGAACATAAGGTCCATGCTAAGTTATATGCAGTGACGTTGGTAGTGGACGAAGATAATGAAGCAGTCAAATCAGTGCAATGTCATGACTGTATTGCTTCACAAGGAGGCTGCAAACATGCCATAGCATTTCTCATGTGGGCACATCGCAGGAGTGAGGAGCCATCCTGTACATCTGTAGAATGCTATTGGAAGAAGTCCAAACTGTCCAGGGTTGGGACTACCCTAAAATATATAACTGCCAAGGAGTTATCTAATGGTAGGCCCAGCTTGCCATCAAATAATGGAGTATTTATAAAGTTTCTAGAAGAAGGGAAGAAAAGAAAACTTAATAACTGCGAGTTATTAAAATATCAAAAAGGCTATCTTTGTAATCAATTAGAATGTTTATCCATGCATAAATTGGTGCTGGAATACAAAGAAAAGTCCTGTGACACATTTTTACAAAAACTTGCATTGACTGATGTAGATATCATGAAAGTTGAAGAAGAGACGAGAGATCAGCATCAAAGCTGGCTTTGGCATGAGTTAAGATATGGCAGAGTGACAGCCTCACGAGCATTCGAATTTAGCCGGTGCAAAACCAATGATGGAACTCTGATGGCATTAATAATGGGAGGAAAAATCCCAGACACACCGGCCATGAAACGCGGTAGAATGTTAGAGGATGATGTGAAGAAAACCCTGAGTACTAGACTTGGGAAAAAAATAAAAAAATGTGGTCTAATGATTTGTAAAAACTATCCCATGATAGCAGGATCGCCTGATGGGATCTGTGAAGACAGTATTATTGAAATTAAGTGTCCCATGAGTGCAAAGACTTATAAAAATTATGTGGAAAATGGGAAACCCACTCAGAAGTTTTATGTACAGATGCAGTTACAAATGTATTTAACAGGACTTCAAAAAGGCTACTTCTGTGTGGCTGATTGCAACTACAGTACAAATAAAAATGTAGAAATAATAAGTGTTACATTTGATGACAACTATGTATCAGATTTCCTAAGAGTTTTAGTTTCTTTATGGAAAGTTAATGTTTATCCATTACTATACCAAAGTATATTATAAATGGCATATTATTATGGAGCTTATCATAATGCTGCTGATATACACGCTGTTTTCGTGCTGCAGAAAAGGGCTGATTTTGCCATTTACAACATGGTACCAAGAGAGTCCCTAAGAACTAAATTCAAAGAGTTTAAAATTATGACGGTCCACAACCAATACATATTTGAAAATTTAGAAGACATGCAAAATTCAAGAAAAAATTGTGACTGTCATAATGTTAATACAAGAAATAAGAATAAAATTGCAGTGCCTGCTTCTAGACTTTGTAAAATTAGTTATTTATTTGTTGGTAACAGTATGTACATTTTTATAATAATCTCCCAGAAGACATATTGGAGATGTCTCTCAACAAGTTCAAAGTCTTTGTATAACATAAACTAATTGAAAAGTTCTATTACAGTGTAAAGGATTATTATTTGAATGATAGGTAGACATGCAGTATGAATTTTTCCAGCGACGAAATATGTTATAATTATAATATATTGTTAAAATTATAAATCTAATTAAGTAAAATATGATAATTTTGAGATGGTGATAATAAAAAACCTGGCTGAGTTTGTTGTGTGCTCTTCTAAGACCAGGGCGCGTTTGGAACCCTTGTAGCTTTAGTATTAAGATATGGTACTGTAAAAGTAACCTATGTCCTTCCCTGGGATACAACCTACCCGTGTACAAAACCAAAATCGGTTGAGCAGATGAGCCATGAAAACTTAGCAGACAGACAGACAGAAAAACTTTCGCATATATATTATTAGTGTGGATTGTGGTTATTAAATAAAATGCATACATACTTTTATGATAACTTTGTAGTTTTATTTTATTAATGAACCTTGCAGGTTTACTATACCGCAGGCAATGGTAATAACATCATCAAGTACTTTGACTAAATTATGGTTTAGACATGCATGTGGCTTTAACATATTAAATTCTCGTAAGCGTCGAATCACTCTCTCGACATGTATTCTCAAACTGGCAATTTGTTTGGTTTCCCTTGCCTCACTTTTTGTTAATTTAGCCCCAGTTGTAACACTTGGAGGGCGTACTAGATGTACTCCCTGTTTTCTTAAATATTGTTCTACATGTTTGAATCCTCTATCAGCCATTACACACATACCTGGTTGCAAACCCTTAATAAAATCGCACGATTCAACCAAACATGTATCTGTTGTTCTTCCTCCATAACCTGGTGAAATATAATTCACTAAACCATTAGGTATACAGGACACAAGATACTTTATGGTGTTAGCTTTTTTGTATTCTGACCATGACAGAGATTGATTCAAGGCTTTCGAAGGCTTTTGCACTTCAATTTCTAAGCAGTCTATGATGCAACTTACATTATGATATTTATGCCTAAAAGCCCTGGGTAGATTATTTTTAGTAAGATCTTTATCCAATTTTACAATAAATGGATGCATTAAACTAGCTAACAGAGGTATATTTTTGAAAAATATTTTACTAGCATAAGTGGAAGTCATGGAAAAATCATCAGCGAGCTCTCTAAATGGATTATTTAATCTAATTTTTTTTAAACACATAAGTATATGGTTAGCAGGAATATTTGTATGTCCTTCAATTAAATCAATGAGGTAATAACAACTTTTAGGAACACCAATGTAAAAACGTGGATTCTTCATAATTTTGAGCAAAGTATATTCCAGAATTTTTGATTTCTCTTGTTTTATATCATCTACAATAAACTCACTGCAGTCTGAAGCTTGTGATAATTCATTTTGAGTTACAGATGGTGTATAATCACTATCAGAATGAGCTTCAATCATAAATATGTTTCTTGAAGGTTTTTGTGAGGTGGATGTCCATGGCTTAGTGCTAATACATCTCATAACTTTAAATGGTGATGTAGAAACAGATTTGAGATCAGGTCTCAAGGGTGATGTCATCTGGTTTACTAATTTAATTTCTGTTTGGATGGCTTTACTTCTGAACTTGTGTGTCATAATATGTATTTGGATTGATTTATCCACAGTCATATGTGCTTTTTCTTGTTCTTCTATGTTTGCATGAAAAACTGTAAACAAAATTCAATATATACCTACTTGTACTGATACATATTTGATACAGTGATTGCCCATAGTCCTACTGCTTGGTTCTACTGGAAGTGTCATGGAAAATTACAATACCTATAGATTATGGAAATTACAAGTGATACTACTAGTAGAACCAAGCAGTAGGGCCACATACTAGGTATATTACTTGATATTATATAAAAATATACCTTATTTCTTTGCATTGTATATTAAGCGACTGATAAAAGACAGCTATCTATATTGTTGTCAATCATGATTAAATAGAGAAATGTGATGAGAAACATTCAGTATGGTTATTAATTAGACAGTCTATTAAAATGAATCAATTTCCACTTTACTTATGATTGATACATAAACAAACAGGTACCTGTACTTCCAGATGAAGTTTCTCCAAGTTCCAAATGTTGGGAAATAATATTTCTTTCATCTAAATCCTTTTCACATTCTTCAATCAACATCTTTCTTTGCTTCTTGAGAATATATGTTCGTTGTGTGGTATTTGATGTTCGTTTTCTTCTATCAGGTTGGCATTCAAATTTTTTGGGAATACAACCTGGTTTCATACGGAGCTTTGACACTGATCCCATCACATGATACTCATAATAATTTTCCATATCGTTTGGCAACTGGAATATAAATAAAAAGTACCCATTAGACAAACAGTTATGGATTTTTAAGAGATAAAACCTAACCTCAAAAGGATCGAATTTATTATTAAATTAAAACCTCAAGCAAGATTATTATGCATACAGCATACTAGAATAAAGCAAGTACTTACGTCAAAGTGATCTTCGCAGAAATAAATATTAGAATTTAGCCCTATAGCTGCAGGATCTCGCCGTGCAAGATTAAGCCACTTAAATCGAATTGTTTTTTTAAGTGGCACGTGAATAAATAACTTGCTTGGAGATAATTTTGACGTGTTATCACACTGGGGGACCGCACACGACTTACACACTTTAGAATTCATATTATTCACACAAAATATCTAAATTGATGTACGAAGACCTGAAGACCTATTGTTTATTGCACAGCGAACAGAGTACCGAGTACATTGGTACAAACAATAGTGACGTCACAGACGACGCCATGACACCGGCGAGCGTTTTGGCGTGAATTTTAAAATTTAAATTTCAAATGCCATTTTTATCCACCAAACCTTATTTTTCTGCTGAAATAAGATATTTTTTCGAAATAGTAGATACTTCCGAACATAATCTGACCATTTTTCAAAATCAGTCATCATGCCTATTGCACACACACATTTTTTTTCAATTCCACTAGTAGGTACAAGTTAGCCCTTGCGACCTGGTGGTTTTTTTTAGGGTTCCGTAGCCAAATTTGGCAAAAACGGAACCCTTATAGATTCGTCATGTCTGTCTGTCTGTCTGTCCGTCCGTATGTCACAGCCACTTTTTTCCGAAACTATAAGAGCTATACTGTTGAAACTTGGTAAGTAGATGTATTCTGTAAACCGCATTAAGATTTTCTTACAAAAATAGAAAAAAACAATAAATTTTGGGGTTCCCCATACTTAGAACTGAAACTCAAAAATTTTTATTTCATCTAACCCATAAGTGTGGGGTATCTATGGATAGGTCTTCAAAAATGATATTGAGGTTTGTAATATCATTTTTTTCTAAACTGAATAGTTTGCGCGAGAGACACTTCCAAAGTGGTAAAATGTGTGTCCCCCCCCCCCGTAACTTCTAAAATAAGAGAATGATAAAACTAAGAAAAATATATGTTGTACATTACCATGCAAACTACCACCGAAAATTGGTTTGAACGAGATCAAGTAAGTAGTTTTTTTTTAATACGTCATTAATCGTAAATCGCAATTTACCTTTCATTCAATCAACTCAAATATTTAAAAAAAACATTTAATTTAAAACTTACTACAGGTTTGTACGGAACCCTCGGTGCGCGAGTCCGACTCGCACTTGGCCGTTTTTTTTTTTAAATAATGGAGCAACGTAAGAGAAAAATCACATATACCTACTAAGTTCAATTTAAATAATATAGTCCCTCAAACTTATCTAACCGTGACAGCGTCGCATAATATAAAAACAAGAATGAAGAACTAAGTAAACAGGCATACAAGTTAGTTCCATTTTCGCCACCGGGTCAGATAAGTTTATGGCACTATAGGTATAGACTATACTATACTGTAGTATATGTATATTGTATTGTGTATGTAGCAATTCTAAGGACAGCGGTTCCATATGTATATCTAAATATTTTTTTAATACCACCAAGTTTCTTGCTGGTTCTTCTCGGTAGAAATGACATTCCGAACCAGTGGTAGATTCACTCGACAATTCAAAAGCACTTGAATTACAAAGGTAACTAGAATAAAAAAGTTTTGAATTTGTGATACATAAACCGTAGTCGCTACTCACCTGTCCTGCAGATCCTGGCTGCGCGGAGACACCAGGGTCTCAGGCACGCCAGCCACGCTGTCGCCAGACGACGCGGCCGAGTATTCCGGAGACATGGACGAATAGTCCAGCTCTGTGCTCACTGGGCGTCTGGAGTGGATGCTGGAATAACATTCATTCATTTTCATTTTGAGATCTTGAAATAGTAATAATTTTACATAGTAGGAACAGTCTACCTATAACAATCATCATACTAATATTATGAATGCGAAAGTGTGTTTGTTTGTTGGTTTGTCGTTTAATCAAACCGCAACAGAGCAACGGATCGACGTCATTCTTGGCATGGGTATAGTTGAAGACCTGCAGAGTGACATTATGCTACTTTTTATCCCAGTTAAGGAGTTCCTGCGAGAATCAAAAAATCTTAAACCACGCGGACGAAGTTGCGGGCATCAGCTAGTTGGTATAATATAACTGTCATAACAGGTTAGGAGTATAGATTCTGATAAAACTCCACAAAATAGGAAATCAACTAACCTGTACGTCCCACTAGAAGATGTCTTGTAAACGCTATCTCTAGAAGACATGACACTCTCCCTGCTCTTCTTAGACTCCAATACCCTTCTAGGCTCTTTCTGGTGTGAGCTGGGCGTCTGGAAGGAGGAGCTTCTGGCTTTTTGACCGAGCTTTTTGGGGGTAGACGTCGCGAGGGGGCCAAGTTTGTCTTTTAAGCGGTATTTCAAGCTTAGATCTTCGAAATCGGATACCTGTGTGATAAAAATCTCTTATCAAACCAATGCCGGCTCACTTCTGAGCACGAGTCTCCTCTCGGAATGCCAAGAGTTTAGCCATAGTCCACCACGCTGGCCAAGTATAATTAAAAAAAAAACCGGGCAAGTGCGAGTCGGACTCGCGCACGAAGGGTTCCGTACCATTATTAATAAATAATTACCTTTGTTAATGAACCGCAAGACTAACTTTGTTTGTAGAGGTTTATTGTTAATATCAAAAAAACTATGCTAGTTAGAGCATTGGCTATAGTTTTCCTGTAAAATATACGTAAATTCCTATTGACCATAATTATTTCAAATTTTACGATTGGTAAACTCCGGAGATAAGGGGGGGGGGGGGGGTATTTTTTTCGACATTTTTCCCGATAAATCAAAAACTATCATAACTAAAAATAATAAAAATCTGTTTTAGAATGTACAAAGTAAACCCTTTCATATGATACCCCACACAGTACAGTTATCTCACTTTTAAATTTCGACCCTCAGATTTTCCCCCCTTTTTAAATAAGAACAAAAATGATTTCCAATTTTTTTTAATTCCAGTGTCTTTGGGCCACTAATATACACAACTATTCCAAATTTCATGTCGATAGCTTCGGTAGTTACTGAAATAATCGAGTGTGACGGACGGACAGACGGACAGACGGACAGACAGACGGAGAAAGTCGCACCATAATGGTTCCATTTTACCATTTTGGTACGGAACCCTAAAAACCGGCCAAGTGCGAGTCGGACTCGCGCACCGAGGGTTCCGTACAAACCTGTAGTAAGTTTTAAATTATTAAAAATATTTTTATTTTAAATATTTGAGTTGATTGTATGAAAGGTAAATTGCAGTTTACGATTTATGACGTCTTAAAAAAAAATTTTAAAATAAAAATTGTATAAGGTAGTTATAGCTAGGTACTTTTAAGATTCGTTCGTAATGCTGTAGATGTAACACGACTAAAACTGTAACGACCAAAGATGTAAAACGGTAATAATTACCTTTGTTAATGAACCGCAAAACTAACTTTGTTTGTAGAGGTTTACTGTTAATATAAAAAAAACTATGCTAGTTAGAGCATTGGCTATAGTTTTCCTGTAAAATATACATAAATTCCTATTGAACATAATTATTTCAGATTTTTCGATTGGTAAACTCCGGAGATAAGGGGGGGGGAAAAGTATTTTTTTTTAGACTTTTTCCCCGATAAATCAAAATCTATCATGACTAAAAATAATTAAAAATCTGTTTTAGAATGTACAAAGTAAACCCTTTCATATGATACCCCACACAGTACAGTTATCTCACTTTTAAATTTCGACCCTCAGATTTTCCCCCCTTTTTAAATAAGAACAAAAATAATTTCCAATTTTTTTTAATTCCAGTGTCTTTGGGCCACTAATATACACAACTATTCCAAATTTCATGTCGATAGCTTCGGTAGTTACTGAAATAATCGAGTGTGACGGACGGACAGACGGACAGACGGACAGACAGACGGAGAAAGTACGGAACCCTAAAAAAGGAAACCAAATTAAAGCCGGCGGCGCGACTATGGGCCGTCATACCATTCAGTCTACTCTCTATTCAAACAATATTTGCGTTCGATTTCTTTAGCGCTGAACACTAAGATGTTCCAAATTCAAAAAGTGCGCGGAAAAGATGATTGCGGCGCACTTATTGAAATAAAGAGGATTAAAAGCTCATTTCTGCCCGCTAAAATTTCCTTATGGAAAACACCACAACCAAGTCGTCATTTTCGAATAGATGGGATGAAAACTTGTTTTTTAACCGCGTGCTCAATTTTGATGACCGAGCAAGCGAAGGATTCTAAAAAATTAGAATCCTGAGCGTCAGCGAGGGAATCGAAAGGGCACGAGGTGAAAAATCTTTTCACTCGAGTGCAACACGTAACTTTTCATCCCACCTCAGCGAGGAAATGACTAAATGCAAAAAAAAATCACACACCAAGAAGGTTACGAGTGTGAGTTTTTAACAAATTAAAAACGGTTGTATGGAAATTCGGCACCATAGAGGTAGAAGTAAATAGGTTTTAATGATGTTTTGAATTCACAAACTTCATAGACGAGTGATATTTACTAACGTGCACACGATGTTCTAAATTCAATTTACTTTATCCTCAAGAGGATAATAACGGCTTTTGCATTCAGATAGCGAAGATTAAAAATACTCTTTCCGAGATGGTGGGATGAAAAAAATATGTTAGTTTTATGAAGATAAAAATATATAGTATTTCGTTTTGACGACTGGTAAAGAGGTGATAAAGAGTGTTGAGATTTGAAATCTTATAAATCTCCAAAAAGTCTACCTGAGATAGATCCAAAGACATGTCATCCTCTAGCGAAGTCTCCCTACTTTTACATTGTGCTGAGTTAGTCCTTTTCGGCGAGTCTATGCCCCTTTTTGTCTCGACTAAGGATTCGGTTGATTGTCTTCTATGATATGCCCCTGGAAGGGAATTCGCTCGATCGCTTCTGGAATACATAAAAGAGCAATTTTAAACTATAGACCTGTAATATAATAGACCTGTATAGACCAACGAGGCAGTTACAGATATGCCTACAGTGCATACCAGTTAGTAAACGTGACACTTAGTCAAAAGTAAAAAGTTCCAAAATACTTAAGTGAAGTCCTAATTATGTGATCTTTACCATGGAAAGGAGCTTGACCCTCAGCAAATAACAATACTTACCTTTTCAACAACTGTTTTCCAGTCACGACAAAATCTAAATTCTGTTTGGCAACTTTCTTCGGCGTGGAGGAACTCGAGTTCGGAGGCGTGCTGATCTTCTTTCTATCTGGCTCCTTCTTTATGCTGCTCCTTCTAGAAAATGGGCCAGAGTTTCTTCTAGAACCTGGCCTACTTCTAGCGCCTTCTGGGTCGTCTACCCATTCGGAATTATGCATTTCGTACTGAAAATAGATTATTACTGAATTTTAACATCGCCTGTTATTTTAAAATAGCAATTTTGATGTTAGAAGGTTTGCTCATCGAAAAAGTCAGGTAGATTTTTCTTCAAATAATGTATAATATTTTATTGTTCTGGACGCGGCAACGCGACGCGAAAGTATGAAGCAATAGCTGACCCTTCACGTGGCGCTTAGACAAGTTTGATATTTTCTATGGCGTCGTATCGCGTCGCGTCGCTTCTGTCGTATGAGCCGTAGGTACTAGCTCAGGCTATTTACGCATGCTTTTTATGGAAAAAAAATTGGTTGCCTGTAAAGTCGGTATACGGGCGAAAGTTTTACGTGACAACGTATGTCTGTCTCTCTCGCTCTTAGGCGGGCTAACCATGCCCGAGTGGAAGGGACGCGTGCCTCTCACTCGCTCTCATTGTGAGCGCATAACGTGAGCGGAGCGTAACGCAGTTTCTTGAAGTGTCACCCGGCAAACCAATTTATAAGACGTTGTCACGTCAAAAAAAAATATGTTTTAAGCTTATATCTGGCACAAGTTTTCTTTAGGATTTTAGAAGTATTTCCTCAAAAATCCGCTCTCCTGGAATGTGGGCTTAAAAATGTCTCCCTGATCGCGTTTTTTTTTTGTAATTTTCTCAAAAACGATTCCTCAATGATCTCCAAAGCAATGCTAGTTCATCGAGATAAGTCTTAATAGTTTCGGAAATATAAATTACTAGTTGATGCCCGCGGCTTCGTCCGCGTGAATTGAGGTTTTTTGATTCCAGAAGTGGGCAAATATTTAAAATTACTTTTAAATATGTTTGTCCTCTCTTTAAAACTTGCACGAGCAAATGGTCACAACGTGTAGCGATTTCACGAGAGATTTAATGTAAACAGTTAAGTATAAAACTTGGCCAAAGCATCACAACAATAAATTAATCATTTAATTAATCAGACTGCAGTTGCTACTGCTAAGCTCTAAATCAAATTGCGATCTAAACACAAAAGTATTCAATAATCGCTGAGTCTGCCGGTAGGAGACTGAAACTGAATTTCAAACGTCAAAAACTTCGTATTTATGCAAATTATTCCAATATGGCGTATCCCCACCAAAGAGCGAAACGAGTGAAGTACATCGAATGAGTCAAATATTAACTTAATTAAACCTTCGTCACTAAATAAATTAATAATCTTTTTTCTTTTCTAAAAATTCAATTCAAATTTAAAAGCAAAGCTGACACGCGGGAACTCTTTTTATATTCCGGGTTAAAAATTAGCCTATGGTTATTCCAGACTATAATCTATCCCTGTGCCAAATTTCATCCAGATCCGTTCAGCCGTTCTGGCGTGAAAGAGTATCAAACATCAAAGAACACTTATGCCAAAAAAATTCTTTCAAAAAACCGCCTTCCAACGCCACTGTAAGTACAAAATAATTTTGATTTCTACCCACTATGTTGAAGTCGGGCGGGTATAACAAGGATAAGCAAATTTGACGCATCAGACTGACGCATTTGACTTCAACATAGTGGGTAGAAATCAAAATTATTTTTTACTTTACAGTGGCGTTGGAAGTCAGTTTTTCGGAAAGGATTTTTATTTTTCAACCGAGTTCAAAAAAAGGAGGAGGTTCTCAATTCGACTGTTTTTTTTTTTTTTTTATGTTTGTTACCTCAGAACTTTTGACGGGGTAGACCGATTTGGATGATTATTTTTTTATTTGAAAGGGCATACTTCCCATGTGGTCCCATACAAATTTTATCGAAATCGGTCGAGCGGTTTTTAAAATATCAACAATAAAATAAGTACTTTGTATGGCGTGTGCTTGTTGTTGTAAAGTTGGCGCGGGAGTTTGAAGTCGGTTGTATAAAAAGAATTTTTTATATTAATTATAACTTTTTAGTGTCAGGGGGATTTGGAGTCAGAATTTTTTATGGGACCACCTCGAGAGCTTCCTCTAACGACTGATAGAATTTTTTTTCATTCATTTGAAAAAGAATTTTTTTTTCATTTGAAAAAAAAATTAAAAAATACGCGGTGAATTGAGGACGTCCTCCTTTTTTGGAAGTCGGTTAAAAATCAGCTTTACCTGCATCATTTCTTGGAGGTGAATGTTTATTAAGGCCGTACTATACGAGTTACTATGTACTACCTTTACTACGCTCGTAGCAAGTTTCTAGAAAAAAAAAGCCTAGATCACTCCCTGGCCCCTGCCTAGGGCTGTATCTGGGCATACAGTAAAACTTTATTTGAATAAAAAATTGGTTGCCTGTAAAGTCGGTATACGGGCGAAAGTTTTACGTGACAACGTATGTCTGTCTCTCTCGCTCTTAGGCGGGCTAACCATGCCCGAGTGGAAGGGACGCGTGCCTCTCACTCGCTCTCATTGTGAGCGCATAACGTGAGCGGAGCGTAACGCAGTTTCTTGAAGTGTCACCCGGCAAACCAATTTATAAGACGTTGTCACGTCAAAATATTATCAACCCGCGACTTCGTCCGCGTGGATTGAGGTTTTTGGTTCCCAGAACTCTTTAATTTTCCATAATCTATATCTACGAGGGTTCCGAACGCGCCCGGTCTGAGAAGAGCCCATATAGATAGAGATCCATCATGTGCATTAAAAAAAACGCGAGATAAAACAAAAGAAACTCACCAATTTTCCAAAAATAAACAGAAAACTATTGAAAATCTCCCATATTGCTGTTTATAGCATGTGCGCCTGTGGGTCACCCCTCTAACACTGGCGCGTAGGCTCATAATCCACTGACACGCTTCAATAGGCAGTAGGCACACACGTTCACTGTGACAAGCGGAGCGGACAGCGGAGAGCACACGCCTATAGCCCTTTTTACCCGACTATGTGTTCATCAGTTTAAATGTGTTTGTTTGTTCCTGGAAATATATACATATAAGCTACATAAACATTATAAACATTATACTAATATTATAAATGCGAAAGTCAGTTTGTTTGTTGGTTTGTTGGTTTGTCCTTCAATCATGCCGCTACGAAGCAACGGATCGTTGTGATTTTTGGCATGGGTATAGTTGAGGACCTGGAGAGTGACATAGGCTACTTTTTATCCCGGAAAATTAAGGAGTTCCCGGGGGAATTAAAAAAAACTTAAACCACGCGGGCGAAGTCGCGGGCATTAGCTAGTATATGGACTACAGTCTAAACACTTGGACCGATTTTGATGATGCTTGTACCAGTAAATGCCGAATATATCTACCGAATCGAAATTTCGAAAGAAAGAAAATCTATTTATTCTCACCGTTGTGCCACACATTACAATACCTTAAGGTAAACGTTACCATGGCGCCTCCAGTACTTGAGCATTAAACTCATGGTCAAGTCCTAGAGGCACCCCGATAACACTTGTCGTGTGTGGCACAACCTGAAAGAAGGCATCAGCTCAGCATGATGCAGAATGCCTTGCAATAAATTACAAGAGCAATCCGAGCTGATTTTCAGCTGGAGCCCTACTCCAGGTGACGCCACGGCTTGGTTATCTACCTACTGATTATTACTACTTAATAAATTATTCTAGTTATACTAAAGGGCTGCATACAGGCCCATATCCCTAACAGGTTAGCCCGCTACCATCTTAGACTGCATCATCAATTATGAGAATGCAATCAAGGGCTAACTTGTAGTGGAAGAAAGGTCAGGAGGAAGGTCATTAATGGCAGAGTCTAGAATTCCAACACGATGTTGCCAAGATTCTAGAAATCGATTAGGGCCAACGACTTTTCATTAGAATACTATCAATGGCTGTGTGAGTCTTAGGACTGCTTCGTTAGTCTAGTGGTCAGCATGTTCATCTACAGCCGACGAGGTCCCGGGTTCGAGTCCCGGGTCGGGCCATAACAAGTTTTGAGTTTTTCTGACAAGAAATTCTTAGTACTAGCCTGGACTTGATGGTGTTTCACCCCCGTGCCTCGGAGAGCCCCCAGAGGACCTGAGCCTGGTAGATTCACTCGACTTTTCAAAAGCACTTGTCGAAGTCTACTGAAAACATTGAGAGTAAAGGAACAGAGAGAGTGCGTTTGCGCACACACCTGTGCACTATAATATCTCCCGCGCAGATGGGTAATATCTCTCTCGTGCCCGAAATTCGGTCGGGAGGACATTATATAAGTCTCTCTCTTTGAGTCGTATTTCTAATTACTGAGGGTCGGGACCTCTTTCCATATAACGTAATGGTAGGAGTTTTCTTGGGATAATAATACGGTAGATCCACGTCCTGCCGCATACGACTCGACGAAGATGATTTAAACTACGAGTATTAACAGATGTTAGTGATAATAACCGGGACCGACTCCGAGGCACGGAGGAAACGAAATGCCAAATTTGAACCTCCAAATTGGGTCACCCATCCAGGTACCGACTTGGGTTAACGTTCGCAATCGACTGATATGCGTTGTCGCAACTAGGCCACTGTCCGTCCATTATAAGTAGGTACCTATTAGATTTATTTATTTACTAGCTGATGCCCGCGACTACGTCCGCGTGGATTGAGGTTTTTTGGTTCCCGCGGGAACTCCTTAGTTTTCCGGGATAAGGATAAGCCTATGCGCTATTCCAGACTATAATCTATCTCTGTGCCGAATTTCATCCAAATCCGTTCAGCCGTTGGGGTGTGATTGAGTAACAAACATCCATTCATACATCCATGCATCCGTCCATCCATCCAAACTTTCGCATTTATAATATTTATTTGATTGATTATTTGATTTGTGCTACGGAATTGGGTAAGTAGGTAAATCGCTCGCTTATGCAATCAAACCACCCCTTTAATTATTAAGGGTTGGTGATCATCGGTGCATGTAGTCAGAACAAAGCGGGCGGTGGAGCCGACTGGAATATTATAATAGTTATTTGTTATACAAGAGTGAAAAGTTGTTTTTTAACCGCGTGCTCAATTTTGATGGCCGAGCAAGCGAAGGATTCTAATTTTAATCAAAAAAAATTGCAAAAATTAGAATCCTGAGCGTCAGCGAGGGAATCAAAAGAGCACGAGGTGAAAAATCTTTTCACTCGAGTGCAACACGTAACTTTTCATCCCACCTCAGCGAGGAAATGACATGACGTGAAAGAAAATGGTGCGCGCAAAGCAAATAAAAAAAGTACACCAAGAAGGTTACGAGTGTGAGTTTTTAACAAATTAAAAAAGGTTGTATGGAAATTCGGCGCCATAGAGGTAGAAGTAAATAGGTTTTAATGATGTTTTGAATTCACAAACTTCATAGACGAGTGATATTTACTAACGTGCACACGATGTTCTAAATTCAATTTACTTTATCCTCAAGAGGATAATAACGGCTTTTGCATTCAGATATCGAATAGTAAAAATACTCTTTCCGAGATGGTGGGATGAAAAATAATATATCTATACTCTATAGCGCTTGGCTGCAATCAGACTTGCTTGCAAGTGGTGATGCAGCCTAAGGTGGAGCGCGCTTGCTTAGAAGATGTCTGATTCACTCTTGATTTGAACAGGGGATCTAACAGAAGCCGGAAGGGATTCACTATATCCTATGGATTCAAATGGAATGAGGAATCAAATCGCTTTACAATTGAACAAATCTGGCTGATAAATATTTGGCATACAGATAATATGACGCTGACGTAATATGGCTTTGAGATTTCGCACCCGGCAACCCACAAGTCAGTCCGAGCACATGGCGTCGTTGTGGTGTGGTTGTGACTGTGGTGTGGTTGTGGTACGTGTGAATTAAGAGGCTAATACTTGTTATTGAATATTATTTACAAACTGTAACATTTTCTGTTTATTAAAAGAGCAACTGCTGAGTTTCTTGCTGGCTTTTCTCAGTAGAGTCCGCCTCCGAACCGGTGGTAGAATCGCGGCTGAGGTGCCTTATGTGTTGCATTTCATTTATGAAAATCTAACTTGAAGCTATGAAAAAGCTAGTTTCAGAGAAACGATACTTAGCGGTCCTCACTTACAAATTGAGGTGTATTTATTGATATTGATGCCCGCGACTCTGTTCACTTTGATTAAGTATATTTCTTATTACCGCGAGAAATCCTAAATATTTAGGGATAAAATGTAGCAGCATAATATATCCTTCCCCGGAATATCTCTGCCGAATTTCATTAAAATCGGTTGAAAAGATGGGCTATTAAAGCGTGGCAGACAGACACACTGTCGCATTTATAATATTACCAGGTGCCCGCGACTTCGTTCGCGTGGATTGAGGTTTTTAAATCCCGCGGGAACTCTTGAATTTTCCGGGATAAAAGGTAGCCTACGTTCTTCCCCGGGAACCTATCCCGGTACCAAATTTCATTAAAATCGGTTAAACCGATGAGCCGTAAAAGCGTAGCAGACAGACAGACACACTTTCGCATTTATTTAAATATTAGTATGGAAGTATGGATATTACAAACACAAACCCAAAAACTAAACGAACGAATTTCATCTCTGTATCTTCCTCAGTTCGGTTTCCATGTTTTCATCTTCAGTGGGCCGTGCTTATTGCTTACGTTTCACCTTCAACGTACAGACATAAGTAGGTACCTGATTAATAATGTGTGTCAAACATGTTATTAATACAAAATAGGTAACTAAGAACCGTTGAGTATCTTGCCGGCTCTTTTCACAGTTTTCCGGACCGGTGGTAGAGTCAACTTGACTCATGTCATGAGTGACACAAGTTGTCTTGCTGAAACCTACGTGTCCTACATGAAATAAATAAATCATTTATTATCCAACTAGCTGATGCCCGCGACTTCGTCCGCGTGGTTTAAAGTTTTTCCATATCCGCGGTAACTCCTAAATTTTCTGGGATAAAAGTAGCCTATATCCTTCCCTGGGTATCCTTTATAAATATACATAGCACCGGATACACTCACGTTTATGTCGGAAAAGTGGCCGACTAGTACGGACAAGCTCACGAATAAGGGCCCCGAACGGGTTCGAAACTAGTCGGGCACTTTTCCGACATAACACGTGAGTGTATCCGGTTGTTATGTATATTTATAATGAATATCTCTCACGATAGTTTAAACGTTGATCTTGACCATTTTTGTATGAGATTTGGGCCATTCTTGCGTCTTAATGAAATTAACGGTAAAACATTGGAAATATACTCGGGATTATATAATAAAAAAAATATACTAAGATATTAACTGGGAGTTTGGAGTGATCTGACTTTTAAGTTTTGAGGTTAAGTTTGGCAATTTTTAGGTATTGTTTAGCCATTTAGCTAATAATAATATATTTATCAACATGCAAGGTTCCGAAATACGTTATTATTTTATTTTATTCTTAGCTTTAATTAAAATAATTATTTATTTTTAATTAAAATAATTGTTTGCGTATAAGTCAAAGACAATATATAATAATTAATCTATGGTATAAGTTAATTTAGTTTGCTTTGTGCCACCTAGATGGCGTTACGCTAGCTTTACCGCGAGCTAGAGTACAAGTGGTGCCATATAGATGGTACAAAGTAAACTAAAACAATTATTTTCATTTTAAAGATAAAAATTAAATAATTATCTACCTATATTATAAATATTTACTAACGTATTTCGGAAACCTGCATGTCGATAAATATATTATTATTAGCTAAATGGCTAAATAATACCTAACAATTATTAGCAAACTTAACCTCAAAACTTAAAAGTCAGATTACTCCAAACTCCCAGTTAATATCTTAATGATTTTTTTATTATATAATCCTGAGTATATTTCCAATGCTTTACTGTTAATTTCATTAAGACGCAAGTATGGCCCACTTTTGGTCATTCTCTTTTAGTCTATATCCTAATTTAGTATACATCCCATGTACCACGTCGAAATCGGTAGAAGAGATGGGCCGGGAAAGCGTAGCTGACAGATAGACGGACAGACAGACACTCTTTCACATTTATATTAGTATGGATTATTACGTTTAATCCAAGTGGTATACGAAATTGGTTTTTTAAAAGAATTTCCGTAATTACAATAATTTGTGGAGATATAGACCGGAAGTAAAGTCGGTTTACAGTTTCATAATCCTGATATACCTACACATAGCGTTGGAATGTGTCCGGCTGTCCAGACTCCGGTGTCGTCACACGGACACGCGGCGAGATGTCCGGGTTACGTAATCACTTAGGAAGATTGGTGTCACCATGGTTTGGTGTATTCGTTGGACTGTCTTTTAGCAGTTTCACAACCAAAAGACCGACTATAAGATAATTATTATGGATTGGAAACCCGATACAAATTACAATACAAATGGATTTAAACATTAAAAAAAAATGTGTGCGTGTACTAGCGTACACTCGTAAGAAGTGAAACTTCTTTATGACGTTATTTTTCAAAAAATAATTTACTATATGCAACTTTACAGAAATTGGTTAAATAATTACACCTAAGTATTAGAAAAAGAGATGTAATTACCCCGATAAAGAAGTTTCACTTCAAAAAGATGGCGCGTAACGAAAAATGTGACGCGTAACGAAAAAATGTTACACTAAATTTTTTTCCAACCCCGATAAAGAAGTTTCACTTCAATTAAAAATTCCTCATTTTCAGAAACATTTTTTGCAATAAGATGTTACTTATTTATTAGTTTTTGCATGCTGTAATTTTTTTTAGTTGCTTTTTACTTCAAAATTTTCAAATAATTGCGAATTCTTTTGCACGAAAATTCCTACTTCTAAAATAAACATACAGACATGGTAATGTTAGCAGTGACCATACTAGCTAATCTATACTAATACTAGTTGATGCCCGTGACTTCGTCCGCGTGGTTTAAGTTTTTTGATTCGCGCGGGAACTCCTTAATTTTCCGGGATAAAAGGTATCCTATGTCACTTTCCAGGTCTAGGTATATCTAGTTATACCCATACCAAAAATCACGCCGATCCGTTGATCCGTTGCGGCGTGATTGAAGGACAAACCCATAAACCAACAAACAAACACACTTTCGCATATTTTGTAATGTTAGTTTGATTATAAGTATGTACCTATAAGCGAAAATTTGGATGGATGGATGTTTGTTACACGCCAGAACGGCTGAACGGATCTGGATGAAATTCGGCAGAGAGATTATAGTCTGGAGTAACACATAGGCTACTTCTTATCCCGGAAATAATAGTTCCCGCGGGAACCAAAAACCTTAATCCACGCGGACGAAATCACATAAAATCGATACGTGACTATTATTCTCCTTCAACGAATAGTTCGTAGTGACAAAAAATATTTTTTACATTAAAGTTTGAAGTCGTTTTTTTATTATTGTACGAAAAGTTGTAAAAAATGGAAGGAGTCACAACTTGGACAAATCCCATAAGACGTGGACCCCATGGCGATCCCACGCCGAGTGAAAGCGGACCCCGCCCTTACGGCCTTGCGCGAGAGGTGAAAGTTTGCTGCGCATCGACACAGCAATTAGTAATAACCTGCTACAGACCACACTCGTGTGGGGGTTGACCTATCGTGAAGCATTCATTACTAGAGGTCGTCCGCGACTTCGTCCGCGTACAATTTCTCATTTCCCATGAGATTATTAAATTCTCCCGCTACAAAAAGCCTATCTATAGAGGCTATATTATAGTATATAGCTTAAAATTTATAGGAAATACATCAAAATGCTAAAAGCTAAAAGTATTAAGGTAACTATAAAATAAATTTAAAACTAATTCTTAAATACCTACAAATAAAAAATAAAATAAAACCCTAATCAAAAAGACTACCTACCCCTTGGTTGCCCCTGGGCTAGGATTTTATTTATTTAAAAACTTAACCTTAGGGCTGAATTTCATGTCTGTACTCCAAAATTATTAAACTTTTATGTAGCCTTCCAACCCCCTTTTCCCCCCTTTTGGGGTGGACATAGAAAGCCTCTGTGGTGTATAAGCCTCTATAAATAGGCTTTTTGCAGTAGGAAAATTTAATAATTGTCTCAGACAAAGATACAAACGTTTATTTCAACACACTTACGTACATAGTATTTTATGTTAGCCTGTAAGTTTTATATAAGTAAATTTTTTAAACAGTATAATAAAATTCAAATTCATTATCGGTACAGTAAAACGGTTTTGTAGATAATAACTATTACATTAAATTTAAATTAAAATAAAATGTTAAAACCAATTAATCTAGTAGACCACTGTCAGAGGGAATTGTTCCCAAAATGCTAGCCCCATTGCCTCGTTGTATCGCGATACTAATTCTCTGGGCAAAGTAGAGGCCAGCATTTTGGTCACACGTTGCATCGACCAGGCGTAGAGAAATTTCCTGAAAAACTTTCTTTGCTTCTGGTCCCCACGGTCCCATAGTTTCGACCCCAATAGGCTCAAATATGTAACCACTGTCCAGGGATACATATTTTCGCCTTTTGAGGTTTTCACCGGATTCAGCCGCTGCACCAGCTCTAATTTGGGTTCCAGGAAGATGGGACGGTGCAAGTGTGTCGACACAAGTCACATCCCACACTAAAGGCCTCCCCATCTTCCATGGAATCAGGGTCATTCCGTCCGGTCTCTTACCATCACTACGCACTAGACCGTTCGGTTCAAGAACGGCCGCACAATTAGCAGTGGTAAGGGCACGGCGGATGATATCATTAAGGCTGGCATGTCGGGGAATCCTACCTGCGCTCCTCGCGCAGGAAAGACCGTGGTGACCGAGCTGGTCGACGACAACACCACAGTGACAGCGGTGTGGTGCACAACAAGGTGCTCCCAAACGAAGGGCGACGCCTATCCGGAAAGTGGACGAATCAATAAGCGTGCCAGTGTTGGGAGAAGGGAGAGCCCGCAACCACAAACCAGATTCCCACTGGGCAACGGCTAAGAGGCGAGCACGATCTGCAGAGTTTGAGCACGTATTAATGAGACGGTTCCGTACTTGCTCACAGATCGGCCCATCCCACAGCCGCTGAGAAGATGGAATTGTTGGGAAGTCTGAGTTTGGGCATGCCACTCTCCAAACGTCTCTGGCTTCGTTCATATAGCTTATTTCTGAGATTTCTGGACAATTCGAAAGAATTTTATTTATTAGGACTTCGTTGCTATGAATTGAAGACAGAAACGCAGGTAGAGCAACACTAGAGGCGGAGCGTATTCCTAAACCTCCAAAACGTATAGGTAAAGAAGCCTGTAACCACTCTCGATCACTTAATTTTACATTTAAAATTAAAGCCAACGTGTTTTTTATTATGTTGTCTAAATTAAGTAATAAGTCAGTATGCTTCCACAACTGACAGCATCTGACTAAATGAGTAAATTTTGGAACAAAAAGACAATAACGAACAATTGTAAACGCCATGTGAATATTAATTTTGGTTAGGCGATCCGAAACTTGTTGAAAGTTTTTAATTTTTTCATCAATGAAAGGAGGGCATGATTCATCCAGGACAGGTGAACCCAATAATTGGAGAGTTCTTTTGTTTATAATTTTTATATTAGGAGCTAAAGTGTTAAATTTTTGTATGATTAAATCTTTTTCCGGGTGTATGTCAGGAATCATAAGTTCACATTTTGAAAAATTTAAATCTAAACCAATTTTTTTGAATTCAGATACCAAAAATTGTAGGTCACTGTATAAGCTACTAGCGTCACCACCTAAAGTCCCATCATCCAAATACCAAACATTAAGTTTTGATTTAAGGCGTTCGATGATTGGGTGAATTGCTAATGAAAATAGAGCTGGGCCAAGAGGGTCACCTTGTTGACAACCTACAGCGGAAATAATTTCATTGCCACGAAAAGTTAATTTAGAAGATGAACCATAACATTGCCAAAGGTAGCTAAATAAAATTGGAATTTTGCTCTTGACTTGTGTTAGTAGGGCGCCCCTGTCGACTGAATTGAAAGCATTTTTAACATCCACCTTCAGCAACAGATCTTTAGAATTTTGAGACAAAAAAGATCTGACTGAATGGACAGCGGCTTCACAGCCACCTCGCGAACCAAAACCTAATTGCAATGGTTGAAACAGGTTAGTTAGAACCGGTGCAACCTTCTTGCAACACATTTTAGCTGCAAGGCGCCGATATGTCATTCCAACGGCAATCGGTCTTATACCACCGTCCTTTTTTTTTAAAGCGCACAAATTTGCGCCATATAGAATATTAATGATGTCAATGTTTACCCGCCCAGAAAGCATTAAATTAATCAAAGCCGTCAGATCCTTCAGTAGAGTCTCGCCGGCTTCGCCACTTGTACCAGACAACAAATCTTTTAAATGTTGTGGTGTCAAGGCATCTAAACCACCCGCGGACCCATTTTGGAAAGACGTGACGGCCGCTGAAATCTCTAATGTTGTCACCTTAATGACTTCATCACTATCCAATGGCGCTGCAGGCAATGTTAGGTCTGTTGCTGCAGATGGATGCTTCTCCTCCAGGATCGAGAGAGTTTCATGGCTCACTGGCGCCATTGAATCACTGGAAAAGAGGATACGTGCTGCACCTTTTATGTCACCATCACTGAGTCTGTTTTCCACTAGCCTATAGAGAGCAGACTCAGAAGATTGCCTTGTATTAATAAATTTTGAATTTTTTTTGTAATCCAAGAAAATATTCGAAAAAGAAGATACACCTTCTAGTGCCCTGTACTTCACACAATTTTCTTTTATAAGAGTTGTTAAAGATTTTTTATTGTCTGGGTAAACGTGAAGTACGGCACTCGGAAAGAAAAGTAAATGTTCCCAAGATCGCCTTGTGTTATTTGTTACCACAGCTTTGATAGCGTGTGACAAAGCTGCGGCAACTGAAATGCGAGCACCTCTGGGGATACGCTTGACGACTGGCTTAGTTGATTTCAGTATCGTTAATATCTCCCAGAAGTGACGAGAAGGCAAGGGTGCGTCGTCTGAATCCAATACCTTACCGGGATTAGGATCTGGAGAGGTATTTGGAATTTGAAATGTTTTATGGCATTTACCTTTATGTATATTTAAACCTCTCTCACTTTTAAAAAAGCGTTCCTGAGAACATTCTAAGCATCGTACTTTATCCTCCTGAGATATAATCGCTTGATTGGCTTCGTCCACTTGAGCATACCATGTCGTCCTTTTATTACTAGACTGCATTAGTTTTAAGAGAAAATAACATATTATAAACAGGTATAAAAACAAACAAAGTGAAAATAAAAGCATAAAAGTCCACAAGCGTTGACTGCACCCTTTCAAATTCTGAATAAAGCTGCAACTTCGGAATCGAAGTCAAATCACAAGAAACACAACAGAAGACAACCTCGCAGCTGTAGGAGGAAATCTAGGGCCCAGTGGAGGCCCATACCTTCCGAACCAATGCACTTAAAATAGCCACTAAGCATGAAATTTTTATCAAAAACTTAATATCACAATTTACTCCTTTATAATAAGGCACATTTCAGCGACCTTACATTAATTATACAAATAAGATAATTAATTAATTACAGATACAAACGTTGATTTAAGAAGTTTTTTGATTTTATACAAGTCTTCACACAAATTTAAGAAATCTATTAAAAGTATGTTCCTGAAAAAAGCTTGATTGTTGAAGACTATATTCTTATAATCTTTAACCGACTTCCAAAAAAGGAGGAGGTTCTCAATTCGGCGCGTATATTTTTTTTTTATAAATAAGCTTTATAATCTTTATAATAAGACTAGCGGACGCCCGCGACTTCGTTCGCGTGGCATAAGTTTTTTCATTTCCATAGGCATTCCTTAATTTTCCGGGATAATAAGAACCCATGAAAAAAAACCCGTCGATCCGTTGCTCTGTTGCGGGGTGATTGAAGGACTATTTAAAGGACGGATAGAATTTATAAAAACTGTGAATTATGTATTTCATAATTTAAACCGGTAGCCCAAATATCAAGTTTCACGGCTATTTAACTTGAAAAACGCCGGCCTTTTACACCAACTTACAACTTACAACAAATACTAAAACAACCCCCATTTTACCCGTTTTGGGGTGGAATTTTGAAAAACGTACGTACGTACTTCTTTATATTATACCGAAAGTCAAAATACCAAGTTTCGTTGCTATAACTTGAAAAATATCTTGATAAATAAAGGACATTCATCCCCTATTTCACCCCTTTGGGGGTCGAATTTTCAAAAATAGTGAAACACTTACTTCTGCATATCTAACTGAAAGCCCAAATGCCAAGTTTCATGGCTATAACTTGAGAAATGAAGGACTTTCATACAAACTTTCAACCCCTATTTTACCCTTTTAGAGATGGAATTTTGAAAAACTGTGCCCACACGTACTTCTTTATTCATTACCTAAAGCCAAAATACCAAGTTTCGTTGATACAACTTGAGAAATATCTTGAGAAATGAAGGATTTTCATATAAACTTTCATCCCCTATTTCACCCTTTCGGGGGTAGAATATTCAAAAACTGTGAAACACGTATTTCTTTATTTTTTACCGATAACTCATATACTAAGTTTCATGGATATAACTTGATAAATTACGGACTTTCATACAAACTTTCAACCCCTATTTCACCCCCTTAGGGGTGGAATTTTGAAAAATCCTTCCTTAATGAGCGCCTACGTCACAAAAGGAAGCTACTGTCAAAATTTCAAGTCTCTAACCCTAGCGGTTTAGGCTGTGCGTTGATATATAAGTCAGTCAGTCAGTCAGTCGGTCAGTCAGTCAGGACTTTGAATTTTATATATATAGAAGATGTTCACTATAATAAGGTTCACTTTACTTCAGGAGACGTAAATAAATCAAAACGCGGGTACTCTCTTCAGTGCTTTATTTGCTACTACGTTGCCAACTAAACATGCGTGTTATTGATATATAATTCCCAAGATTAATATCATAGATATAGTTTCAACTTATAGATAGGTAGGCTTTTACGATACATTAACTAAATCACAATGTTATTACAAATACATAAAAAAGTAGGTACGTATAGTGTGCGGCCATGATATATATATAAATTGTCTTAGACATACCGCCCACCAAAAACGATAGTTTTTTAACATAAGACTCCACCCACCACGACATAATCATAATAATTATTTCAATTCTTTCTTCTTACTTTCTATTTCTCTGTAGCAACTTCAGTGGACTGTATATATTTTTTATTAGTTCTCTAAGTATTTCTCATAATATCTTTCACTCTCTCGTTACTTTAATATTTTTCTCAATTTAATTCCTTTTCTCAAGATCAGTCAACACTTTCTTTCTTATATCTTCCAAAATTTTCTTTCTTAGTATTCTTCATATGAATTTTGTTACTTTCTTTTTCTGCCTGTCCCTCTTAACTTGTTTTCTTAATTTCGTACTTCAGTTCTGTAGTTGGCCTGAAATTATCCAGCCCAAACATGTTTTTTGGGCTACTACACCGTCAGGCGTCTTTATCAACCCATCATCGATAATTTTAGAGAAGACATCGCAGCCAAGCAAAATGTCGACTCCACCTGGAGTAAAACAGGTAGGATCGGCCAACTGTATATTTTGAAGATCTGCCCAGTTCTTCGAGATATGCTTCGAAGGTAATATTGTTGATATTGTTCCCAGCTCATAAGCCTTCACTTGAATCTCCTTACCTCCATTGAATCTTGACATAACTGACAGGTCAACTGAGTGACTGCTCGTTATTTGTGTTCCTTCTCGAACTCCAGATACAACAGTCTTGGTATTTGTTCTTGACAACCCAAGTAGTTCAACTGCTCCAGCAGAAATAAACGAAGCTTCTGATCCTTGGTCAATAAGGGCTCGAAGCTTGTAATTTTCTCCATTGCTCGCCCTAATTTTTACTTGTGCTGTGGCTAATAAAACATTACGATCAGGTTGCTCTGTCGAAAAGTGCGCCGTTGTAATTCTGTATTCTGGGTGTATTTCTTCTATGGTCTCCTTCTTCTCTTCTGGTTTTACTTGGTGTAAGAGTACGTGATGTCTCCTTCTACAAATCCTGCAGGTTCCTTTGCATAGAAATTCATATACGTTATGATTGGATTTCAAACAGTTAAAACAAATGTTATTCTTCCTTACAAATGAGTGACGCTCCTCTACCGGTAGCTTTATAAAATCTTTACAGGTCTGAATGTAGTGTCCATAAGCCTTACAGTAAGTGCAGATCTGTTGTGTTCTGTTTGTAGTATGAGCAGACTGAAATCTATCGCCTTCATCTTCTCCGAGAGTAACGTGGAATGATTTGTAAATCGACTGATTATCTCGTGAAGTTGCTGTTGCTGTTGGCGTAATGAATTCTAAGGTTCTAAACCTGAACTCCAAAAACTTCTTCAAATCTTCCCATGTAGGCATATCTTCAGAACTCTCACTGTATGCTGTTTCCTCCCAGTCTTTCAAAGATTCTGTATCCAACTTTTGACTTACCAAAAATATAATTACTGGATCCCAAGAATCAGTGCTTATTTTCAAATTGTTCAAGCTACTTAAACACTCTGTCGTCTTATCTAGAATAGCTTTGATTTGAGTTGCCGACTGGTTATTCACTCTTTTATGGCTGAATAATCTTTGAAATATAGAATTGATTGTCATTCTCTTATTGCCGAATCGCGCTTTTAGTAAATTCCACGCCAGTGTATAATTTGATTCAGTGATCTGAATGTTACGCAACAGCATCTCTGCCTCACCCGAAACACTAGTCTTTAGGTAGTGCAGTTTCTGCACATCGCTCATTGAATTGTTATCAACCAGTGCTAAAAACAAATCTTGATAAGAGGGCCAATCTTCGTATTTTCCCGAAAACGTAGGTAGTTTTATCCGCGGTAGCTTAGCGAACGACCCGTGATCACCCTGGGATGAATTTGACAAGGGGGAAGATCCTACGATCCTAGGTTGTAGTTTTAATAAAAGGTCGGTCAAATCCGCGTGCATACATAAGTACATTTCTTCGAACTTAAAAAACTCCTCGTTCAAGAAGTATGGCAACACGCCCTTTTGTTCCCTCTGTGTACATCTCGTTAGGTTATGATGTGCCATTTTAAATGTGTTCCAGTAATCTTCAACTGACTTTATTCGTGCTTGTAGATAACCTTGCGTTAATCTTTGCTTAGGGCATTTTTTCATGTTAGTTTGTGCCGTTTGTAACATATTAGCCACATCTTCCAGTGTAGTTAAATATCCACTTTGTTCCTTAGTGGGTGTTGTCATTGTTAACAACTCGAAAAAAAACAAGAAATTCTTAAAAACGTACTCCTATAATTATTATGTGTATACAGCCAAATCTGTAGGTAATGTTGTTTACGAGTGCAGTCTTCAATTCTTCATTCACAATTTTTTTTTTACCTGCAAAAAGATCGCCTATTGTCTCCGAGTGCCGAGTTGCTTAGCTATTTAGTCCATCGATAAAAATCCGGTTCGTTATGACCACTATGTTCACTATAATAAGGTTCACTTTACTTCAGGAGACGTAAATAAATCAAAACGCGGGTACTCTCTTCAGTGCTTTATTTGCTACTACGTTGCCAACTAAACATGCGTGTTATTGATATATAATTCCCAAGATTAATATCATAGATATAGTTTCAACTTATAGATAGGTAGGCTTTTACGATACATTAACTAAATCACAATGTTATTACAAATACATAAAAAAGTAGGTACGTATAGTGTGCGGCCATGATATATATATAAATTGTCTTAGACAGAAGATTTATTCATTTATAAATGACTAGAGGTCCCCACTCCCCAGCGACTTCGGCCACGTACAATTACAAATTTCTTATTTGATTTTCCCGCTGCTAAAGGCCTGCAAATTGATGTAAATGAAATTTTTCTAAAGAGCAATCACCGAATTTCTTGCTAGTTCTTCTCGTTAGGAATGGCATTCCGAAACAGTGATAGATTCACTCGACGATTCAAAAGCACTTTTAATTGACCGAGCGAAGCGAAGGTCTCTGAGTCTACTTGAGTGAATTTGCACTTGTCCGTCCATCCGCCCGTCCGTCCGTCCGTCTGTCAGAGCCTTATAACTTCTGAATTACTGAACGTGATTAATTCAAATTTAAATATTATATGTAAACCGACGGCCTCCAGCCGAATGTGGCTTAAAAAGTTATAAAAATCTTTATTTCAGGGGGGCTCTCATAGAAGCGCGAACGAAAATATTTTTTATAGCGTTACATAGGGTTGCGGTATATCATTTTGAAGATAAATAGGAATAGAGTCCAAAAATATTTTTTTTAATTTTTCCCCTAAAATTGACGAAATGGGGGGCTTTCAAAGTGGAGATTTTCTGACCTCAGAACTCTCAATTTTCTGAAAGGCTGAGCCTGAAACTTGATCAGTTATTTGAATTATATCCTGTACTTGAACAACAAATACTAAAATTAGAAAAATATTATAAGGAAACAAAATTATTTAATTTTTAATGAGCTTCAGTATTTTTAACAGGACTTCACAATGATGTCAATAGATGACAATGGTACCGCAAGGTTTCAGTTCGGGGCGAACCATTAGTTAATTTCTTTAAACAGGTATACATAGAAAGTAAGAAGTTAGAGGTGCGTGCCGGGGAATCGAACCCCAACCCATCCGAGTAGGAAATCGAGCCTCTAAGTCTAAGCCATTGGGAGTTATATTTTTCTTTCCTCCAATTTCTTAGTTATTTTTAGAATATTTACTTAATAATTAACACACATAATGTCATTAAATTAAACTATTTTGGAAAGCATTTATCAAATGGTATTCGAGAAAGTTGAATTTAGATAGGTGTGGTGGACTCTCGGAATAAACATATTAAAATTTAAATTCTTTTAGCATCTTCGGTCACATTATGGAAAGTGATGCTGATTTTTATGTGGGCTCTTCTCTGAGCAGGGCGCGCTTGGAACCCTCGTAGCCTTAGTTATAGTATACGGTAGTTAATTATAACCATCATGTCTTCTTCAATATAAAACGAAAAGGTGACGGCCTAGTTGCGACAACGCATACCAGTCAATTGCAATTGTTAAGTAATGTTGACCCAAGTCGGTAACTGGATGTGTGACCGAATTTGGAAGCCCGAATCTAGCCTTTTCGTTTCCTCCGTGCCTCGGAGAGCTCGCTAAAGCCGCGTATGTCTCGGTTGTCATATCACGAACATATCGAGGGGTGAAAGGCTATTTGGTTTATGCGACATTTTGTGAACTTTACAGGAGAGCCATTTAAAGTTACAAATTTCAGAAAAAAAATAATAACAAAAAAACTATGGAAGTTATTTCAATGGGAGTAACTACTTTGGATTCAATTTAAAAAAATCTCTAACCCTCGGTAATATTCAGAGTAAATAAAACAATATTTCAAAAGTTACGTGTCGCTTAATACAAAATTACATAAGGCAAAACGATTGAAGTAACCATCATGACTAGCCCAGTCATATTAGGTAAAAAAAGGGGTCAACCTCGGAATGAAAGATAATAAGCTGCAAATTGGTATGAACCTTTGTTTTGTCATTCTAAATGTTGTCTCAAAAGTCACAATCGTTATCGTGTCCGCGTCTCAAGATATTCAAGGTCAAAGGTCACAAAAATCGGTTTTTCGCGAATATCTGGCTTCCTATCGGTTAAATGAGATTTGCATTTATTATAAAAGTTGTAGGCTATAAAATTCCCTACAACTTTTGTTTAAACTTTTTTTTCATACGACCAACCGTTTTGAAGGTAGAGCGCGAAGAGTGCACATCGTACAGTCATATACGGCCTAATGCAAGGTCAAGCGTGAGTTATGGTTATCAGTACGTTATAAAGTCAATTATTTACTTGGAAATTATAATTATTAAACAATGCCTATTATTTATGTACTAACTATTAATTTATTTATATTTAATTAAAGTAAGTAACTTGATTATTTATATATAATTATTCATATTTAACTATTTAAGTATAAAATATTATTAATTCTGGATTATATATTTTAGTTTTATTTTAAGTTAAAATGATAGTAAGAGTATATATTTTACACATATTTTTATTTATTATTAAATACGGCATAATATACATTTATCAAAATGTGAGTTCAAATATCAAAAGTATCTTTGTTAATTTTAATTGTAATGAAATTGGAAATGGAAGCTAATTATCTTCTTCTTCTTCGTCGTCTTCTTCTTCTTGTCGCTCAAAAATGTTCGATTCATTGTCATCATCCTCATTATCTGTCATGTTCATCTCCAAACCTTCCAGAATATCGGGATCATATGTATTTTCTTCATCGGGATTACTTGGATACAGTGAAGCGTTGAGGCAAGCTTGTCCGTTGCACTGGCCGCAAGCTAAAGAACATTGTAGCCCTGATTTTCTGCATCCACAGCGGGAACCACAACCATTTTTGCAATTGCAAAATATTACGTTTAGTAGTTCGGCTGGTGCTGGAGGTAATAACGTTCGTATGGGCTCCAGGATTTCATTTTCAAGCATCCAGCCCCATTCTTGAGGTTCTAAGTCCTTCCCTAACCACGTTTGAATCTGGTAGTTGTTTCATATAGTCTGTGACTACATTGTCAAGTTTCAATATACATAGTTCTATGGTCTATGATTGTTACCTTGTTCTATGTGTCTTTGGTTTGCAAGTCTAATAAAAGATGGTTGAATACTTTTAAGTCTTTCAATTAAATATAATTTAACATGGCGCAGCCGTCCTGAAAATATTGTAAGTTTCACATCTATGTTCCCGGTAAGTTTGTGGCTACTACGATGGATAAAAATGTTAAAGTTTTACCTAATTTTGATCTGCGGGCAAATGGTGCCGCCGCGGAATGGAAAATATGGCGGTCGTGTTTCGAAGATTACCTTGTGTCCACTAGGCAAGATGGTGCAAGTGACAAAATTCGCCTTGCTTTACTTAGAAATATGCTGGGGATGGAGTCGGCACGTGTGCTTCTTACGTTGCCTATACCCGTTGATAAGGCAGGTGATTATAACTTTGTACTGGACGCCATAGAAAAGTACGTCAAACCACGTGCTAACGAAGTCTTTGAAAGATATAAATTTAACGACAGAAAGCAAAAGGAAGGAGAAACCTTCGATAATTTTCTCACCGAAGTGAAACAATTGATGCTAAACTGCAACTTTAGCGACACTTCTAAGGAGTCTATTGAAGATCAATTGTTGAGGGACAAAATTGTGCAAGGGGTCTACGATAAAAACACCCAGGAACAACTACTGCGTTTGGATGGCTTGACACTAGAAAAAGCAGCAAATTTCTGCAGAACTTCAGAGCAGAGTAAGCTACAGGTCAAGGAAATGAACCCGACATGTGAGGTTGATGCAAATAAATATAGAAGTAAAAAGAAGCCTAAGTCTAAAGGTAAATTTAGATGTCGTCGGTGTCAAACTCTCCATGGTCCAAGGGAATGTCCAGCTTTTGGAAAAATATGTAAAAAGTGTGGTATGAAAAATCATTTTGCGATTAGCTGCAGAGTGCAGAGAAAAGTTAATAATGTTAGTCAGTGTCAAAGTGAATGTAGTTCTGAAAGTGAAAATAATGAAAATTTATTCTGTAATATGGTAGTTTCAAAGTGTAATACCAAGTCTGAGTGGGTAGAAACTATACTTATTGAAAATAGGCCTGTCAAATGTAAATTGGACACTGGTGCGGACATTAGTATTATGCCATTAAGTATATTCGAACAAATAAATGAAAAGTTAAATTTAAAACTTATTAAAACAAATATTCAGTTGGTATCTTTTGAAGGCAACAAGGTCTCACCTGTGGGCATGGTAAATTTAATGTGTGAGTATAAAAATGAGAAGTGTTTTGAAAATTTTGTCATTGTTGATTGTCACTCCATGCTTTTAGGTTTACCTGGATGTATTTCTCTAAATTTAATCAAGAGAGTGCATAGTGCTGAGAGTGGTTCAGTCTCATTAAAAGATAAGTTTATATCTGAGCATAAAAATGTATTTCAGGGTGTCGGTAAGTTACCGGGTACCTATAGTATAACCACCAAGCCTATTGCAGAGCAAATTTGTCATCCACCTTCAAGAATACCTAATTGTCTTTTAGATCCATTAAAGTGTGAACTAGATAGACTTGAAAGTAGAAAATCAATTGTAAAGGTTGATAACCTCAATGAAAATGCTTGTATTAACCGTATAGTGTTAGTTGAAAAACCCAACAAAAAGATTAGACTGTGCTTAGATCCTTCTGATCTAAATAAATATATTATAAAGAAACCTAAATCATTACCAACTTTAGAAGAGCTTGCTTTGAAATTGAATGGTAAGAAATATTTTTCTGTTTTAGATCTTTCAGAAGGTTTCCATCACTTAAGTTTAGATGAAAATTCATCATGGAAATGTTGTTTTTCCACTCCCTTTGGTGTCTATAGATACTTAGTATTGCCCTATGGGTTAATAAATGCACCTGAATTGTTTCAGGATGTACTTGAATCTCATTTTAACAAACTCAAAAATGTAGTTGTTTGGGCTGATGATATATTAATTATGGGAAATTCTATGGAAGAACATGATCAAGCTTTATTAAGTGTGATGAAAAAGGCTAAGGAAATAGGTATTGTGTTCAATGAGAAAAAGTTTCAGTATAGACAACGCGAAGTTAGATATGTGGGTCAAATCTTTAATGAACATGGTATGTCAATTGATAAGTCTAGAGTTGAGTCGTTGTTAAAGCTAAAACCACCAACTAATAGGGATGAATTATTGAGAATTATAGGTTCATTTAACTATGTTAGACGGTATGTTCCAGAAATGTCAGAGTTAATGTCTCCTCTGTGTCAATTGCTAAAAAAGAATGTAGAGTTTTTGTGGTTACCTTTACATGATCAAGTTTTTGCCAAATTAAAAGAGAAAATTAGTTGTGCTCCAGCGCTTTGTTCATTTGATTCTAAAAAGAAAATTATATTGCAATGTGATGCATCAAGCAAAGGGTTAGGTTGTTGCTTGTTTCAACCTGATGAGTCTGGTAATTTAAAGTTGATTGCTTGTGTATCAAGATCTATGAACAATGCTGAGTTAAATTATGGACAAACTGAAAAGGAGTTACTAGCAATTTATTTTGGCACTACAAAGTTTCATAAATACATTTATGGTTCGGATGTTGATATACAGACTGATCATAAACCTATTGTATCTATTATGTGTAAACAAATTAGCAAGATTGGTTCACCTAGACTGAAGAGGTTAAGATTAAAATTGTTAATGTATAGATTAAATGTATACTATGTGCCTGGTAAATATGTGCATTTTGCTGATATGTTGTCAAGAAATAGTTTAAATATAGTTGAACATGACAGGGATATGTTGCAGATGGTGCATACAGTGTCTAAGCATTTGCCTATGTCTGATACAAGAAAGGCCATTTTCCGTAATGAGACTAATAATGATTCAGTGCTCTCTAAATTATGTAATTACTTCTATCATGGTTGGCCTAAGAAATTAACTAAAATATTTCAACATTTTGCTAAATTTAAAGACCAGTTGTTTGTTCAAGATGGATTTTTATTTTATGGAAATAGAATTGTTGTTCCAAGTTCATTGCGTTCATATGTCATGGAATTAGTACATGAAGGACATGTAGGAATCAATAAGTGTATTTCTAAGGCCCGTCAATTATTCTACTGGCCAAACTTGTCCTCTGATATACAGGATTTCATATCTAAGTGTCGTACTTGTGAAAAATTTAGACCGGCTAATGTACATGAGCCATTGTTACCACATGTTATACCAAAGTACCGATATTATAAAGTAGGTATGGACATAATGGAATTTGCAGGAAAATCCTATCTTGTCATAATTGACTATCTATCACATTGGATAGAAATAAGACCTATTAAGGATAAAACTTCAAAATCTGTAATAAATGCTTGTCAAGAGGTATTTACTCGTTTAGGCTATCCATTTGAAATGATTGCGGATAATAATCCATTTAAATCACAAGAGTGTCTTGAGTATTATAAAAAGAAGGATATAACTATTACCACAAGTAGTCCTCATTATCCCAGGAGTAATGGTTTAGCTGAAAAAGCTGTTAACATAAGTAAAAATTTGGTAAAGAAAGCTATTGAGGATGGTAAGGATTACCGTGACTATCTCATGAATTATAATAATAGTAATTTATCTGGCTTATCTGTGTCTCCTTCTCAGATTTTAAACAGTAGAAATTTAAGATCAAATATTCCTATTACTTTGTCATATTTAGAGCCTAAAATTGTAACAAATATTCACAAATTATTAACTTTAAAACAGAAAATTAATAAATATCAACATGATAAGCATTCAAAAACTAAAGAAGTAGTTTATAAACCTGGTGATAATATTGTCTACAGAACTAGGAAAGATACACACTGGAAAAAGGGTATAGTAGTTAAGAAATGTAAAGAACCTAGGTCATACTGGATAAGAACTGATTGTAATTCTAAACCTTTCCGAAGAAATAGTCATCATTTGAGAAAGTCATTCACTGATTGTTATACCTATAAAAGAAATAATTTTATGCCAGAATTTGATAATGATATTCCAGAAGTGTTGCCACCAAATACTCCTCAAAGTGTTCCCCCGGAGACCAGTGGTAATTCTTCTGAAAGAGTTCCTTATCAAACCCGTAGTGGTCGTTCAATTATACCTAGATCCAGATTGAACTTGTAATTAAATTAAGATTACATAATAATAATAATATTGCTTCATGAATAGTATTAAAGTGTAAATGTAAACCTCACCCTAGGCTTTCATTTTAAAGGGGAGGTGTTTCATATAGTCTGTGACTACATTGTCAAGTTTCAATATACATAGTTCTATGGTCTATGATTGTTACCTTGTTCTATGTGTCTTTGGTTTGCAAGTCTAATAAAAGATGGTTGAATACTTTTAAGTCTTTCAATTAAATATAATTTAACAGTAGTAGACACGTTTTATGTGTTGATGAGCTGCTACACTTGTTGGTGGAAGTGTTGACAGTTGTACAGGTTTATTTAGTTTTGTAAATTTGATGAATTGCGTGTAGCGGAAATGATCAATGTTGTCCTCAGATTTTGGAGCATTATATAATGCCAACAAGATGCGCACTCCATTTTCTAATAATGTTTGTTTTGGGCAGTTTTCTTGTTGAAATACTTCCACCAGTTTATCTAAATCAGGAATTTTTTCCAATGCTCTAGTAACAGTTTTTTTTCCTTTTTTAAATAGCGCAGAAGTCGTGTCACAGCCACTGAATGCGTGTAAAAATAAAATGTGCTTTTTAGTACGAGGATATTGGTCAAAACTTTTAGTAGAATATATTTGTGTTTTGACATTGCCTTTGCCAACTTTTTTCAAAAAAAATTCCTGATGATGTGACTGAGTACGTCCAATTAAAATAACGAGCAAATCGATATCTTCTCCTATGATGACAGCAGTCTTTTGATGTTCTGATAAGGCAATAGCTGTGTCAATGATGAGAACATCAGCATCATCTCTGGCTTGTTTTGTTGTGATATTAACAGTTTTAAATTTTTCAACAAGCATGTCGATAAATTTTTATTTGATAAAAATTTACCGATTTGATAAAAATTTTTCTTGACTGATTGGCACAACCATTGTTTCGTCAAAACAAACTTCATATGATTTTGAAAGTGCAGCAGTTCTTCTTTGTTGTTCCAGTGCTTTAATATTTTTACTATAGTCCGAATATCCGTCAAATACAACAACAATTGCTGAGCCATAATGTGTTTGTAAATATTTAATGTACTTATTTAAAATAATAGAGAAAGTATCGTCTTTGCTCCATACGACGCGATGCAGAAGAAATCCACCATCGATGATGTATGTTACATTATTTTCATCAAGATCGATAACGACAGGCATCATATTGTCATATAATGTTGCTTTCGTGGTTTTTCTCATGCCATTACTATCAAATAAAGATGTCGGATACGGGCTTAGTTCATACTGAAGATATTCTTGTAAATTACTTTCAAATTTTTTGCTTACAGTTATTCTCTGGAAAAGTAACATTGGATCTATAGAAACTTTACAATCATTAATTTTGACAGATTTGTTAATGGCTGAAAGCGGTAAAACCTTATCGACGCGTTTTAACTTTATTTCGTTGAAGTTCAAACCAGTTATCTTTACCATAGATTGCAATCCGATTTCATGGGCTCGGTGACAATTAATTTGGTCATTTCCAACGATTCCTGAAGCTAAGGATACCAACTGATTCGTATTTGGAAAGGGATTATGAAGCGTAAACCAACCAACCAGTTCATTTACATCAGTATCATCCCTTTTTATTCGTGAATCTCTAGCATCAACATGTTGGTCCACAGAATCGAAAGAAATGTTACAAAACCGTTCAATTTCTTCACAAATTGTATTCGTGGCATACATAGCATATACCCACTTACATAGAACACTTTCTTGTGTACTTCGGCCTCGAGATACTCCTCCTTCTGTCTTCATAGATTTCATCAGACTTTGCTCGATTACCATGTCTGTCCATGTACCAGAATTGAATTTTTCTGTTCGTTTTACAGTAAAGAATCCGTTTTTAAAGTTCTCAAAAGCCTGTTGATCCATTGTCTCCTCAAGTTTTAACATATCTTGAAGATACAAATGAGCTGATTTCGCATATAGGAAATGACCACCAGCATGAAAATAGGGCAGCATTTTTCGCACTGCATCCAAATGTTCTTGAAAAAGTCCCAGCCTTTCAGCGCGAATGAAATCTAGGGCTATTGATACCATTTCAAAATATTGCACCCATAACTGTGCCGTGGGACCTCGAGCTTTTAATTCTTTTAGTTTATCCTGAAATTGATCAATTAACGAGTTGGAGCTGCTCGTACATCCTTCAACATCTTCGTAGGAAACATCGCGACTAGTTATCTGTTCAATTAACTCATCTAACACACAATTTTCAATTTTCATCTCTTCAAAAATCTTTATTGATAATGCAAGTCGTAATAATATATGGCCTCTGATACTTCTTGCATAAGCGTGACCATTCAACATTTTGTCGACCGAATTTGTAGCATATATTTTACTTAAAGCTTCCTTGAGACCACTACCGTCCATTACATGTCCTATGCATCCAAGAAAAGACATGAGCATATGAAATCCTCCAAGTTTGACAACTGTTTTAGACAAGTCTGAGTTTGCATCTGACGCAGCAACCATTTCACGTGCTTTTGAGTACAGGGGCTGATCAAATGTAATTATGCACGTTTTTTGTTGATGTGACTTGGCAATATTTATAGCACTATGTAAAGTTGTATAAATTGTGTCTAAATTACTGGCAGGATGATCAATGAAAGGTAGAAATATAACCTGAGAAGTTGAAAAATTTTGATTATTTTTCGTAAGTTGTTGAAGATAGCCATTCCACCCTGGCAACGGTGAAAGATTCTTCCATTTTCCGTATAACCACAACAAATCAACTGCATTAAATTTTTTTTCAATCAGTACTTGATCATCATGTAGATTTTGGACTTGAATCTTGCTGTACCCAGGTACAACTGGCTTTTCATATGCTAAAAGAGATACATGTGATATTGCTGCTAACTCTTTTGCACTCGGTTTAGTTGTACATTTTTTTATGCGATCATCATAAATTACAGCATCTTTCGGAGTAATTATTTTTATCATTCCCATAACGTGAAGAGTATTATTACCGTCAAGAGTACTGACATTAATATCTGCATTGTCTCCAACATATTGTACCAACGCACCAGACTCTGATGGTAAAATACGAGGTTGTGGATGGTAAACTGATGAAACTTCATACTGTATGGTATTACTATATGATGCAGCAAATCCTAAAGATGATAAAACATCCAACAATTTTTTAGACCCATATCTTCTGTGAAGAAATACGGAAAGGCCCAACAGTAGCTGTGATGAAAATGAACGTTCTCGTATCGAAGCCATTATTGCGTGGCTAATAGATGTGCATTTCGTTTTTAAATGATCTACTTGTCCTTTTCTATTTTTTAATATCATTTCTTCCAAAAAATGTGATAATGTTTTTTGGTATTTCTTCATTAATACAATCTAGCATTTTATTCGGAGGTGGATACGTTTTTGTTTCAACTACAGATGATCTGATGTCTTCCCTAATAATAGCCGCAGCAGCTTCTACAATCCGTAGACGTTCTTCTACAGGAGTACTTTTTTTATTTTCGTACCAAGCTTTTGATAATACGTTAAGCTGTGTATCACGGAAAGATATAATTGTAAATGATCCAATTTTTTTTGTGATTATTATATCAGTTAAATACTTTTGTTGTAATTTTGTAATAATTGTCTTATCGTCAGGTATGTATTCCGTAGGGACATCTTTAAGTTCTTTCAAAGTAAATTGAGAATCTTCATTATTTTCTATATAATAAAAAATCTCCTTCATTGCTTGAGTGACTTGATCATCTTGGCGAGGCTTTTTATCTGCAGATGGTACTCGGGTTAAAAAGTTGGTATAGCAAATAGTATGATACTTTGCTTCAGCAGCGATCAAATCATACTCGTAATATATACGTTCCTTTACTAATTCTCCTAAGGAATCGTTTCGTTCTTCTGCTCTCTTAATTACGTTGTCTTTGAATGCAAGAGTACTTACATTACTTATTGTCCGTCTATACTTTAATTTTTTTTTCTTTTCTGCTATTTCATCAGCTTCTTGGCCACAAAATAAGCAAAACTTTCCAAAATCAAAGACTTCATTTCGTTTTTTACGAGGTGCACTTGACGTTGAAGGTTCACTCTCATCTGTGCGTCGTTTTGATGCAATAATAACATTTTTACTCGTGTACACTTTTCGACACTCGGAATGCACATTTACAGAACTTAAAGTATTTAAATAGTCTATATGTCCATCATTTCTTTCAATACTTGCAGTTTTTAAAGTTTGTAAACCACGTACGACATTCACAGAAACACCTTCTGAAAGTTTCTTATCACATATAAAACACAAATCAGCCATAGCTCTTAAAACCGTACGTCCGTAGTTGCAACGGTACAATTTCAAACTAACGAATAATCTTGACTCATACAAAGTGGAGAGAGTGGCCTTGAATACTATAGAACATCTGTCCCGGCAATGAATACAAAAGGGCATAGGGTAGGGACAAGTATTTCCAGGTATATAAGTATTGAGAAATTTACGCGTTTTAAAGAAAAGATATATAATGTCGTGTTAACTTAAAATAAAACTAAAATATATAATCCAGAATTAATAATATTTTATACTTAAATAGTTAAATATGAATAATTATATATAAATAATCAAGTTACTTACTTTAATTAAATATAAATAATTAATAGTTAGTACATAAATAATAGGCATTGTTTAATAATTATAATTTCCAAGTAAATAATTGACTTTATAACGTACTGATAACCATAACTCACGCTTGACCTTGCATTAGGCCGTATATGACTGTACGATGTGCACTCTTCGCGCTCTACCTTCAAAACGGTTGGTCGTATGAAAAAAAAGTTTAAACAAAAGTTGTAGGGAATTTTATAGCCTACAACTTTTATAATAAATGCAAATCTCATTTAACCGATAGGAAGCCAGATATTCGCGAAAAACCGATTTTTGTGACCTTTGACCTTGAATATCTTGAGACGCGGACACGATAACGATTGTGACTTTTGAGACAACATTTAGAATGACAAAACAAAGGTTCATACCAATTTGCAGCTTATTATCTTTCATTCCGAGGTGAAAGCCCTAATATGACTGGGCTAGACGGCTATTTGCAGCTGCAAAATAGGTTTAAGCGACCTTACTGTGATTATTTAGTGTAAAGCAAAGTTATTGATACGACATGATGCAGCAATATTAAAAGCAAGCTATTTGTGTTATCTCGTTTGGGATGATAAGGAAGGATAGACAGAATTGCTTAAATGACTTTTTGTTTTAAAACTGAGGTTTCGTATGGCACACTTTTTTGTCGTCATTAATTAAAATTGGTAGTTAAACCCAAATAAAAAAAGAGATTTCTTGATGAATTAGAAACTTTTATTTTTGTTTACTTATTTTTATTACTTAGTCATAATTATTACAATTAAATCAGTCTCAATTTAGGAACTATTGCCAATTAAATACTTTATGACTACTTGTATAGATTAAATCTGTTTTACTTGTTAAACGTTTAAATAACATTAAAAATAGCAAAAATATTGAGCCTCAGTCAAAGTTACAGGAAAAAAGAGTCCTCTTTCTGTCAATTTATGAAGATAAACAATTTAACTAAATGAAAACTACTCATTATCTTCTGAGTCATCGATCGAAAGACGTACACCGAATGGAAGGATTTTCTTTACCCAATTCTCTATGACATTGTAACCGCCTTTTGGATGCATCTTTTTCATCTAAATGAGGCTGCAGTTCCACACAATCTTCAGGTTTTTTTCCTTCAAAACGCAAACATTTACTACATTTATCTTTCTTCGGTACGTGAAACCCGATATTAAAGTCTATATTAAATATATTACGAAATATTTCCTCTGCTCTGTATCCATCTTCTAAAGATTTTCTTAGTTCTTCCATATCTTTTTCTTCAATAATTTCCGTTATAGTGGGTTGTAGACTCTCGTTACTAATTCTTCTCTTTTCTTCGTTAATTTTATTAGCTTTAATTTGGGCCGTTTCATCTTTGTCCATACTTTTATCTTTATCTACTTGTTTTTCTTCGTTAGGCTAAAAAAATAAGTAAAATATAGTTCTCAATTGTAAAATAACAACATACTAAATATTTAACAACACTATGGAGTATGTAAGTACCTTGTCCGGTTCCAGTTCCACCGTTATGTCAGTAACAACTTCATAATCTTTTATAGCATCAAATCTATCTTCAAAGTTCTGAAACAGAGGCAAAATGACACTAAACCATACATTCAATTAGTACAATTAGTTAAATTAATACAATCCTATAAATTTTGTAAAAAAATATAAAGCAAACCCCAGTATCCACATTATCATCCCATCTTTCTTTATACTCATCTGGTGTGTCTTTGATGCTTGAATCAAACTTCAGTAAATCCTTGGGACTACTTCCCGACGCATTCTCTTTTTCTGCCAGATAATATCTTTTAATTTTGTGTTTGTAAAACCTTTGCCTTTCAGAATTCATAACAATTATGTAGGTTAGATATACCTACAAAATTTTTATGGATTCTGACAGTTAACAAAATTTAGTAAATTCAAAACCCGAAATAGTCAAGTAAAAACATAATTGATTGCAAATATTGAAATACTTACGATAAAATTACAAACTATCGGCGAGGAAACAAACTATCAGCAACTGGGCAGTGCGCACATCCTATCCTCGCTAACACTTTCGTCTGACTGAAGCGCCAGCGCGGTTTGGTCCGGTACACTAACTGCGATTATTAACTCGCGATCAACGATTCAAACAATGTATTAAGTCACATGAAAAAAACGCGTCATATTAAAATAATACAGTTTAAATGACAGTAAAGTTTCTTTTGAAATACAGAAAAACGTATGAAATCTCAGCAATTTATTAACTGTTTATCATAAGGGACAAACTTCAAAAATAATTATAGGATTAAAAAAGTTCAAACAACAATCGAAAATAGAGTAAGGAAAGGAAAAACTATTTGAAGCGACACACTGAATGGAAAACATTTTAGCATTTTCATTTTTTCATTTAACATTTTACAGGTTAAATAGCCTAACCGACATTCCTCATCGAATTTGGTTGCAGGCAAAATGTTTTAAGTGACATAACACCGCGTAAGTTGTGGAGGGCAAAATGATTTAAGACAGATTTTAAAATTATTTAAACGTTTTAACCAACATGCAATTGTGAATTTGAGAAAGGTAAATTAGCTTATGTCAAGGGTCTATAAGATGAAGTCTGATTTAAATCCACTATTGAAAAAAAAATGAGAAATTTGTGTCGGATAATACACAATCTCGTAGAATTGAGACCTAAAATCGTGTTGTTTCAAGCGCCAAGAAAGTACTCCAATCTTAACGAAACTTAGCTCATCCGACGCAGAAAAATTCGCTGATTCCAAATATGTATATAAGTCCATATCACCAAAAATGTCGCTTAAACCAAATAGCCTTTCACCCCTCGATATGATAATAATCGTTAGTTATCACATAAATAGTACTCCTAGTCGAGTCGTATGCGGAAGGACCTGGGGACCCACCGCATTATTATCACAAATTATGTGATTAGTGGAAAAGGGTCACGAGTCACGACCCTCAGCAATGAGGAATACGGTGAAGAAGGATAGAAAATGTTAGTCAAAAATTAAAATTACATAAAATAAAACTTTTAATTTTAAAATATTTTTGCAAAGTCATAACAATATACTTGGTACCTTCTTAGCTTATGTAAGTACATATTTAAATATTGTAAAAACTATATTATTATATGTATATGTCACCGTAAGATTGCAAAGGCCGTTGGATTGTAATCTAACTAGCGATATTGTAAACTGTCGACAGATTACAATTTAACGTATTATTTTTCGGTAGATTGTAATCTGTTAGGTACATTAACCCGATAAAACATAAGTGGTTAAACACTACCTGGTTATTTATGTCGAACCCTAACCTAACCTACAAGAAAGAGCCAAGAAAACGTAAATACAAAGTTATATTATGCAAAAATTTACACTCGGAACATTGAACGGTTCACAATCTGTCGATAGTTTACAATATTGCTAGTTGGATTACAATCTAACGGTTTTTGCAATCTTACGGTGACATATACATACGTCAAAGAGTTTCTCTGTACTAAATTGTTATGTTACGGTCACAGGTGTGTTACACAAGAGGTCATATATTTACTCATTATTATTACACTATAGTGACGTAATAAGAAAGTGGCCAAACCCAGATCAAGTCAATATTGGGAATCAACAAGTGATAATCTAAAAGATTGAAAGTGAAATCGACTTCACCACTCACTTAACAATCCATATGTTGAAAACTACTGAACCGATTTGGATGAAACTTGCACTGTTGCAACTTGAAGTAAATGTAAGCCAGAATGGTCACAACACAATCCGATTAATAGTTTCGGAGAAATCCCGGGTAAAACATACATACACACATTCGGAAATGTTTTGTATATTAATTGTGTGGAAGCCCTTATAGATTACTAGCTAATGCCCGCGACTTCGTACGCGTGGATCGAGATTTTGTTGTTCCCGCGGGAACTCTTTAATTTTCCGGGATAAAAAGTAACCTATGTGTTAGTCCAGACTATAATCTATCCCTGTGCCAAGTTTCCGCCAGATCCGTTCAGCCGTTGGGGCGTGATTGGCTAACAAACATCCATACATTCCATCCATCCATACATCCATCCAAAAAAAATATTAGTAAGATTATCATCATCATACTTCATATCATACTAATATTATAAATGCGAAAGTCACTTTGTTTGTTGGTTTGTTGGTTTGTTAGTTTGTCCTTCAATCACGCCGCAACGGAGCAACGGATTGACGTGATTTTTGGCATGCGTATAGTTGAGGACCTGGAGAGTGACATAGGCTACTTTTTATCCCGGAAAATTAAGGAGTTCCCACGGGAATAACAAAAAACTTAAACCACGCGGACGTAGTCGCGGGCACCAGCTAGTATGTGAATAATTTTTTCTGTGTGCATTGCATTTTTTGCATAAGTGATAGCCTCCTTTTTTTGAAGTCGGTTAACAAGACAAGTTTAATAGCAAAATGTACTAGGTAAACTCAAATTCAAAGAAAATTCATTCAAAATAGGTACCTACAAAGTACACCTTCTGAACGTCATGCTTACAAAGTATAATTGTATTTTTATCTTGGTAAGTATTATTAATCTTGTTGGTTGTAGCAAAAAACGGACCCTACAAAAATCACATCATCTCACATCATCACTACAGCCTATTAACGTCCCACTGCTGGGCACAGGCCTCCACTCTCATAGGAGAGCGGGAATCAGAGCTTAGACCCACCGCGCTGCTCCAATGCGGGTTGGCGGGCTTTAACGACTATTATCATGTTAGTGATAATAACCGGGACCGACGGCTTAACGTGCTCTCCGAGGCACGGGGGTGAAACACCGCCAACTTCCAACTCCGGGCTGGCACTGAGAATTTCTTAATTGAAAAACCCAATACCTAACTTTTATGCCCAATGCTCAAATTTTGATTTAAAATTGCAGGTCAAACATTTGCTGTCATGAGCTCGCTACGCCGATTGCGCAATGTTTTGCCAATCCCAACCAAAGTTATGTTAGCACAATCTCTCCTTCTCTCTATTCTCGATTATGGTGATGCAAGCTTTCTTAATTTGACCCAGGAACAACTTAACAAACTTGAGCGACTTCAAAATCTCGCTATTCGGTTCATATTTGGCTTACGCAAATATGACCACGTTTCTGAATTTCGCCAAAAGCTCAAGTGGCTCCCTATTCGCCGTCGCCGGGATATGCATGTTCTCTCTCTTCTGTACTGTGTTTTATTTCACCTAAAAACTCCTTCTTATCTTAAAGAGAAGTTTCAATTTATTGGGGTGCAGTCAGACATGAGAACTTGTCGAACGCTTACTCTAAAAATGCCTTCACATAAAACCAAATTTTTTGGAAATTCATTCACTGTGCAGGCAATTGATCTGTGGAATGCACTCCCACTGAATATAAGACAGTCGAAATCGCTGGGCGTGTTCAAAAATGCTCTAAGGACGTATTACCTTACAAATTGAAGACGACTTTAGTTTATATTTAATTTTATTGTAAGTATATGTGTGTAGGAATTGTATATTTAAGTTCATATTATGGTATGTATATGTATTATATTATATGTTAGTTTATAATGTATTTATGCTTTGTATGTATTAAGATATTTGTGTATTGTTGTCTATGTATTGTTATGTAATTTTTTTTGTATGTAGTATTAGTATAATTTTGCGCCACCTGCAGTCTTGTTTCCTTGTGTTCTCCTAACAAGGTTGCCTGGAAGAAATTGCTACTTAGCAATAAGGCCGCCCTTTGTACTTCTTTGTTTTATTTTATGTTTTCTGTTATTTGCTTTTGTTATGTGTGGTACAAATAAAGAGTTTAATAATAATAATAATAATAATAAACATGGGTCTTCAAAATGTGCAAAAGTTCTGTTACAATCACTATAACTTCTACGACAGTGAATTTTGGCCAATAGCTGTGAACTTTGGTCAATAGTGTTACACTAGATGATGCACGCGGCTTCGCCGCCGTGGATTAAGTTTTTTGATTCCCACGGGAACTCTTAAATTTTCCGGGATAAAAAGCCTATGTCCTTCCCCGGGACACAACCTATCCCTGTACCAAATTTCATCAAAATCTGTTGAACAGATGGGCCGTGAAAGCGTAGCAGACAGACAATAAGACAGACACACTTTCGCATTTATAATATTAGTATGGATAGTTTGGGTTATATCTAGCAATTATTTTTACGTGATAACGCGCCAGAAGATAGTGTTAGGGTACCGTTGCCATTCCAGCACCTGTAGGGCTAGCATGCGCACAACGACTATAAAATCATCTACCCATCTCTATTTGTCTACCGAAGCTAACATGGTTACTGGTCTCATTACGTCAAAAGTAGAGATAAAAGTATTTTTTTCTTATCTGTGGCATTTTTCTCTACGAACACACACGCCTTTTTTTTCTCGTAATATAACGGATTTTGTGCATGTTAGTGTTAACAAGAAATAAGCCGGCAACGACATATTATCTCTCTTTCGTCGCGAGATATCATCCCACAAAGAGAATGCTTAGCAGGGAACGGATATTATAATATTATTTCATAACAATAACATCCTTAAAAGTGAAAATAATTTAATTATAATATTATATCCGGATTTAACTATTTCCTAATCGACATATTATTGAAATGAGAACAAAAAGCGTCAAGCACTATCGCTTTCTGTGACATTATGCAAATATTTTGCCGAATTCCAAACCGCACCTATGGAAGTAAGTAGTTAAGAGCGAATTTTACGCGCGACTTGATAGGGTTCCGTACCAATAAATAAAATAAAAAAGACGTGTGGCACTCGGAGACTGCCGCGGTAAAGCAAGCATAGGATTTTTTATCAACTTGCTATGACTACTTGTGTTGTTGACTTCAAGTTGTTGAAAATATAAAAGGCGAAATATTTTTATAAAAAGATGATTTTGGTTGCTATGACTACTTGTGTTGTTGACTTCAAGTTGTTGAAAATATAAAAGGCGAAATATTTTTATAAAAAGATGATTTTGGTTGCTATGACTACTTGTGTTGTTGACTTCAAGTTGTTGAAAATATAAAGGCGAAATATTTTTATGAAAAGATGATTTTGGTTGCTATGACTACTTGTGTTGTTGACTTCAAGTTGTTGAAAATATAGAGGCGAAATAATTTCAAAGAATTATGTTTTCAATAATCCGGGTGTCCAAGGGCAATCAAAAAACCTCAAATTTTATTTTCAACAACTTGAAGTCAACAACACAAGTAGTCATAGCAACCAAAGTGTTAGGTTTTTTTTCGTTACGGAATTTCTGGATTCGGTCTCCACGCTCAAGGCCCGCGATAGAAACTATTCAATAGCTTAAAATACTTATTTGTTAAAGGTTGAAAGTCAGTTTTTACCTTTGGTTTCCACTTTCCACACTGGGGTGAATGCATCTATACTAATCTATAGTATAATATTTTAAATGCGACAGTTTGGCTACTAATACGAGACCACACAATAGTGGATAGTACAGTATAGTATAGTATAGCAATTATTTTAAAATATAATATGTAAGTTTAGTAAATTGTGGTGTAATGTAATTAGTTCAAAGTACGGGATAGATGAGTTAAGTAGAGTTTAAGTCTTAGTGGTGATAAGTATGTTACCAGCGATGTCGGGTTAGCGGGCGGCCCGGGCGGGCCCGGGGCGTCGAAAATTGAAAATCAGCACATCACGCTGAGGCGATGCCCTTTCTGGATTTATCTTTGTCACAGTGTAGTTTCTAAGTTGTTTCCTAGTAATTTTGTGTTTTGTATTGTACTCTATCTGTGTCATTGATAGTTCCGAATAAAGATTTATTATTATTTATTATTTATTTATTTGGCTGGATGGAGGGATGTTTATTACTCAATCACGCCAGAACGGCTGAAGGGATCTGGATGAAATTTGGCACAGAGATAGAGATAGTCTGGAATAACACATAGGCTGCTTTTAAGTTTTAACCCGGAAAATTAATTCCGTAAGAGCACGTAAAGCCGTCGGATTTTCCCTCCTATCTATATGAGAGCAAAGGAACAGAGAGTGCACCTGGCCAATCTCTCTAGAGATAGGCCGCTGTTGGCCGAAATTCGGTCGGGAGGACATTATTTATTTTTAAGGTTTAAGGAACCCCAAAAACACAAAATAAGAGAAAATTATCCTGTTTTAAAGTCAGCCATATTTATTTTACGCTTTACGTCCATATTTCTAAAGTTCATAGCTTTTCCACACGACAAATATTTTCTCTCCAAACCAAATTCAATTCTATTTTTCACAGTACAAAGTTGCATTTTCCACATATTTGTTAATATGAACATACATCGGACACAGGTTTAAAAAAAACAACTTCCAACTAAACAAATTTTAACTCTATTGTACAGCCAAGAAAGTCACTTTTAACTTGTATTAAAAGTTAATACTATGTAAAATTTTGCCATGCAAAAATATGCTGTATTAATAGAGTGGTTAAGGTTGTACTATAACTACATGGTGATGAGAGAATGGCCTACAATTTTAAGCATGGGAAGTTGCAACCCAGCTTTCTTTACAAGATCTCGTCGCCTCAGTTAGGCTGTGCCTACCGTGAGCTTTACACTTTAAAAAAAAAAGAATTAAAAAAAGGAATTAAAAAAATTTGCGATAGTGATCTGTGGTTTTGTGTGATATTGACATTGTTTTTTTTGGTGTGGTGACTTTGTTATTGGTTTTTCGAAGTGGATTCTTGTTTTTTGGGGCGGCTGAATAATGGTGAGTTTAATTTTATTTTTTTATTAAATTAATCATAAATTAATTAAATATTATTGTTGCTGTTGACTTTAATTCGTTATTTTACTAGTTAAGCACTTAATTAAACTCAAACTCAAAATATATTTATTCAAAATAGGTACAGGTACACGGTATACCTTCCGAACGTCTCGTTTACAAAGTGTAAGGCGATATGGTGATAATTAACCACGGCATCTTAAAACTAAAGCTACGAGGGTTCCAAACACGCCCTGTATTGAGAAGAGCCCACATCCCAAAAAAAATAAGAGTTACACCCACCCACTCGTGCGAAGCTGGGGCGGTTAACCCATATAGCGTTGGGGCGTATAGATTCTCACGGGTAAAGTTGACGTCAAAGGCTAGTCGAATAGATAAAAGATAACTTAGTTCCCACCACTTCGGCTTTAAAATAGATAATTACGCCGAACATAAGCCAATTGTTCACCAAAAGTACATGGAGTTTTACTTTCACATGGCTTTGGAATAAATTTACATAAAAATTATTATGATTCTACAAGTTATTTAGCCTTTTGACTAGTTTTACCGCTTTCGACTAACACAAATGTGTTTACCGCAGAATTGTAAATATGGTAATAGAAAAGTTTTAGCTCCTCTGTAATACCTGCAAGTGCACGGTTATCTAAACGGTTATTAGAAACTAGAAACCGCCCTGGCTTCGCACGGGTAACATTAATCATCATAATTATTAGTTCATGCCCAATATAGACATTGGGAAGTGGGCATCAAATCGTCATCATCATCGTGTCGTCGCGTTATTTACTTAACTAGCTGTAAGCTGATGCCTGCGATTGCGTTTTTAAATACCCACGGGAAATCTTGAATTTTCCGGCATAAAAAGTAGCCTATGTCCTTCCACGGGGCACACCGTGCAACCTATATTATATACTAATATTATAAATGCGAAAGTTTGGATGGACAGATGAATGTTTGTTACCCAGTCGCGGCTAGAACGGCTGAACGGATCTGGATGAAATTTGGCACAGAGATAGATTATAGGTTGGAATAACACAGGCTTTTATCCCGGAAAATTAGTGTTCCCGCAGGAACCAGAAAACCTGAATTCACGCGGACGAAGTCGCGTGGATTAGCTAGATTAGCTAGTCTAATATATCATTGACAACAGCTATTATCAGCTATCATGATCATTAGTCATCATCTCGACCCATCGTCACGTCAACCCAATGTTGAGCTCGCGTCTCCTCTAAGAATGAGAACAGTTTGGGTTGGGCAAGTGCGGCTTATCATCTCTATACCAAATCGCAATTCTGCGTGTTTAACAGATAAATTTTACCACTTTCGACAAACAAACTAAATACGTTTATTAAATTTTACTTTCAATTTCGTATGTGTGGGGTTCATTGGACATTTTGCAGCTGTTTTTTGGGTTTCGTACATCGCATTTGCAAATTGTGAATTTATAATTTCAGAATTTTCTCTGGTCTGGTCTGGTGGGAGGCTACGGCCGTGGCTCGTTACCAAAGACGTACCGCCAAGCGATTTAGCGTTCCGGAACGATGTCGTGTAGAAACCGATTAGGGGAATGGGTTTTAATATAACTGCCGTACCCCTAACGGCTAACAGTTTAGCCCGCAACCATCTTAGACTGCATCTGCACTTCACATCATCAAGTGAGATCGCAGTCAAGGGCTAAATTGTAGTGGAATTTAAAAAAAAAAGTATAAATCCGTATAGGGCGTAAGTATTTCAGTCATAATGACTTGCTAATTCATGAATCATGACCCAGGTTGCCCAGATCAGGCTAGAAAGTGGAACGCACAAATAAATAAACATACATTGTCCCTGTATTGATAAATAATTAATTCGAATCTACATTTGAAGACGACTTTTAAATTTTTACTCCGACTTGGTAAGATTATATAAAAAAATAATCAATACGTAAACTAATTGAAAAGTCTTAAATACAGTGTAAAGGATTATTTGAATGATAGGAAGCTAGGATTATAAATCGAATTAATAAGTAATTTAAACGATTTTTGTGAGATGGTGATAGTAAAATAACCCCGGATGAGTTTGTTAGGGGCTCTTTTGTTTGTTTGTTTGTTTGTTTGTTTGTTTGTTTGTTTGTTTGTTTGTTTGTTTGTTTGTTTGTTTGTTTGTTTGTTTGTTTGTTTGTTTGTTTGTTTGTTTGTTTGTTTGGAACCCTCTTAGCTTTAGTTTTAAAATGCCGTAACTGATTATCACCATCATATTTTATATGTACCTAACTAAGTATGGTGATGGTGAGTGGTGTTTTCAATAAGTGTACCTAAATTGAATACTTGGCCTCTACTTTTTATTCACTACACGTTAGGTAGCTAATGACTGCGATCTCACCTAGTACCTATTTAAATAATAATAATAATAACCAATAAAATAATTAAAAAAGTTTAATTACAGATATGAATAATGTAATCCGAATTTCACACGAACGTAGCCAAAAAAAGTTTTAATTAGCCGGACAAAAATTCGAATTAACTACTTCCTAAAATACTTAAATGAATATTCATATATAGATTATTTAATACTTTTACGTAATTTCCTGAAGTTTTATAAACATAAGTCGGTAATAATATGTGGGTAGGTATTATTTAATTGTCGATTGAGTGCTTTTACTTTACTTTTACATCCGTCGGAAAGAAACCTGTCCAAATATTTAGATCTCCGGAGTTCGGACATACCAGGTACATATTTATTGATTACTAGGCTGATGCCCGCCACTTCGTCCGGTCGGATTCCAATACCTAATAATTTTTATGCCCGACCGGGAATCGAACCCAGAGGCCAAAGAGGTCTAAGCAAATCGTAACAATTTTACAGCTTAAAACGTATTACTCGAAGTGATTAAGGAGTTCATACATCCTTCATACTACAACAAAAAAGAAGGAGGTTCTCAATTCCGCGCGTATTTTTTTTAAATATAGACTAGGTCGGTGCATATCTCCGTGGTGTCTGAACCGATTTTTCAGTCATTAGAGGAAGCTTTTGAGGTTGACCCATAAAAAAATCTGACTCCAAATCCTCAATCCTGACACTAAAAAGTTAAAAATAAAAATTCTTTCCAAAAAACCGACTTCTAAAGCCACTATACTGTAAAGTAAAAAATAATTTTGATTTCTACACACTATGTTGACGTCGGGCGAGTATAACAAAGATGAGATGCAGGAATCCATGAATTCCTTAAACGGGTCGATTAGGTACAATTACGATTTCCTTCCCCAATCGGGAAGCAGGACCTCGTGAATCGTGATCCGCAGTCGACCATGCCAACCGCTAGACCAACGAGGCAGACACACATTTATAATACTAACTTATGGATACCTTATGGACTCTTCTGAAGATTTTGGTGGATCAGTAAGCTAAGTTACACAAAATAATATGTAAGGGATATGGGATGCCCTTCCGGCTTCCGTTTTCCCCTCCTCTTTTAATATAGGTATGTTCCTTCAAATCAAGAGTGAATAGGCATCTTCTAGGCAAACGCGCTCCACCTTAGGCTGCATGACCACTTCTAGCAGGTCTGATTGTAGCCAAGCACTAGCTTATATATTTAAAAATAAAAGCACTGAAGATTTTAGGTGGATCAGTAAGCTAAGTTAGGCCATCGATCCCGGTTATTAACTAACATCTGATAATAATCGTTACAATACTCTTAGTATCGAGTCGTTTGCGGAAGGATGTGGTAACCCACCGCATTATTATCCGAAGAAAACTCTTACCATTATTTGTTTAATGGAAAGGAGTCATGACTCTCAGTAATTCGACGCAAAGAGAAGGCAAATTACACAACATACCTATTGTTATGATTTGAAAATCGGCTTTCACCGAATCTCGCCAATTTTCGAAGTGAATTTAATTAAATCTACGTTGTTAGAGACGTGCGTCTAATTTGTGCTTAATTGCTATACCTGCAGCACACGCTGGACCGATACCACACTCGATGGAAAGTGACAACGAGTCTTATTAAAAACATATGTAACACACTAGTTGTAAGTCGATGCTTCTATAAAATCAGGAATTTCTCACTTCTTAGTGGCAAAGTCAACTACGAGTACATTGCGTCCAGCGCCCCAAAGTCTATATTAATACTTAATATTAAATACCTATATGCGAAATTTTGGATAGATGTATGGATGGATGGTTTGTTACTCAATCACGCCCCAGCGGCTGAACGGATCTGGATGAAATTTGGCACAGAGATAGATTATAGTCTGGAATAACACATAGGCATACGCATTTCATCCCAAAGTTTTCGTTGTAACCAAAAGACCTCAATCAACGCGAACGAAGTTTCGGGCATCAGCTAGTAGTATAACTTACATAGTTAAATAATTATTTTTCTTATTGAAAAGAGCAACTGCTGAGTTTCTTGCCAGAACTGCTCTTTCCGAACCAGTGATAGAGTCAAAACAAGACGCGGCGCCATCTATTGACATCATTGTGAAGTCCTGTTGTAAATAATAGGCTCATTAAAAATTAAATAATTTCGTTTCCATATAATATTTATCTAATTTTAGTATTTGTTGTTCAAGTACAGGATATAAGTCAAATAATTGATCAAGTTTCAGGCTCAGATTTCAGTAGAGTTCTGAGGTCAACTTTGGACGTTAGAAAATCTCCACTTTGAGAACCCCCCATTTCGTAAATTAAAGGGGGAAAATTAAAAAAAAAAATTTGGACTCTATTCCTAATTATCTTTAAAATGATATACCGCAACCCTATGTAACGCTGTAAAAAAAATTTTTCTTCATATTCGCTTCTATGAGAGCCCCCCTGAAATAAAGATTTTTATTACTTTTTAAGAATTCGGCGGGAGGCCATCGGTTTATACATATAATTTTTAAATTTGAAGTAATTACGTTCAGTAATTCAGAAGTGATAAGGCTCTGACAGACGGACGGACGGACGGACGGACAAGTGCAAATTCACTCAAGTAGACTCAGAGACCTTCGCTTCGCTCGGTCGAAAATACCCAAAAATGTATATCGAAACATAGACACGCACGCATCTTCAAACCACTTTCGATTACATAGTTATATTTCTATGCGAAACGAGGTAATATATTTAAAAATCACTTTCGTTTGGATATAACTTTCTATCATTCATCTGTGATTCTGTGTCATTTCTCTTTGGCGAAATCTGACGTCTAAATTTTTCCACCATCTTTGAGCCACATAGTTTGATAGAGACATCAGGGCACTGCCTAGGTACTCTATCGTGTATGGAGTTTTGACCTCACTAGCCCAGTGGTAAGCGATTTTGTTTAATCACGAGGTTTGGAGCTGGAGCTTGTGTACTTTAATCAAGTAACTAAAAACATTTTTCATCCCACCATCTCGGAAAGAGTATTTTTAATCTTCGATATCTGAATGCAAAAGCCGTTATTATCCTCTTGAGGATAAAGTAAATTGAATTTAGAACATCGTGTGCACGTTAGTAAGTATCACTCGTCTATGAAGTTTGTGAATTCAAAACATCATTAAAACCTATTTACTTCTACCTCTATGGTGCCGAATTTCCATACAACCTTTTTTAATTTGTTAAAAACTCACACTCGTAACCTTCTTGGTGTACTTTTTTAATTTGCTTTGCGCGCACCATTTTCTTTCACGTCATGTCATTTCCTCGCTGAGGTGGGATGAAAAGTTACGTGTTGAACTCGAGTGAAAAGATTTTTCACCTCGTGCTCTTTTGATTCCCTCGCTAACGCTCAGGATTCTAATTCTAATTTTAGAATCCTTCGCTTGCTCGGTCATCAAAATTGAGCACGCGGTTAAAAAACAACTTTTCACTCTTGTATAACAAATAACTATTAAACACGATTGCATCATAACATTGTATGGCGCCGTTTTGAAAATTGCCACATTCAAAAAATTAATACTTAACCAGAATCACTTGGGATGATATGAGGATTCTAACGATACATCATACGTCCTAATCTATTCAGGCATTTGGGAGTTATGGCGGAACAAAGAAGCTCACATACTGATACATGCACTCCTTTTTAACCGACTTCCAAAAAAAGGAGGAGGTTCTCAATTCGGCGCGTATCTTTTTTTTTTAGGTGGTTAGAGTAATAAGACTTCTAAGCTATTGCATAGCTTCTATCGCGAGCCTTGATCGTGGAGACCGAATCCAGAAATTCCGTAACGAAAAAAAACCTAACACTTTGGTTGCTATGACTACTTGTGCTGTTGACTTCAATTTGTTGAAAATAAAAAGACTATTTTTATGAAAAGGTGATTTTGGTTGCTATGACTACTCAATAACACATTGTTGACCACAGAGTACATTGTTATATGTTGTTGACTTCAATTTGTTGAAAATATAAAAGCGAAATAATTTTAAAGAATTATGTTTTAAAAACATAATTCTTTAAAATTATTTCGCTTCGTTGATAAAAAATGCTATGCAATAGCTTTACCGCGGCTGTCTCCGAGTGCCACACGTCTTTTTTTTTTAAATTAAAAGATATCGATTCTATGTCGTAATAAGGCTTTTTAAAGCACATAAAGGATTCTTTGACGTGTTTTCTCACGAAACGTTTATGTTGGCAGCGCCGGAAAACCTGATTATCAACTTCCGGTGCTCCCGGAACTAGGCACGTACTAGGTACGTAGGCTGCTGTACAGACTGACTTTCTAACTTGCACATCACTAGCAAGTGTCATAAAGATACTAGATGATATTGGAGATGTCTCTCAACAATTTCAAAGTTTTTGTAAAACGTAAACTAAACCTATTACAATGTAAAGTATTATTTAAAATTAATTGATAAAAACGCATAGGAATGGTTCCAGCGGCTATTTAAACAAATTGTTAATTATAGTTCTATTAGAAATACGATGTTAGTGAGATGGTGATAATAAAAAAACCCGGCTGAGTTTGTTGTCGGCTCTTCTCAGACCAGGGCGCGTATAGAACCCTCGTAGCTTTAGTTTTAAGCTTTTAAAATACCGTAATTGATTACCACCATCAAGTTTTATAAGTTTCGGACGTCAATTAATGTACATTGAATGAATAAATATTATATTGATTGATTGATTGATGCCCGCGACAAGTCCGTTTAGATTCCCATTTGATCTCAGATCATTGAATCGAATTGTTTCACAAACCGACCCACTATACCTCCTTCCAAGACATCCATCTTACCTTGAACTATAAGGAACATTTCGTAACAATTTTTAACAAAAAATGTGACGCCAATTATATTCATGCTTCGTAGAGCACGGTAACTATCGCCATTCCGGTTGTTATCACTAACGAGTATAACAACGGGTGACAAATTACAATCCTAACTATACTATGAGTTCTCAAAACTATGATTTCTTCGGGTTATTTGTACAATTATTAGTTTCCCAAACCGGTGGTATAGAAGCTACTGTAACAGATAATCCAAAAGTAGGTATTTATGAGACACTTTTAATATATTTGTACTCTTTTTTGAAACTTGCACGAATAAATGGTTAAACGTTTAGAGGTTCCTCGAGAGATTAAATGTAATTAGATAAAAGTTGGCTAAACTTAAAGATGATATTCATTTGATCCGGCCACGATTGCTATCGTTATGCTCTAAATCAAAATGCGATGTAAACACAAAAGTATTCAATAATCGCTGAGTCTGCCGGCAGGAGATAGAATTACTATCAAAACACTGCAAAATAAATCGAATGACATGAAACAAGTGAAATTGACAGACATTATACTTCCTGTTTCATGAGATATTTAAATGACAAACAGTAATAATGCTAACACTATGTTGTATAACTTATCATAAATGAAATGAAATGATTTATAATTAAGTACTTCACGCAGCACAACCTGAGACACTTATGAAATGTCATGATTCTACCACCGGTTTGGAAAATAAATTCTACTCAGAAGATCCGTCAAGAAACTCAGCAGTTACTTACTATCTTTAAAAAGAAACAAGAATTTTACAATATTTGACGGTAAGCCCTTGACTGCGATCTCACCTGATGGTAAGTAATGATGCAGTCTTTGGTAGCGGACTAACCTATTAGGGGCATGGCAGTTAGGTATATTAAAACCGGTAGGGTAGTAACTAGCCATGGCCGAATCCCACCAGGCCAGGGAAAATTCAGAAATTATAAATTCCCAAATTGACCCTGACGGGGATCGAACCCGGGACCTCTGCACGTTAAGACAACAGCGCTTAACACTTCCGCAATCCAGTAAACATTCCTCTCATAACCTTGATTATGATATCAGGTAATACTTTCTAAGCATCTACATTGCGCATACGTCATCGCCGCGGGGTCGACGACCTGCGCGAGATGAATGTGACTCTGAAAGCGAACCTCTAGTGACGAACCTGTCATAGAGTAAAGTGACGATGCGCAGCCAGTAGTTCCACGAAAGAAGTCCACATTAGAGAAGTTTAGTTTTTTTTGTTATGTAATTGTTATAAAATGTTAAAAATATAAAAAGAACAAGTGATTGACTGACTGACTAATCTATCAACGTACAGCTCAAATCACTGGACGAAGCAAATTCACTCAAGTAGACTATAGGGGTTTGAAATTTGTGTAGTTCACGCGGACTACACAAATTATTTAAGTTTAGTATCCTTTTATATATTTCGATTAATTTCTCAGATAATTATTAAGTTTTTTTTAAAAGCACTCATTTTGTAGTTTTGATCTATATTTTAATCACATTGCTTTATCATATAAATGTGTACAAATAAATGGGAGAAAAATAATAAGAAAAATTCAAGGTATTAAAATGCATTGGAGCGCGTTGATGTCTAATATACGTGAAAACGTCACGTTGATTGCTATTAAGTAAATTCTTACGCCTTCATAATTTTTAACCGACTTCCAATAATGGACGAGGTTCTCAATTTGGCGCGTATCTTTTTTTTTTTTTTATGTATGTCGGTGCATATCTTCGTGGTTTCCAAACCGATTTGAACAATTTTTTTTTCATTGGTTAGAGGAAGCTCTCAAAGACGTTATGAACATAAATACTTTAAAAAAATATTAGCAATTATTATGTCGTCACGTTGATTGCTGTTAAGTAAATTCTTACGCCTTCATAATTTTTAACCGACTTCCAAAAAAGGAGGAGGTTCTCAATTCGGCGCGTATCTTTTTTTTTTTTTAAATGTTTGTCGGTGCATATCTCCGTGGTTTCCAAACCGATTTGAACAATTTTTTTTTCATTGGTTAGAGGAAGCTCACGAGGTGGTCCCATAAAAAATTCTGCTTCCAAATCCTCAATCCTGATTCTGTAGGTGTACCGTACTACATGAAATCATCAAAACTAGTGAGTTAGGAAATTTTGATGGTGAATTCATATAGTAGGTATCAAGTCACGTGTATACGATACACGTGAATCCTCAACCCTGATGCTGCAGGGTACAGAATTCCTTAAAAATAGCAATTTAGGATATTTTTTAAGATGAATTCATATTGTAGGTGTCAAGCAACGGTGGTTTATACTTAAAAACCCAAGTCCCAACTCCTCAACTCTGATGCTGCAGGGTACTGGATTAAGAGTAGGTACACTAAAAAGTTAAAAATAAAAATTATTTTCAAAAAAAACCGGGCAAGTGCGAGTCGGACTCGCGCACGAAGGGTTCCGTACCATTATTAATAAATAATTACCTTTGTTAATGACTAACTAAAGACTAACTTTGTTTGTAGAGGTTTATTGTTAATATCAAAAAAACTATGCTTGTTAGAGCATTGGCTATAGTTTTCCTGTAAAATATACGTAAATTCCTATTGACCATAATTATTTCAAATTTTTCGATTGGTAAACTCCGGAGATAAGGGGGGGGGGGGGGGAACGGTATTTTTTTAGACATTTTCCCCGATAAATCAAAAACTATTATAACTAAAAATAATTAAAAATCTGTTTTAGAATGTACAAAGTAAACCCTTTCATATGATACCCCACGCAGTACAGTTATCTCACTTTTAAATTTCAACCCTCAGATTTTCCCCCTTTTTAAATAAGAACAAAAATAATTTCCAATTTTTTTAATTCCAGTGTCTTTGGGCCACTAATATACACAATTATTCCAAATTTCATGTCGATAGCTTCGGTAGTTACTGAAATAATCGAGTGTGACGGACGGACAGACGGACAGACAGACGGAGAAAGTCGCACCATAAGGGTTCCATTTTACCATTTTGGTACGGAACCCTAAAAACCGACTTTCAAAGCCACTGTAAAATAAAAAAAGACGTGTGGCACTCGGAGACTGCCGTGGTAAAGCTATTGCATAATTCATAATTCATAATAATTCATAATTTTTATTTTGCCAAATTGTGGGTAACAACAGTTGTTATCTTATAATTAGTCCCGTTCACAATTTACTGCTAGTGGCAGTGTGCAAAAATACAGGTACATGTATATCCTTAAATGAAATTATATTTTTTAAATCAATTATTTATCATACTAATATAATATATATATCCAACCTAATTCCCTTGAGTCCAACAATTTAAAATGTGTCAATATATGTATGTTGAAATAAATCATTTTCATCTTTTTCATTTTCAATGTCAATTATTATTATTAAATAAATTAGAAAAATTTGATTAATAAATTATGTAGGAGTAAATGTCAAAATTATGTCAAGTCAAATATTAAGTAATTAATAATTCATACATCAGCTGTGACACCTTTTAAATTTACATAATTAGTTATTTAAATTTTACAGTTTATCCAGTTAAACAATCATTAAGGTATTCACTAACACTATAGTAACTCTTCCTACTTAGAATGTCAAAAATTACTCTTTTAAACCTTATCAGTGGCAGATCCTTATGGCTATTAGGTAGTTTATTGAACAAATCCACAGCCATACAATGTGAATTCTTTGCGTATAGGGCCAGCCTTCTTGGTGGCACCCAGAGTCTATTTTGTGGCCTACCTCTCCTGTTTGGACACTTTTCACTCAGTGTGGGGAACAGATTGGGATGTTTTTTTACGAAAAGCAATGCTTCATATATATAAAGACTTGGCAGTGGCAATATTTTATTTTTCCTAAACAGTGGTTTACAGCTGTCTAAAGGTTCGGCCCGGAAAATAGACCTCATGCAAGCCTTTTGCTTAATAAACACCTTTATCGCATCTGTTGAGTTTCCCCACAAAACCAAGCCATAACGCATTATTGACGAAACATAACCGTGATAAGCTAGTAAAGCAGTTTTTATATTTGAAACTAGTGTAAGTCTCTTTAGGACGTATATAAATCGGTCTATTTTTTGGCACAGAAATTCAATGTGAGACTTCCAATTGCAATATTTATCTAGGGTTATTCCAAGAAAAGATATCGTTTCTGTTTCTTTTATGGTACACGAATCATATACGATGTTTAAATCGCTTGGATTAGATTTATAGGTTTGAAATTGCATGTAGTGTGTTTTAGTCATATTTATACTAAGATTATTTTCATTTAACCAATTGATAACTGATATGAGCGATTCATTTACTTCTTTCTCAAGCGTTTGCTTATCTTTAGATTTGATAATTATCGTTGTATCATCGGCGTATAAGATACATTTATGGGTAATGACGTTTGGAAGATCATTGATATAAAGTAAGAAAAGCAGAGGACCAAGGACGCTTCCTTGGGGCACTCCATATGGGTTTTGTGTATAAAATGTTGAACGATAGGAGTTTGTGTGGGCTCCTTGTGTTTTAGAAACTTCCACACATTGCTTACGTTCAAAAAGGTAGCTCGTTATCCATTCTAGTGCTTTGCCTCTTATTCCGTATTTTTCTAATTTATCAAGTAATATTTTGTGACTTATTAAATCAAAAGCCTTGGTCATGTCAAGAAAAATTGAAACAACGCTATGACCAGTATCCATATTTTCTAATATGTATTTCATTAAACTAAAGCAAGCGAGAGTTGTGCTGCTTTGTTTTCTAAAACCAAATTGCTCCGTTTTTAGTATATTAAATGTTGTTAGAAAGCTGTAAATTTTGTCAAACATAATTTTTTCGAAAACTTTTGATAATATAGGGATAAGCGTTATTGGGCGATAGTTACCTTTATCGTCTTTATTATTCTTTTTATGTAAGGGTTTCACTATTGACTTTTTCAAGTTTTCGGGATATATTCCATCCGTAAAAGATAAGTTAATAATATGACAAAGAGGTGACGCTAAATAATTTGCACATGATTTAATAATCTTAGTGTTAAGTTCATCATATCCCGTTGAGTTCGTGTCTTTAAGTTTAGCTATAACCTTATATACGTCATATGGACTCACTGGGGTAAGAAATAAGGAATGAATGTTCCAGGATAACGTGTTAACAGTAGAGATTTTATTATTAATATCCCAATTTGAGTCACTTATATTTATGAAATATTTATTGAACTCTTCTGCGATCTCAATAGGGCTAGTCAAAGTTGAAGTTTCATTAATTTTTAATTCTTTTATTTCATTACATATATATTTTGCATTTAAATTTGAATTAATGACGTCCCAAGATGCCTTGCATTTATTTTTAGAGTTTATTATGTAATTAGTATTTGATATGCTTTGAGATTTAGCTATACAAGTTTTTAGTAAGCGTGAATATTTCATATACTTTATTTTATTTAAACGCTTGTTTGAATGAGATAGTCTGTAATTTAAATATAATTTTCTTTTAACAATACATGATTTTTTAAGTCCTTTGGAAATCCACCTATTTTTAATATTTTTATTTTCAATTTTAACTACGATGATCGGGAAGCACAAATTGTAGAAAAGAATTAAATCACTATGAAAACTATTAAAAGCTTCATTTGTATTCGTCTGTGTCAGTACATTATGAAATGATAGTGCTGCCATGCATTCCTTAAATTTACGTTTATTACTTTGAGAAAAATCTCTTTTTTTCATAAATAATTTCGTTTGCTTTTTAACCGTATTTGCGTTGGTCGTTGTTGTAAACGAAATTGTTTGCGCAGTTTCATGGTCCGATAATGCCAGATAGTGAATTTCCGATCTGGCTTCTTTAATGTTACTTACAATTAAATCTATGCATGATGACTTTCTCGTGGGCTTATTTATGTGAGTAATAAGGTTGTAATTTGTTAGAAGGGATAGCAGTTGTTCAGATACTTTATTTTTAGCGAGTATGTTGATATTCCAATCCCCACATAGAACTACGTTCTTTGTACCTTTGATGATGTTTAGTTTGCACAGTAAAAGTTCTAGTTTTTCAAAAAAAGTATGTAGGTTCGATGCTGGTGTGCGATATATGCAAATCACTATTAAATTAAGCGATTTTAATAATGTCCCGCAGTATTCAAAATGTTGCTCAACAGGTTCTACTTTTTTATAAAGATCTGGAAGAGGGGTATAGTCTAAAAACTTCTTTAAAATAATACATGAACCCCCGCGTCTCTGATTTTGTCTTGTAAACTGGGCAGCAATATTATAATTTTTAATTTTTAAATTAAGCTCGGAACCTCTCTTTATGAATGTTTCGGTCAAACAAATTATATCAATATTACTTAAATTACTCTTTTTGTTGCTTGTAAAGTCTTGCAATGTTAATTCAAATAGGTCCACTTTATTTAAAATGCCTGCAATGTTTTGGTGAAAGATTGTAATGTTAGTGTTTATATTAGTATTAACGAAAAAATGTCGATTTCGAGTCACTCAGATTTTTTGAAGGTGTCGCTTCTTGTTTTTTTTGAGACATAGGAGTACAACTTAATGGTTTATGGGGGTTTAATAAAGCTTTTTGAGACTGAAAGTAATAAGGAATGGTGCCCTTCTTGTACACTTTCACTAAATTTTTGTTTGTTTTAAAAGTTTCTTTTAAACAGTGTTGTTTATAAGTTGCCTTAAAGCCATCTATGTATTTTGCCTTGTAAGTTAAAAAATCTATTTCTATATTTAATTTTTGGCATAGGGCCGTTAATCGAGTAGACTGAGAATACATTGTGTTGTTATAATTTGGTTGAATAAAAGTGCAGTTTTTGTAATTATTTATTAGTAGTTTTATATTTTTATTCAACAAACCACAGTTTAGGTTGCGATTTTCATATACATTCACAATAAAAACCCTAGTATTTCTGAAAATATATAAAGCATTGCATAGTTCTGAGAACAATTTGTAGGGATTTGTGTCATTTGCTCCAATACCTAATATTACAATATCATCATGAGAAAGATCTTTACTGTAATTTTCACAATTCTTCAATATTTCTGATGAATCCGCGAAAGGTTTAATTGAACCGTAGATAGAATAAATATTGTTCCAGGTAAACTGCCTACTTTGATGCATTTCACTCGACAAGTTGCATAGTTGTTGATCGCCTATTATAAGAATACGAGGTTTTTTCGCAATGACCTCATTAAGCAGTGACTTTTGTCGCGTGCGGTCGGGGCAGAGTCCTTGTTTAGTTTCGGAGTTACAAGTATGCTTGACTGGCGTACAATTCACTTTACTTTGTTTTTCGGATATTGTTTTAGATATTTCATCCTTATAAAGATTTCTGCATATGCTACTACAGTGTAATGGTGAAATTCTTGAAATTTTAATGTTGTGGTGTATTAATCTTTGTGATATTGGTGTTAAATTGCATTTTTTACGAACAGGAGTAATAATGGATGGTGTTCGTAACTCTGAGGAATTTGTTTTCTGTTCTCTTTCATGAATGTGATTCTTCAAGGATGTGATTTCCAAATTTAGGTTATGTATTTCTCTGTGTGCACTGGTGAGTTCTGCATGCATTTTTTCTACTTGTTGTTTGAGATCATATATTTCTTCTGAGTCAATGTATGTCCTGTCTGGTACATTATGTGTTGAAGTATTTATTGCGCTTGAACTAAGAATCGAATCATCGTCTGTTAAATAACGAAGGTCCTGTTCAGACATAGTTTTTGATATAGGACGTCTAATAGTAACGTTTTCCATAGTCGTTTTTACAAGATAAATTCTAAATCCAGGCTGGTAATACACTAATTATGTTGTTTCAATCTCGATGAATTGTTTTATTGTGTTAAGTGTAACAGTCACTTTTTGTTTTCTACAGTTAGAAAGTTATATAAAAATATTTATTTCAGATTACATTACCGTTAACGGCATATGTCATTTCACCTTTATTTTGCAATTATTTCCCGTTCTTCTTGGGATTTATAGATAAATTCTGATGAGAAGATCGTTATTTTACTCCAAATTAGCGTAGAACTTATCTAATGAGGTAATTTATTCGGTAAAAATAGTTTAAACTGGTGAAACTGTGCACTAAGTACGAACATCAATTTTAAGCGATTTGCACTTGATTTGCAGCTTTCTGTCATTAGATAACACTTGCACTTGTTTTAAACTTAGTCTAAATTATTATTTTAGTAAAACAGAGCTACATAATTACTTTATTTCAGTATAAAAACTTAATTTTATCAGGAATGAACCGTTGCTTGCGCACTGCAGCGCCCTCCGACCTACATAGCATTTTTATCAACTTACCTAACACTTTGGTTGCTATGACTACCCGCGTTGCTGACTTCAAATTATTGAAAATAAAAAGACCATTTTTATGAAAAGATGATTTGGAATATAAAGGCGAAATAATTTTAAAGAATTTTTAAAGAATATTTCGCCTTTTTCAACAACACAAGTAGTCATAGCAACCAAAGTGTTAGGTTTTTTTGTAACGGAATTTCTGGATTCGGTCTCCACGCTCAAAGCCCGCGATAGAAGCTATGCAATAGCTTAAAAATAATTTTGATTTCTACACACTATGTTGAAGTCGGGCGAGTATATCAAAGATATAGCAAAGTTGACGCGTCAGGCTTGCCCGACTTCAACATAGTGTGTAGAAATCAAAATTATTTTTTACTTTACAGTGGCTTTGGAAGTCGGTTTTTTGAAAATAATTTTTATTAATAACCATAAACCGTCTTTAAGAGGTTATATCTAGTGAATGGCCCATCCGAATGCGGGCAGAATTTCACCATCGTCATCAGTGGAGAGACCTACACCCACCTAATACTGAATCAGCTTTTCTGGAGATCGTTACCAAAAGTGCAGCTATCTCTTAGTCTATTAATTAATCTTTAACACTGCAGTCTGCATACTTTATTACTTATACTTAAATTAGGATATGGAACGCCCTTCCGGTTTCCGTTTTCCCATCCGCTTAAAATATTGGTATGTTCAAATCAACAGAGAATAGGCATGTTTCAGGCAAGCGTTTCACCTTAGGCTGAATCACTACTTCCAACAAGTCTTATTGCAGCCAAGCGCTAGTCTATAAATTTAAAAAAAACTATGATGAAATAGCAAAACAGTCAATAGTGCAACAACCTAAACAGGTAGTGTGTAGGTAATAATACCCGTACATAATGACACGACACATCTGCGCGATCAGGTTTTCCTTTCTTCTCAGAGAAAGCGGACGTGTTGACTTTACAACTACGTTCTGCGTTTGCGTCTTGCGAGGTACAACTAGGAAATCTTTTCTACAAACATTAGTATAATTACTTTGTATGTAACTTTAAGTGCTTGTTAGCTTTGCTACTAATACATGTTTACTAGCTGATGCCCGCGATGTTGGTGTTTGTTTTCATGGGTTCTTTTTATCCCGCGGAAAATTAAGGAATGCCTAGATATGGGAATTAAAAAACTTATGCCACGCGAACGAAATCGCGGGCGTCCGCTAGTTTTTATATATTTAAAGATGACATTTTTTTGCTTTTTAAACCTTAATTGAAAACCGCTTAGTTAAATAAGCTTTTGCACGCAGCTTCGCTCACGTTAAGTAAGTTCATACAAATTTGAAACCAGTTCATACAAAAAAGGTTAAATTTTCAAAAATCATTTATATATACGTAGGCATCGTAGCGTATGCCTACGTACTAATACATGTATCCTATCTGTATGCCAAACTTCAGCCCGATCCGTCCAGTAGTTTGAGCTGTGCGTTAATAGATCAGTCTGTCAAATAAGTCACTTTTGCCTCTCATATATTTAGAAACTAGAGCTAATTACTAATTACTACTCGTATATAAATCATTGCCGCGTAATGGCGTCAAAAATGCTGGCTGCATTTCCGCGCTGAACAGCCAGGCTAATCCTTTGCGCAAAAACTCAGCCAGCCCTTTCTATTTGCTTGTTTTTCCTCTGAAGCATATACATATTATCTTCGTAAGTATATTAATAATATCATACTCAACCTAGCCGCGGTAACATAGTGGATAACGTAGAGATAAGTGGCTGGTTTTCTATTCGGGTGGTAGGTGGTTCGATTCCCGGGCACGCACCTCTAACTTTTCGGAGTTATGTGCGTTTTAAGTAATTAAATATCACTTGCTCTAACTTTGTTCAGTAACTGTAGGTTTACTACTTCTTTTTTAAGTACAATTACTACAAAGAAACGTGCTAAGGCTGTCTTATAGCTAAAGTAATCTCTTACAGACAACCTTTGTTAAAATGATTAATAAAACGATTGAAAGGAAAGGTGTGTGAAGTCTGTCAATCCGCACTTGGCCAGCGTGGTGAAGTATAAACCCTTTTCATTTCGAGTAGAGGCTCGTTCTTAGCAGTGGTCCGGTGGCGATGCGTTGATATGATGATGATGATTAGGTACTCTTAGCTGTTCCCAGTTCTGCGGAAGTGTATCTAATAACAATTACGAATCCAGCTTTAAAGTATGTTAATTTAATTTAAAATTACGACGTAATTATGAACATAATACAACGTTCTTCTCTTCTACGTTGCTTCTTAAATATTTCCTGGGTGCAACCAGGAATAGAGATGTTGGCTTAGTCAATAAGACTTTTAAGTCTTTTGAGATTTTTTTAAGACTTAGTTTAGTAAAAAATAGTTTTTTCGTACCACTTGCTCAAAAAAGTGACATTCTATGCCACAAAAAGCGAACATAACAATAGTCATTTTTAATCTGTTAAAAACAGGGAAAGAAAATTGTACTGAATTTCATTCATCCTCTAGGGGGAGAATGTGATTTAAATTTGGAATACTTACCGAAATTTATACTGAACTATGTACATCTGTGTTTACACCATTGAGTTTGTATATAAAGTATTAAACATCTTTTTGAAAAAGGAATACGCATTTATTATGCAGTTATGATTATTAAATAAAATTACGAAAACCGACGAGGCCGTATGAGCTTGATGCCTTTGCTTTTCCGACAAAAAAAATATTAGTCTAGGAATTTGCCGCGTTTTTGTTTTCTTCAAATACATAAACGTTAAGTTTATTTTAATTTATTTTTATAAATAAGTTAATGTTCTAAACAGTTCCTCAGACGCAAGAACAGAGAAATACTCAAATCAACTCATCAACAATAAATGTACCAAACAAAAATGTAACTTTCTCTATCAATAATTGGACCAATGTTTCGAATGTTAACTTTTACTTTTAATTGTCATTATTTTTAATAAATGCTTATCTCATATTATTATTATTGTGTTAATTTTTTCGCAAATGGTACGAAAAGTAGAGTATTTTCCTCGGTGATAAAGCTGTCTTAGTCTTGGGTGAACTTAAATCCCTCGCTACACTCAGGACTCGTCTTAAATCCCTCGCTTCGCTCGTGGTTTAAGTTTTAAACCTCGAGTCCTTCGTTACGCTCGCGATTTAAATCGTCACCCGCGACAGAAGACACTGCTTTATCCCCTTGGTTAATAATCTACTATTTGATCATCATTTTAATGATTTATCATTAAAAATCATTTTTCAAACCAAGCTTTTATCGTGTTCGTCATTTTATTTTTCATCATACCTACATCTAAAAATGAATATTGGCTTCAGAGGTTAGCGGGAGCAAAATGTAATTTTTAGGCCTATGGGGCTTTTCATTTCTCTGTTCTGATTGGACCGCGTTCGTGCTTCTGACTGGTGCTTAAACGTATAGGTAATGTCCATACATAGTAGGTTGATACTCCTAGCTTTTTCTCATACGTAATGATGAAAAATAGTGTGTGTCACTCGGGGCCAAATTTTTTGTTCTCGGGCGGCGTATATTGAATTCCTCGCTACGCTTAGGATCCTTCACTTCGCTCTGAATTCAAAATAGCGCCCTCGGGGATCAAAAATTTTCTTTGGCCCCATATAACACAAATAACTATTTCGTATTCTTCTCAGCAGACCCTTTTATTGGACCCCCATATCATGGAAGTGCATAAAAAATAACTAGTCCGCCATCTTTGGGACTCCGCCATATTTAATAACGATATTAATAAGTATGATGGTAGGTTTAATGCGGCCATTTTTAATTTCTACATTTCCTGTGACAACATATTAAATTAAGTTTAAAAAAAAGTTAGAACAATAAATGCCCCCCGATTGTGTAAGGAAATAGTAGGTAGTCGTAATATAATTCAACCTGTTTATGGAGTTCATAGATGCGTGCACGTCAAAAAGCATGTATGAACTCCTGAAACCGTCCGAGTAATACGTTTTAAGCTGTCAAATGATTACGACTTGCCTAGACTGATAAGTATTATATCCAAAGCGATTAACCAATAACCAAGAAGAATTTAATAAACAGTCAAATATAGTAACTTAAACTATGAAATAAATGGAACCAGTTGTAAAGTGGGACCCCCACGACATTCCACGAGTGAAAGTCGCAGGTGTGAGATCAATCGTTGATATACGATATCTGATATATGAATATTGTAATACACTCCCATATGGTTTAATTTACGATTGAACTTTTCTATACTACTACTATCTGATGCCCGCGACTTTGTCAGCGTGGATAGTGGATTTTTGTTTCCCGCGGGAACTTTTCCGGATTAAAAAGTACCCTATGTGTTATTAAAGACATAAATCTATCTCTGTGCCAATTTCATCCACATCCGTTCAGCCGTTTTAGCGTGATGAGTAACAAACATCCATCCATCCCACAGATTTATAAAGGGATCTATCCATCTGTTAAATAAGGGTGTAGCCAGCCGTCTTCGAAAAAACTTAATCATTAACTTGAAAATCTTTAAGTTCAAGAGTTGGGCAACGCTGTTATTATTACGGCAATTACTTATTCTGGTTGTTATCACAGTATAAGAAGTGGTTTCCTACCAGTCGTTCTATGAAAGGCGTCTAAACTTCGAAAGCGACGACCTACCGTGCGTAGTGTAGGGCGGTCTTGACGTGCGGAGATCCCGGGTTCGATCCCCAGCAGGGTCAATTTGGGAACTTATGATTTTCTAAACTTTCCTTGGTCTGGCCTGGTGGGAGGATTCGGGCGTTGCTAGTTACCACGGCAAAGACGTACCGCACGCGATTTTGCCTTCCAGTGCCATGCCGTTTAGAAACCGACTAGGGGTATGGGTTTAATATAACTGCCATACCCCTGACAGATTAGCCCGCTACCAATAGACTACATCATCACGTACCATCAGGTGAGATCGCAGTCAAGGGCCAACTTGTAGTGAATTTAAAAAAACTTGTGTGTGTCAGCTCCGAGTTCCGACGCACGACTGGAGTTTACTCGTACTATCCCATTTTGATACTCGGTAAGCCTCGTATCAAAAAACAGCACTCGAATTAAAATGACCTTCATTACGATACAGTTGCATAAATAGCTATATTGATATGTATAACAAAAACAGCAATATAAGTACATTGACACTGATAGAAACAAACAAGCCCAATAACATATAGGTATAGTCGCCTTGCAGCATACACTATGTACGTCTCACTCTTACGTCACAACCAAATTAGAAAGGTGAAAAAAGTAACGAGGTCATTCATCAGTAGATTTTACCTCTCATATTTTTCTCATACCCGGCGCCTTATATATGAAAATCGATTCTTAAGGAGTAAACTCCAAAAAAAAAGTGCGTCTAATTTTGATGACGTCATGTTCAGTATTTCATACAACATAGGTACCATACAAAGCGTGAGTTTTAGAGTTTGAAAAAAGGTTACTAATTTGTCTTGTCAAATACCCAATTCTATCACTAATTAATATTACATTAGTATGCAGTTTTCTTTCTACCTCTATATCTAGGTACACCTCTAGAATTCTAGATACTGTCACAGTAGAGGGGTCTGTCATTTGTATGGGCTGTCTATGCTTGGGGGTTGGGACTACAGTAACTTGTATCCTTATGTTGACTGTAAATTTGATTGAAAAGAGCAACCACATATTTTGCTGGCTTTACTCGGTAGGAATGTCATTCCGAACCAACGATAGATTCACTCGACGATTCAAAAGCACTATAAAAAGTTTATTTGAATAAAAAAGATTGAAGTTTAAAGTTTATGGGCGGCGACCCACTGTACGAATATATACTTACACTGCGTTATTAATATCATTATCTACGTGACAGATGGTCCGAAATTAATGTTACTTCACTGAAAGTTCAACTGCTTTCAAAAGCTCGGAAGCAGTTTTGGAAAACAACCTGAGTTCTCGCGTTTAAATGTTAATTTAACTGACTTCGTCCGCGTGAATTGGGATTTTTTGTTTCCGCGGGAATTTTCTAAGATAAAAAGTAGCCTATGTGTTATTCCAGACTATACTCTATCTCCGTGCCAAATTTCATTCTGATCCGTCCAGCCGTTCTGGCGTCATTGAGTAACAAACATCCACCCGTCCATCCATCCAAACTTTCGCATTTATTGTATGATGATGCCCATGACTTCGTCCGCGTGGTTTAAGTTTTTTTATTCCCGCAAGAACTCTTTTTTGCCGGGATAAAAAGTAGAGGTCCACAACTCCACCACCACCACCACCACCACAACAGCCTATTAACGTCCCACTGCTGGGCACAGGCCTCCACTCTCATAGGAGAGGGGGAGTTAGAGCTTAGACCCACCACGCTGCTCCAATGCGGGTTGGCGAGCTTTAACGACTATTATCATGTTAGTGATAATAACCGGGACCGACGGCTTAACGTGCTCTCCGAGGCACGGGGGTACTCCGGGCTGGCACTGAGAATTTCTTAATTGAAAAACCCAATACCTAACAATTTTTATGCCCGACCGGGAATCGAACCCAGGACCTCGTGATCCGCAGTCGACTACGCTAACCACTAGACCAACAAGGCAGTCTACAAGTAACCTTGACTGCGATCTCACCTGCTGGTAAGTAATGATGCAGTCTAAGATGGTAGCGGGCTAAGCTGTAAGGGGTATAGTCAGTTGCCTACATTAAACCCATACCCGTTATCTGTTTCTACAGGGCATAGTACCGAAACGCTAATTCAGAAATTATAAATTCCCGATTTGGCGCTGGCGGGCATCAAACTCGGGACCTCCCACGTTAAAACAACAGCGCTTACCTCGCGCTGAGGTCGTCAAAATGATACACGCACTTTCACCAAAAAAGAGCTACCGGAAAGAACTGAGCGAGCAAAAATAGTTCAAAAAGAATCAAAATGTGGCAACTGTTAAAACCCCTTTTTACCCGACTGCGGAACGCACAGGGTTATGTGTTCATCAGTCTATATATGTATTTTTGTTCCTTGCAGGACAGCTACAGCCTAAACGCGTGGACCGATTTTGATGATTCTTGCACCAATTTATGCCGAGTATATCAGTAAAGTATCACTGTGGAAGCCGAATTTGAGAAAAAACAAAATGGCGCCCTCTAGAAGCCATAATGTAACAAAATAAAAAATTAAAGTCGATAGACTGTGGCAAGTGGGGTATCGATGAATAGGTCTTGCAAAATCATAGTTAGGTTCCCTTGATCATTTTCTCATTTTATCGATCATTTAGGATTTACGAGGTTTCAAAGGTTCATTTTTAGTGTATTCCTTTGTGTCGCACTCCAGACAAAACGGCTGAACCGATTTTGATAATACTTACAACACTAAGTTTATCTTAATCTTCTGAGTGTCATAACGGAAGCCGAATTTGAGAAAAAACAAAATGGCGGCCTCTAGAAGCCATAATGTAAAAAAATAAAAATTAAAAGTCGATAGACTATGGCAAGTGGGGTATCGATGAATAGGTCTTGCAAAATCATAGTTAGGTTCCCTTGACCATTTTCTCATTTTAACGATTATTTAGGATTTACGAGGTTTCAAAGGTCCATTTTTGTGTATTCCTTTGTGTCGCACTACAGACAAAACGGCTGAAACGATTTTGATAATACTTACACCACTAGATTTATCTTAATCTTCTGAGTGTCACTACGGAAGCCGAATTTGAAAAAACAAAATGGCGTCCACTAGAAGCCAATTAATAAATAAAAGTCGATAGGCTCTATAGCCTATCAATAGTCGATAGGCTCTATAGCAAGTGGGGTATCGTTAGATAGGTCTTTTAAAATCACACCTAGGTTCCTTAGACCATTTTTCCGTTTAAATGATAATTTAGGATTTACGAGGTTTCTAAGGAAATGTTTAAAGTTCCTACTCATATCATCTATGTCTATCAAACTAGGTGGATTATCTCAAAAACCACTCAACCGATTTTAAAAATTATATTACTTATAGAAAGCTAAATTATTAACAAGTAAAATAGGCTATATTTTATTTCCAAAAAAATGAGAAATCCTTACGAAAATTGCAATAATGTGAGTTAAGACGGAAAAAATTATCTCATCTGAGAGCTTACGTGGCGTGCGCTGCCTAAATCGTTAAAGTTACACGACAACAATGTATGGTGGAAACGTTCCTCTCAAAAAGTTCTAAAAAAAAGTCCGCAATAGCATATAACTATATTTTAAGGTAATAACAATAACCATTTTTATGATTTTCAAATTGGTCACTGCTTTACTTGCGAAGGTGTTTTACCAACATAGTTTTAATCGTTAATTCCATATCATAATAAATATCTTACTCATCTCAAGTATTTAATTTAGACAAAAATTACACCATTCAATTTAGATGAATATCTTATGAGATATCATAGAAATACAGTAACCTTCATCAGAAAATGACGCGGCCCACAGCGGATAGGTAAAGGTGAAGGTGGGGCGTACTCTCACAATATAATAAATATTACAGTAGTATAGTAACATATCATTGTATACCTAAGATTAATGCGACAAAATAACAAGCCTCAAAAAACTTGATGATTTTTACTCCTTCAATCGATCAATCAATAAATTCATCAATGCCACATGCAGCGCATATTCGACTAACATAACTTCCGACTAACATTTTTAATGTCTATTAAAATATTAGTTCCGAGTCCACATAGTTATAAACTAAATACTAAATAAATAAATACGTCCACTACGTACTAAATACCTACGTACAATTTGTGTGTTTGAAAATACTTAAAAATACCTACTTTTTTTGCATTGTCTACGGGCATTTTCGTAAGTGGCCGACGTTCATTGCCGAAGTCGCGTGACGTCGATGCGACAGGACTCTCGAAAATTAATAAGCACATTTATTGGCAAAATAGCAGATTTACGAACTTTACCAAATTAATATTAGCATTATAACATATGCAAATTTGATGATGGTTATGGTGATCACCGCTCGTCATTACGAATAAATTAATCCGATGTTTATTACTACTGTTCATAAAAAATACTTATTAGTACCTTTGGTGCTACCACAGAATAGGTAATAGGTGCTACTTCGGGCAGATAAAACGTCGCCTGTTTCCGATAAATACTTAACAAAAAAGTTTGAAATAAAAAAAGTAATTTACAAAAAACAAAAAACCCGACTGCTTGGATACCAAAAAGTATAAAACAAGACATGAATTGAAGTATTTCATTATTATCAATTTAAATCGTAAAATATTAATATAATTTATCAAGGCGCAGTCGCACGTCCAATAGCTAACCTTAACGTGCGACTGCGCCTTGATACATTTTATTCATGTCTTGTTTTATACTTTTTGGTATCCAAGCAGTCGGGTTTTTTGTTTTTTGTAAATTACTTTTTTACCGATTTAAAAAAAAGGAGGTTATCAATTCGACACGACACGATATGTTTAACTGCAAAATATTCACATTTAATCATCTATAAGGGCTTCAAACCAAAAATACATAAAATTTCATAGATGTGTATGTATGTTTGTCCGCGGATTTCTCCTAAGCTATTACAAATCGGATTGTGCCTATTCTTTTTTTAATGCCTTACATTTAATTCAATTAAGAGGACAGTGCAAGTTAAATCAAAATCGGTTCAGTAGTTTCCAAGATATGGACTGTTAAGTGTGTGGTGAAGTCGGTTTAACTCCTTCAGATTATCACTTGTTATCACTCGAATCGAATAATGAAATCGATATGACTCTTCTATAATAGATTCTGACAAGCACTTGTAGGTGCTAGTTCTTCTACGATACGTTCTTGTATTATAGGGTAGAAATTACATCTTGAATAAGTAGTCATAGTCATAGTCATAGTCATTTATTCGTAAGTGAGATTACACGTCAGAAAGAATATTTTTTTCACTTTAAAATACATAGGTACATAACAATATGTCAATTAAGTACAGATTAAATTGTATAATTTAATCTGTACTTATTTGTATATGATATATATTATTATTAAATGTGACTTTCTAATGGTATCATTAGAAAGTCACATTTAATAATAATATATATCATATAATAATAACAAAGAAAAACAGAAGATTCTGAGTCCGATAATTATTCAGAAGTCGACATGAAATATAAATTACTCAATTTTTCTTTGTAAAAAAATTCTTTCCAAAAAACCGACTTCCAAAGCCACTGTAAAGTAAAAAATAATTTTGATTTCTACACACTATGTTGAAGTCGGGCGAGTATAACAAAAATAGGCATAGTTGACGCGTGAGGCTCGCCCGACTTCAACATAGTGTGTAGAAATCAAAATTATTTTTTACTTTACAGTGGCTTTGGAAGTCGGTTTTTTGGAAAGAATTTTTATTTTTAACTTTTTAGTGTAAGTACTCTAAATCCCTACGGCTTAGGAGTGCAGTACCATGCAGCATCA